>JACVVK020000057.1:307500-370000 GCA_018292915.2 Batillaria attramentaria
CACACACTGAGACGCACACACGGGCGCACGCACGCACACACACACGCGCGCGCTCACAGGACAGACAGACAGACAGACAGACAGACAGACAGACACACACACACACACACACACACACACACACACACACACACACACACACACCACACACATAATCATCCACGCACGCACGCGCGCTCACACACACACACCACACACACACACACACACACCACACACACACACACACACACACACACACACACACACACACGCACGCACGCGCGCTCGCACGCACGCACACACACACACACACACACACACACAACACACACACACACACACACACACACACACACACACACACAACACCAAAACCACACTGACCTTTCATAAAATACACATATGCCGATATGGTTAAAAGTGGCCGGTTTCAATGGAGTTCTTGTTTCAAATCGAGCGATAACGACGTGGCTATCGTCACTGAAGTACACGTGCCCTCATACAGTTTATACCCTCTACTGCGTGCATGACCTTCAGAACAAAGCGATAAGCTTACACACACGTAGCCAATGTATTTTTGTGTTTCCTCCTGAGATTCAGCACATGTTACAGCAAAAGCAACACACCGCACTTGATTCATATAAAGTATCATTGTATAACGTGCAGGCCGCCAAGCACTCGCGCAATCCGCTAGATCAGATTGTGATCCTCACAAGGAAAGCATTCAGTAGTCGACAGACAACAATGAACCTCCGCTGATACTCAGTAAGGACAAGACAAAGATGAATTGTTAACCAAACCGGAAAAGATGCCATGGCCTGGTGATATGATACCAAAGGGCGTTATTCGTGTCCTAGATATGAATAGAGATACAGTGTATGTGCGAGATACAACTGTAGATACAGTGTACCAATGTACTCATATGGCTGAAATCGTCACTGTCGTTATATGAGTTCATTTTCTCTGGCCACTATTCTAACAATAAAAGACAAACAAACAAAAACCCCAAACAAACCAACACCTAACGCTGCAGTCGCCCAAAGCAAAACAGAACAAAACAGAGCAGAACAAAACAAAACAGAACAGCAGCAGAACAGACACAGAACAGAACAAAACAGACCCCCCCCCCTCCCAAACAAAACAAAACAAAACAAAAAAAAACACACAAAAAAAACAAAAAACAAAAAAACAAACAAAACAAACAAAACAAAAAAATAAACAAACAAACAAAAAACAAACAAAGAAAACAGAACAGAACAGAACAGAACAGAACAGAACAGACCAAAACAGACCAAAACAAAAAAACAAAACAAAACAAAACAGAACAGAACAGAACAGGACAGAACAGGACAGAACAGAACAGAACAGAACAAAACAAAACAAAACAAAACAAAACAAAAACAAAACAAAACAGAACAAAACAGAACAAAACAGACCAAAACAAAGCAGAACAGAACAGAACAGAACAGAAACAGACCAAAATACAGCTAACGCTGAACTGCAGTGATGTAACCCTAAACCTGATTCCTTTTCCTGACCTTAAATCTCATTCTGATTGAATCGGTTGTAGGTCGAGAGAGAGAGCGAGATGAGAGAGGACGAGAGAGAGGAGAGACGGGAGGAGAGTCGGAGATGGAGGAGAGAAGGAGGAGAGAGAGAGGAGAGAGAGAGAGAGAGAGAGAGAGAGAGAGAGAGAGAGATGAGGGTGGGTGGATGGTGAATGAACGTTGGGTCGTGGTGGTGAACATGTGAACCGTAAAGTGCTGAGATAAACTATTAAACAACATTGCAAGTGACTGTTCCTTTTTTGCAAATACGTGTGCGCCACTATTTGTCCTTTTGTGCAGATCAGTATCCCGTCTGACCCGAGTCTAACGTTACAAACTTTTCTTTTCTTTTCGTGCGAACAAAATGTTTCTTGTTCGCTTTGCAAAAAACACATCTTAATAATTTCGAAGTAATTATCTTTGCCATGGCAAGCATTTCCTTTTTTTTTTTTTCACCGACGAAAACATATCACAACACACGTACTAACATCACAGCTTTCACAGTATTTTACATGTAAATTTGAAATCAGAAACTTAATGAAAAAAAAATCATTAAAACTCACCTTGTCAGGCACAATTCTGCTGACGATATTGAAGCTTTCACCAACAAAATCTATGACTTTTTTTTTCTCGGACAAACGGACAGTTCTGTTCACAGCCTTCAGCAAAATTTTATCGCTTGTTTTGTATATATCCCGTTTAGTCACGTTAGTCTCGAGAAATCCAATTAAATGAATACACGGAGATGACTGGTCAGATCCTCTTCACCGCCCACGTGCGACCAACTGACCTCAACTTCAGAAATTGAACGGCTGTCGTGTGGTGAAATCGCTCTGCTGACTGGGAAGTTCTAATTTGCATTGATATATACTGAGAGGAATGCACGTAAATTGGTTGCATAGTACTAAATACGGGACTCAAAGGTCGATAAACTAAAGGCGGTCTGAGCAGTTTCCGGTAATACACAAGCATCTTTTCATGCACGCCTTTTGTTGGCTGATTGCCATGTGACGCTCCTTTTCCGCAATGTAAGGCTGGGAGCGAGCAAGTGTGGTGTGGGTGTTTGGTAATTTAACGTCCTTTTCCACCACGTAAGGGTGATATCAAAGACGGGGCAACGATGAAAAAGCCAAGCACAAATATTTGTGACCCGTTATCCAAAAGGGACCATAAGTCGAAAATTATCAATTTTGAGGTATGTACATTACTGCAATTTACTGGTTATGCAGTTTAATTTCAATATAAGGAATGAAAGCTGTACTACTAAATTGACAGAGATATCAGCAGTTGAAGTTGGCGACTCACAAGGCGGCCATACTGACCGCGGCACTCTTTTCGCGTTTGTAGCGGCGTTCGGCCTCGCGCGACTTATGGTCCTTTTCGCGAGAACGGGTCACATTGGCCCCAGCCGGGATTCGAACTCACGACCCGAGTATTGGAAGTCCAACGCTCTACCATTCGGCCACCCCGGCTCCCCCGGGAACGAGCAAGAGGAAAAAAAACAAGCACACTGTTTTGGCTGCCAGTCGGGTTTGGAACTCGCGGCCATTCCTATTCTTCACCACTACTGCTGGACTGAGAAAGAAAGAAAAGGGTGCGTGATTGGGTGTGTGGATGCTTTACGGTCATGAAAGTGATCTCAATGCTCTGCTGGTAAAAGGTTGACAGCAACACTGTAACAGCTAGCCGTCTCGCTAATCGCTCAAACGTTTCTAGCCTTCTGTTCGCCTTTTAATCCCAGGTTATTCTTATTTTGTCATTGCTTCGGCAGACGTAAACGCAAATGCCCCATTTATGGGCAATAAAGCATCCTCTGTGTGAAGTACTACTCATGCACCTTCGTCCTTTATGAGCCTGCCCGACTACGCCCGTCTTAAGCATCCTTCCCGTGATGCATCACAAGTGGGTAGTGACAGTAAGTGGTCATAGTGACGAGTGCTTCAAGTGGATGTTGCCGTACGTCCGTTCAGGAAGACCGGACACACGCCAACGGGGGCAATGTTTGGACTGATTGTCTTCATCGCTTGCTTGCTTGTTGTTTTTACCGATAAAAGGAAAACTGGAGGGAATTGTGAAGAGTGAGAACTGTAAACAAAAATACCAGTAATCAACGGCAATATTTTTTTTCCAACAAGGATGTTCTAGAAATTTCCCACAAGAATCCCACAAAACCGACACCACAACTACCATCGAAAACAACAACAAACCCAAGCCAACCAACAAGTCAACCAACCAACAAGTCAACCAACCAACCAACCAACCAACCAACCAACCAACCAACCAACGAATCGACAACAAAACAAAACAACCCATGTGTGTGTGTGTGTGTGTGTGTGTGTGTGTGTGTGTGTGTGTGTGTGTGTGTGTGTGTGTGTGTGAGAGAGGGGGGGGGGAGGGGGGAGGAGGGGGGGAGGGAAGGGGGCGAAGCTGTAGATCAGAATACAGCTTCCACAATCACTCACTCACTCAGTCAATGGACGAAAAGAAACTTCAAAACGACTTTCATGGCTGTAATGAGTCGTGGTTTTGCCCACCTGAAACAATGAACGTAATGTTCTTTTCCTTTCTCCCGAGCAGAGTTAAGAAAAAGATCTTGAACTCATCGTACGACGATGGAAACACGGAGCTATCGCGGCCTCCCAGACTCTTATCATAATAAGCTGAGACTGCTTGGTGACAGTCATCACCGTCTCACGAGTACGCATGAGAAATCGTTTTGGATACTTTCTCATTCCTCTTGGGAACAGCGGAAAAACCGCAAAAAACGACTATTATTTTGACACCATTGTCGTGATTTTCTTCCTGATGACTTTAACCCTTTTGGTGCGGTGGTCGCTGCTTGGTGATTTTTCGTGGTGACCAATACCGATTTAATCGAAATTGGTGCTTTTAACTCTTTGAGGACGCACTGTCTGTGACGCACTTTTTCGGCATTCAGTCAGCCAGTCAGCCAGTCAGTCAGCCAGTCAGTCAGCCAGTCAGCCAGGTAGTCAGTCAGCTAGTCAGTCAGCCAGTCAGCCAGTCAGTCAGCTAGTCAGTCAGCCAGTCAGCCAGCCAGTCAGTCAGTCAGCTAGTCAGTCAGCCAGTCAGTCAGCCAGTCAGCCAGTCAGCCAGCCAGCCAACCAGTCAGTCAGTCAGTCAGCCAGCCAACCAGTCAGTCAGGCAGCCAGCCAGTCAGTCAGTCAGTCAGCCAGTCAGTCAGCGATCCAGGCAGTCAGCCAGTCAGTCAGCCAGTCAGCCGGTCAGTCAGTCACTCGGTCAGTCAGTCACTCAGTCAATGAGTCACTCGATTAATCAATCAAAACAACTGTCAGATGTATGAATATTTACTGACATTGTAACACGTACACAGAAGACTACAATGCACTATTTTAAACGTACATGCTCACTCAATGCCCATACAGTTAATTAACTGCTTTTATAGACGGGAGTGTGTTGTTTCAAAGGTCAGCGAGTGTTACAATCTTTGTTTCTGACACAGCGGTTCAAAGTTAACTACAAACAGCCACTCGATATCCTTGTAGGTGGATGCTAAAATAAAATCAGTGTGACGAATATTTCTGGCCGCGGAAATTAAGGGAACGTACGAGAAAGTCAGAAGAAGCGCGCCGGTGTCATAAAATTGCTGGACCCCTTAGAAGTTACACTCTCACTGTCTGATAATTTTATATCATCGTACTTTCTGTTTAATTGTCCAATAATTTTTATCAGCTGGGTCCTTTCTATAATTATCCAATAATTTTCATCATCTGGATCCCTCTATGATCATCCAATAATTTTTGTCATCTGGATCCCTCTATAATTATCCAATAATTTTCATCATCTGGATCCCTCTATGATCATCCAATAATTTTTGTCATCTGGATCCCTCTATAATTATCCAATAATTTACAACGTTGAATCCCTCTACAATTTTCGAATAATTTTCATCATTGAACTCCCTCTCTAAATATTAGACACTTCACGTCCTTTTCCCACCACATATGGGTCAATTCAATGACTAGCAAGGAGGAAAATTGTTGGCTCGCAGCCAGGATTTGAGCTCACAACCCGAGCATTGGAAGCCCAGTGCTCTAGACCTCTCGACTCTACCGGCTACTCCTCCTCCTCCTCCCCCTCCGATGATGATGATGATGAAGAAGAAGAAAAAGAAAAAGAAGAAGAAGAAGATGATGATGATGATGTTGGTGGTGGTGGTGGTGGTGGTGAAGATGATAATGATGATGGTATGAAGAATGTGATGCCACCGCTGCTGCTGATGAAGATGACGACAACGACGACGACGACGGCGGCGGGACGACGATGGTGATGACGACGACGACGACGATGATGATGAATGTGGTGATGATGATGATGATGATGGCAATAATAATAATAATAATAAAGAACTTGGGGAGAATATTCATGACGCCACACCGGCTTCACATAACCAGCACGCCTTTGTTTTAATTTGACACTGATGCCGCAGTAACAAAACATAGTGCCAAAGGGTGTGTGAGGCGATACGGCGGAAGCGCGACTTTCAGGAGTAGAGTGCTACTCCAAATGTATTGCCGCGCCAGCACTTGGTCTGCTTGTGAACGTGAAGCCATCAGACGAAGTGTCGGGGGGTCAGGTTGTGAGTATGTCACGCTGGTCACATGGCTGACTGTTCTAGAATGTTAATGGCTTAAAGCCTCTAGGCTCCTAACGCCCGCTGAGATGGGAAAACTGCCGCTTTCGAAGAGGAAGCCGAAGGCAGAACCAAGTCGAATAATGGCAGGCGCGTAGGAAGAAGCTGAGAGGAAGGGGGGCCCACTAAGTCTGGTGAGCCATACGGCCGGGGTAAAGAAGGGGGGGTGTGTGTGTGTGTGTGTGTGTGTGTGTGTGTGTGTGTGTGTGTGTGTGTGTGTTGACTGCCAAGGATTGTGTCCTGCGACAGCAGAGCAGGGGGGGCCCCACCACTGGTGGGCCCCCTCTCCTCTTATCAAAAGCAAGGGGGACCCAAAGATAATCGGGCCCCCCTTCCAAAAATCGAACGGGGGCCTGGGCCCCCAGGGCCCCTGTGGTTCCTACGCCCCTGAATGGTGACTGCTTTTCGTCAAGTCAAGTCAAGTCATTTATTCTTGACGCTCGCGGGACATTAGAAAGAAAAACAAAAACAACCACAAACAAACAAATACAAAAACTAAAACTAAAATCAAAACAAAACAAAACTCAAAAACAACAAAATACATACGTCGATAATAACAATGCTTACGAACTAAGATCACCAAAGGAGTAAACACAACAATGACCCAGCTATCTGCATTTGGTGGTATGGTATGGTATGGTATGGTATGGTATGGTATGGTATGGTATGGTAGACTTCTCCTCGGCGCACATATCCATCTCTACTGAAATGCTCACGGCGCCGCAGGGCTGGAGGACAAAGCAGTGAAAGCCTGCTGCCGTTAAGCGCTACTTTGTGTGCAAACCTCCACCCTGCTATTCACTCTGGTGCGTGCGACAGTATTTCTGTTTACCACGCCACCGGCCACAGCCTACTCTTCTTCGAAAGATGAACGTGGGATTTTTAGCGTGCACACTTGATGTTTGTGCGTGCGTGTGTACACGAAGGCGAGATATCAATAGGATATTTTCCAAGCTCCCCGAGTACCAGTTAAACCTCTGGTCTGTGTGCATCATGAGTTCGTTGCACTGCCAAATTGTATGTAAGCCGAGGGGATGTAAATTTTGGTGTTGACATTTGGCATCACTGGCCGAACATCATAACAAAATTCCTTCCACATCCATTTGGGCATAGTTTACCTTTGTTTTCAACACACTGTGCCGTTAACGTCAGCTGTGCCGATATCGCAGTAACAGACGCGTATGAATGTAAACGCGTGCGGTTGGTGTCTGTGACGCCTAGTGATTATGGAATATGACGCGTATGAATGTAAACGCGTCTACTAAAGTATCTCTATATAGAACCTAGTAATGGTAGCAATTGTGACCCGTTCTCGCGAAAGGGACCATAAGTCGCGCTAGGCCGAACGCCGCTACAGGCGAAAAGAGTGCCGGGGGTCAGTATGGCCGCCTTGTGAGTAGCCAACTTCAACTGCTGATATCTCTGTCAATTTTAGTAGTACAGCTTTCATTCTTATATTGAATTAAACTGCATAACCAGTAAATTGCAGTAATGTACATATCTCAAAATTGATAATTTTCGACTTATGGTCCCTTTTGTGATAACGGGTCACAATTGCGCCTTTAAGTTCAGCAAGTGAGTATTTCATTGACATTGAGACTTTGGCGAAAGTGTTCGCAAATCGATTAACCAGCGTGACTGTGTTCCACAAACACTATCATTACCTACACAACTACCTGCGTACACAACGAGCCGGGGTGACCGAATGGTAGAGCGTTGGACTTGCAAAGTTCGGGTCGTGAGTTCAAATCCCGGTTGGGGCCAAATATTTGTGCTGACTTTTTCATCGTTGCTCCGCCTTTGATGTCACCCGTATGTGGTAGAAAAGGACGTAAAACTCCCCCCCCCCCTCCCCGCCCCATCCACACTGTCTTGAAGCTGTATAAGGACAGTGACCGTAAACGTATTCATGGCCTACGTGCAAGTACCGAAACCCACTCACTCGCTGAATCAACAACAGTGGAAAAACCCCTCTCTTACTCAGTCAGCTCTAGCAGCCTTTGTCATTACTGATGTGACACTCTCAATTTCTTGCCCTAAAATAGGTTGTCGGAACTAACATTTTCAGCGAGCAGTAAGCTTACTGTCCAATCGAAGAGAAAGGTTCAGGCTACGTGCATTCACGAATGTGCCGTAATTTGGACAGAAATAGGTTCTTTGATAATGTCTTGCGCAAGCTGTCAACATGCGGCTCCCACTTTAACACACGGGGAGCCGGGGTGGCCGAATGGATGAGTAGAGTGCTGGACTTCTTCTGCTCGGGTCGTGAATCCGTATCCCGGCTGGGGCCAAATATTTGTGCTGGCTTTTTCATCGTTGGCCCGTCTTTGATATCACCCGTATGTGGTGGGAAGGACGTTAAACCCCCAAACACCCACCCCACCCACCCCACTTTAACACACTCAGAGAGAGAGAGAGAGTTAGTTAGTTAGTTAGTTAGTTAGTTAGGGCTTTACGCCGCGCAAGCTACAAAGACTATTTCGCGGCAACACAGAGAGAGAGAGAGAGAGAGAGAGAGAGAGAGAGAGAGAGTTTCCAAACACTAGAACGTAAGTGCGGTTTGACGTCAGTCATGCCCTGACGTCACCGTAGACGCACAATGACGACTTACGTGTCTGACAACGTAGACACAGACAAATGACGTCAACTGTACTCTGTTCTGGAAACGCATTTGATATGGAGAAAAAGGTAACCATGTAGATGACCATGGGATCTTGAATATCAAACCCCGTACGAGCCCAAAGGTTTTACTATGGAAGCGGTAACGTCCTACATCAGGGTTGGTGCTCGTGTTCGTTACCTTTGGGTGTCCAGACTTACAAGAAACTGTGTTCGCCAAAAATCAAGTGTCGCAAGTTCAACTGCTTCTCCTACAACGACTGGGGGTGATTCCAGAAAGTCCGCCGTTTTGTCAGATGTAAGATCTACGCTCACAGACCGATTCCAGTGCTTATGTCCTTTTTTTCTGTTCTGTCTTTCGTCTGTGAGAAAGAATTCTGAGCTCATCGACATCAACTTGTTGGGCTGTGTTAGTCGGAAAATTTCTCCACGGGGGGCTGAGGTAGTCCAAAGTTTATCGGTCTATCGGAGACGTCAAATGGTTGATGTACATCGCCTCCCCCTCCCCCTCCTCTCCCCCCCCACCCCCCCCCCCCCCCCCGCAACATAACCCTCATGCTACACCCACCCCCATGCACTCAATTCATATCATATTTCATTTGCACCCTAAAACTGCAGAGCCTCTCAACATGAGAGAATAAGATATTTGTCAACAATACCGAGAGAAGTCTATGTCAAAACTCTCAAATGTTCAACGATCTGCAGTTCATTCGTGAGCTATGGCTAGATCATCGACGGTATAGTTTGAAATTCTGGACGTGAACCGGAAAGTGGAAGTGAGATTACAGATAAACATACATCCATCTATTCTTCGGCATTTAAAAAAAAAATGTACTGTCCACAAGCTATTTTACAACAAGAATTCCATGACTGTCTCTCTTTGAAAGCATGTAACCACACATACATAGATCTGTGCTCCGAAAGTCGGTATTGACGTGGCACGGAACCTCTGTGCCTTTTTCTCATTTTTCTGTAATTGCAGGAACGTAATTTCTCAACTGAACCTGGCTCGACTAGCTCGGGTATAAAATGCCAGCAACACGTACCACCACCAGATGAGTTTTCGTGAGTCTCTCTCTCTCTCTCTCCTAAACATTGTTGTAATATGTACTTACCAGTGTTGTGTGCTATTTTGTGGCTAGTGTCTGTTTTATGCTTTTTATGTTCACTGCTTTTAAACAAAACAACTTTGCATGTCTATATTGTAGACCATAAGTAGTTTGTAGCTTGAAGATCAGGCCTTGAAACCTGTACCTGCTTTGTGAAAGCTCATGTCGATGTTGACCATTTCAGACATAGCTAGACCATAATTATCAGTGGAACTTTCAAATGATATGCCAGAGTTAACTATCTTCTGTGTCAGACCGCTGTAAAAATGGCAACCAGAAATTGACATTCAGTAACACATGAAAGTTTTGTCTCGTGCAGAATGAAACATCAGTCGCTGCAAGATGAGCTGTTGAAACTGGCCGAGTCTCAGGCCAAGTCCTTCTTGCCAAAAGATGCGAAGGATGATGTCTATTTTCTTCCCCATAAACCTTGGTAAGTTTTCCAAGTTTTACCACTATTTACCTCCAGAGGAGTGATTGAGAGAGAGAGAGAGAGAGAGAGATTTCACAAGAAAAGAATATACAGTTTTTCTCTCCGAGAAAGATTTCGTCTAAGTGAGCTATTGTTCGATACATACCGTCAAATGCTGAGGCTAGCATACGTCTTCTGCTGCTGGGAATGATGAGAGAGAGAGAGAGAGAGAGAGAGAGAGAGAGAGAGAAGAGAGCTCTTTATTTCACAAAAAATAGAGATATAGAGGAATAGTTTCACATTTACGGGTCAGCTGACTCATACATTTCGGGCGCGATTTGTTCTTTCCGAGCCAGATTTTGTTCGAGCCAGTAATTGATCGGTGCATACCATCAAACGCATACTCCTTCCCTCACCCCCCAAGCAGCTAACACCTTTTTCTGAATGCAATTCGTTTTCAGGGAGTTCGGACAAGCAAAGGGGATCAAAGAACACCACGAGCCCCATGGACCAATGGAAAGAGTGAGTAATACTTTAATACGTATGTCACGCATACAACAGCGTGTGAAACACTTTCTATCGTATGCACTTAACCTGTGCATGGGAATCAGTCAGTGGGGTCACACTATAACATCTGAAACCATGTGGACGGGTGTGTGTGGGAGTGCGGGCGTGTATGTGTGTGGGCGTGTGCGTTTATACAATATAGGTTATGTTGAGAATACCTACATAATATTATGCACATATATTATAATTTATGTCATACTGTACATGGGTTAAAGCGAACCACATTGATGTGCAAATGGCTTGTGGGCAAGGGACGTAAGATTCTTTAAGCACGTGCACACTGTATTGTATATTGTTGTGTATTTCATTGTATTTCGTGTGTGTTAAATATATAAGCATGTGTTAAAAACAGCATTAAACAAACCAAACAAACAACAACAACAACACACAAAAATCTGAAACCATTGTGGTGACTCTGGCCGCGGTGGTATGCTGCTCTAGAAGTGTACCGCGCATCTAATAGACGACGTTATTTGGTTTCGGAATGAGGACCAGCTAGACGGCGCCTTGATTGGTTGCTAATTTAAGGAGATCTGTCGATCCCAATCTTTCAGGGATGGACCTCAGGCTCAAAGAAAGTCGTATGTCTCTATAAGTAGAAATTAAAGTCCCCAAAACGGTCACGATGGCCAAATGAAACACGTTTCTATCTGGCAAATAAGCTCAGAGCTTCGAACGCGTCTCTTTTACATCTCAGCACCGTTAGGAACATAGAGGCTTTAAAGAAGAGAAGGTGAATGATGGTGATAATTGAGAACAGCGAGGGTAGGGTGTGGAGGGGGTGGGGAGGGGACGAGGGGAGTGAGGGATGGGGAGGGTGGGCGGGGGCACAGTCAAGAACGCCTCTTTGGCGAAAACAGGAAAGAAAGTAACATTTGCAACTGACATGCATGTCCACCATGTCCGTGATGAATGAAGACAACATACAATTGATCATGTGACCAGGCGGCGTTTCAGACGGCCCAGTTTCTCCGCGGGTTACTGGACAACATCGCCGGGTATGAACCAGTGCCAGTGCACGCAGGCAAAAAGATCCAGAAAGATGTGGCCCAAGTGAGTGACCAGATTTCCTTTCTCTGTCTTTTTTTTCCAGATGCGTTCTTGTGTTCGTTTGTACATAAGCATCATGCCCTTTCTCTCAAAGACTCGCTTTTGTCAGCAATGTATTTATAGGCCCGAGTGTGGCAATGATTATTTGATATGATAAATACTTTGTTGTACGATCAGAGGAGAAAGTTGTCTTTGGAAAACAGTTGGCATCGTTTGCAGTCGTTTAAAAATACGTACAGCACACACACACACACACACACACACACACACACACACACACACACACACACAACACAACACACACACACACACACACACACACATCGCCAGAGCTCATACAGTTAGAATAGCTCCCCGGGCAAAGGGAGACAACCACAAAAGTAAAGGACAGCACTCCTGCTGTTTTCCCCCCTGATCTTTCCAAACTTCGTTTGTATAATATACCACTATTATTAGTTCATTCAATGCGTGAATTTCAGCGATTTGTTTGTACGTGTTAATTAAACATAAGCAATTTGCTCCTAAATGTTAATTACTATACACGAATAGGGATCAACAAGAACAACACATAATCATGGAATGAACTGAGATCTAAAACAGGAGATTTTGTCGATTGCTGCTGACACTTCGGTGCTGGCGATAGCCTAAGCCTGGAACTAGCCCTCCGAAAACAGCATCAAGTGCAAAGGAGACAGACTGCGGCAGACAAAACAACAACAACTACAACAACAACAACTACAACAAACCCAACACTCCCTCAAAAGAAAGAAAGGAAGAGATAAACAAACAAACAAACAAAACATAAACTACAAAGCAAAACAAAAAAATTAAAAAAAAAACTATGAGGAATGCTAGTTAGAGACTTGTAACTCTACCCTGACTTGTATTTCGGGTTGTCTGTCTGTCCAGGAGATTTATCCTCCTTGAGGCAGTGAGCTGCGTGACTACAGCACAAGCCGCCAGGGCGCAGCACGTCCGGTCCATGTGGAAGGGGGAACCGGACAACGGCTGGTGCCGGGCCTTGCTCTGTATGTATAGTTTGGTGTTAACAAGAAAGCATCAACAGCGAACAATAATAACGAAATCAAACACAAATCAAAGACTGTCTACTGCCGAAGTCTAGAGACTTGAGAAGAGGGAGTTTGTAAGTCTTATAATTATCCTGACCTACGTGAGAAATACATTAAGGACAGAGTTGTCCTCCCCCGGCTGAAAGATCGGCCACTGTTTTCTATTGTCCTCTTGGCGTTTTCGCAGAAATGGCAAATAAGTGCTTTGACCAACTGACGGCCACCAGTACAAAAGAATGAGTTGTCAAAACACACACACACACACACACACACACACACACACACACACACACACACACACACACACACACACACACACAAACAACCAACCAACCAACCAACCAAACACCCCCCCCCCAAAAAAAAAAAAAAAAAAAAACCAACAACAAACAAACAACCAACCAACAACAACAACAACAACAACAACAAAAAACCGCTAAAAACAACAACAACAACAACAAAAAAAAAACGATTTTCACTTTTCGTTTACGTGTACGCCGTCTTCTTTGAAAGACACGTACCCCAAAGAGATAATAACTCGTCTGCTAAGCTTTTAAATTAGCATTGTCACCGCATCACTAGTTTCTCTCGAACCGATTTCGTCTTGTTTGCAGTGGAATCTGATAACGAACGGGTTCATCTGCTCACCGCCCTGAAAATCACTCACGCCAACCGGCTTGTTCGGATGGGGATCATTACTCTACAATGTAAGTGTCCTTGCAATTTCACACACACACACACACACACACACACACACACACACACACACACACACACACACACACACACACACACACACACACACACACACATTCACTACCCCCCCCCCCCCCAACCCCTACTCTCATCCTCCCTCCCGGCACCCACCCCCACCCCCTCCCACGTGACTAACAATACCTGTGTCATCTTTTTTCTTTCTTTTGCATGTCTGGAAAGTGTAATGCCGGTTTTGTTTTGCGGCATTCTGCTGTTTAATGGTATAACACACAGTAAGCCCATGACGTCATTATGAGGAATAATACCATTACGTCAGTGTCTTTCATCTTGAAATCACCCCTTTTCCCATCAAAGGACGCCATGGACTTAAAGTCTTGTGCCATTGCACGGCAGAATTGTATGAGGGATACTGTAGACAGTATGTAATTTACATATCTGTCACTCTATTTGTCTAACCCCCTCACTCCCTCACCCCCTTCCCCCCAACCAACCAGCCAACCGAACAACCAACCATCACTGTTTGTCGCAGCTGTCGTGTCGCCGTTTTCCTTCATTGCCTACGTGATGTGCCCGAAGTACTGTCACCGATTATACGAATATCTTCAGGAAGAATCTATCAAGATCTACACGCAGTGCATAGAGGTCAGTTCCTCTAACAAACATCTTCAGGATAAAAGTGTAGAGCTTTATTGCTTAGCATCATTGTAAAGGAACTAAGAAAAGGCATCTTGGCAAACGTATTTCGATAGTCATTTAGTTAGTTGTTGCTGGTAACACACACACAAACAAACAAATAAGAATGATACTACTACTACTACTATTACTACTACTACTACTACTACTACCACTTCTAATACTACTGCTACTTCTACTGCTACTACTACTACTACCACTTCTACTACCACCACTGCCACTACTACTACTACTACTGCTACTACTACTGCTACCGTTTCTTCGTCGTCTACTACTACTACTACCCCTAAGAAGGAGAAAACAAAGCGAAACAACCGAGCAAAAACCGACAACATCAACCATGAACCACCACCGACAACAACTTGAACAACATCAACAACATTAACAACAACAACAACAACAGCAGCAACAAAAGCTATCCGCGTTTCAGTGTGTATCGCGCTCATGATTTGCTTTGTTGGAATCTGTAGGATATAGAGGAAGGCAGCATGGACCTGTGGAAGAACCAGGTGGCGCCGACAATTGCGAAGAAGTACTGGCATCTGAAGGCAGGCATTTCGTTTGACTTTTTTTTTTTTTTTTGCTGCCACAACTCTTTTGCCGACTCCAGTGGTGTTCCTCCCTGGTAATGGGTAGAATCCACGGAGGGCTCGGAAGTTGGGGCAATTTTTTTTTTTATTATGCATGATGATGGAGATGAGGATGATGGTAAGATGATGCTATGGAGGTCCGTGTGGTTTGGGACTGCGGGACAAGGCCGCATTCCACGCTTCCTGTCATAAATATCCCGGCATTAACCAGGCTTGGGAACTATGGCACCTGCGGTGCCGGCCGTGTAATCATCGACATCATAAGACGTGTCATACCAAAGGAAACACCCCCAAAGTCGCACCCGTGAAGTGTGTGAAGCTCGGTTGTGTGGCAACAGCCTCCCCATTGGGCCCATAGCACACCCGCTCTGGGTAGGAGCCGACCTAGGTAGGAAAAAATCCCGCTTGCCTCGGCTGGGACTCGAACCCGGGTCTCCCGGTCCATAGTCCGAAGTGCTAACCACTACACTACGGGGTACGTTTGACTGTTTTTATAATTTGAACTGTTTTGTTGTACTTTCTTATTCGGACTTTTGATCACTACCAGCGCAAACCACTGGGGGACAATCTATTGGGCTAGACTCGAAAACTGTGCAGGCCAGTGTTTCAGTGTCATCGTCTGAACGGTGGGCAAGACATTGAGCATGGTGAAATGGCGGCAGTTACTTAGGGTGCTGTCTTGCGTAGTGTAGAGAAACTCACTCCTGCTTCAACACTACAAAATGTGAATGCTCAGGATAATGTCCTACTTACTGCAGCTTGAGAGAAACCTATCTTGCTGGTCTTTTGAAGGATACGTCTTGCAATTTTCTGGAGATTTCTAGACAACCAAAACGAAGCAGTTGTTAAAAAGACAGCTCTTATTGCATATACCATACTCTTCAATTGACAATCTTTGGTAAATGGCTGTGGTTTGTAACACAATGTCTGTTTCCACGTGTTTCCCTCAATGTGTATATTGATACATGCGTTGTAATTCTCGCATATTCACGTTCTTCCCTTGTGAACGGGCTGGATGCCCAACACAATGAAATTCATTCATTCATTCATTCATTCATTCATTCATTCATTCATTTATTATTAGTATTATTAGTATTATTACACCGCTCTTGAAAGAACTGCACTGGCTGTCAGTCAGTTTCCGTATTTAATACAAACTAGCAGTTCTGGCGTATCGTCACTTTGATGGTACTTTGCCGCCCTATCTGTCCGCTTCACTATTCACATACAATCCGTCACGTGCCCTCCGCTTATCCAGTGAACAACTCCTAAATGTTCCTAGCATTTGAAATCTTTCGGCCAACGCTTTTTTCCGTTTTGCCACCCCAACTCACAGCCTGCTAGCGCGAGACAGCAACCTACTTTGGCTTCTTTCAGATCAGATCTTAAAACCTACCTGTTCCAACTGGCATTCTATTCGTTATCCTAGTACCGTAGTACTTGCTGTGTAAGGATGCGTTTCACGTGCCTGTGTGTGATGTGTGAATGCTTGTATTGAGTTGATGGTAAAAAAATTGCGCAGTATAAAAGTGATTTGTTATTATTATTATTATTGGAACCGGGGTGGCTGAATGGTAGAGCGTTGGACTTTCAGTGCTCGGGTCGTGAGTTCGAATCCCGGCTGGGGCCAAATATTTGTGCTGGCCTTTTTCTCGCTGCCCCGTCTTTGATATCACCCTTATGCGGTGGAAAAGGACGTTAAACTCCCAAACACCCACCCTTCTTCTTCTCATTATTATTCATGATTATATATTGCAGGATGATGCCACAGTAGAAGACGTCCTCAAGGCCATCCGTGCTGATGAAGACAAACATCGATGTACTCACCATATGCTGGCCAACGCCAAGTATGTCGTGAATCTGGACCCCACTAAACTCCCACAGTAACCACTGCCACCGCTGCGGTTTTTTTTTTTTTTTTTTTTTTTGGTGTGGGGGGAAAGGCAAGGGTTGTGTTGAGTCTGCGTAGATGTGCGATGGGGGGGGGGGGGGGGGGAGAGGGGTGTATTTCTTTCTGATATTTGTTACATCGAATTTAGATTGTCGCAGATATGTCATTGCAGTATAATGGAACTTTGCGAGATTTTCTGGATTTATTCTTTTATTTTAGAGGTACGTTTTGACGTAAATTACATACCCCTTTTTTGGACACAAAATCAAAAGAAAAAACAAACAAACAAAATAGTAAACAAAGCAACAAAAAGTACACACAAACACAGGCAACTTATACAGAAATATAAAACACAATGAAGGCAGTAAATAGACAACCACAAAAAGTTGGAACGCGGACCATACCGTTTATTTTTTATGGTTATGGCATTTTAAGTTAATAAAAAAAAACTGACACGAAGTGAAATTTTGGCTGCTTGGTACATCTGCGTGAGACAAGTTTATGCGTTTAGTGACATCATGATCACAGGGCTGGTTTAGGCTTGTCACGTGAGAGTGCTTGTATAGTGTTGCTAACTTGAAGTGTTTGGGTGGGGCCAAGCCCCTTCTCGGATTTCTCTCGTGCGAAAATAATAAAGTGGACACAAGGCGATTGTCTGCTGAGTTCCTTCTTCTGAAGTGTCGGCTGATTCTGTCACTGTCTGTTTCTCTGTCTGTCTCTCTCTGTCTGTCTGCCTGGCTCTTGTTTTGTCTGTCTGTGTCTGTCGGTGTCTGCCTGTGATATCTCTCTCTCTCTCTCTCTCTCTCTCTCGTGTGTGTGTGTGTGTGTGTGTGTGTGTGTGTGTGTGTGTGTGTGTGTGTGTGTGTGTGTGTGTGTGTGTGTGTGTGTGTGTGTGTGTGCTTTTTGGCTCCCTTGTGTAACAATGGGAGTCTATGTATTAACCCTCCGTCGTCTGTCTGTCTGTCTGTCTGTGTCCAGAAAACTTTAACGTTGTAAATTTCTCGGAATCTACAAACAGCAGAGGCACCAAACTTGGCATGCTGATAGACAACCACAAGACCTTTCAAAATATATCATTTTGAATGACCTTGACTCAAGGTCAAGGTCACTAAAGCTCTCTGTTTGAAAATTTTACATTGGCATTTTCTCTTAATCTACAAACACCAGAGGTTTTAAACTTTGCATGATGATAGACATTGATAAGAGCTTTACAGATATACATGTAGTCAATAGCCTTGTGTCAAGGTCAAGGCCGTACAAGCTATTTTTGTGAAACCTTAACATTAGCATTTTCTCAGAAACAACAAACAGCAGAGGTGCCAAACCTGGTGTGCTGATAGACAGTGATAAGACCTATGCACACATACCATCTTAAATGACCTTGACTCAAGGTCAAGGTCATTAAAACAGTATGTTGGGAAATTTTACATTTGCATTTTCTCAGAATCTAGAAGGATCAGAAGCCTCAAACTATGTTTTATGATTGACATTGGCAGCACCTTTACAGTTATACCTGTATTCAGTGACTTTTAGTCAAGGTCAAGGCCATGCAAGCATTTTTTGGGAAACTTTAACCTTGGCATTTTGTCCAAAACAACAAACAGCAGAGGCACCAAACGAGACATGATGATAGACAGCAATGAGACCTACCTTTCTGAATGACCTTGACTGAAGGTCAAGGTCATTAAAGCTGTCTGTTATTAATTTTAACATTACCGTTTTCGGAGGAACTACAAATACTAGAGGCATTGAACTTGGCATGATGATAGACATTGATGAGATCTCATTTGAATGACTTCGACCAAAGGTCAAGGCCATACAAACTGTTTCGGTGAAAATTGTAATATTGCCAGGGACTCAGAGCGCCAGAGACACTTTACTTGGCATGATAATGGATAGTGATAAGAGCTTTACAAACATACTCATGTGAATGATCTTGACCTGTGTAACAAGGGAGCCATGGAGGCTACTGCCTCTAGTTGAAAGTGTCATGCTCACTCCATTCTTATACAATATATTATGTCTAAGCAATTGAAATCTCTCTCTCTCTCTCTCTCTCGTGTGTGTGTGTGTGTGTGTGTGTGTGTGTGTGTGTGTGTGTGTGTGTGTGTGTGTGTGTGTGTGTGTGTGTGTGTGTGTGTGTGTGTGTGTGTGTGTGTGTGTGTGTGTGTGTGTGTGTGTGTGTGTGTGATTTTGAATGTTTCACGCTCACTCCATTGTTATGGACAATATGTCTAAACAATTGAAATCTCTCTCTCTGTCTGCCTCTGTGTGTGTGTGTGTGTGTGTGTGTGTGTGTGTGTGTGTGTGTGTGTGTGTGTGTGTGTGTGTGTGTGTGTGTGTGTGTGTGTGTGCGCGCGTGCGTGTGCGTGTGTGAAATGCGCGCACTTTTTAACCATGTAAATATCCTGTTTACGCTCCAACAAGCTGGCTTACACAAACACTAACCACCCAGCCTTCATGACATCATGGCTGTCACAGATCAATCATATTTCATCACGTCAGTACTAAACCAACATGAAAGTGGAAAATAGGTTGTGTACGACAATACCACACTACTGTACGAGAAAAAAAACCCTTTATGTGAAAGTCGGGCAGCCCTCAAGAACCACCAAAAAAAAAAAAAAAAATGACACTTGAGGCATTTGCCTTTGCTTCTTCTTGTTGTTTTGGGGGGTGGGGTGGGGTTCGGGGATGGGATGGGATGGGTGGGTGTTTGGGGGTTTAACGTCCTTTTCCACCACATAGGGTGATATCAAAGACGGGGCAACGATGAAAAAGCCAGCACAAATATTTGGCCCCAGCCGGGGCCGAACTCACGACCCGAGCATCGGGGAGGGGAGGGTTGGGTTTAACATTTGTGCAACTTTTACCTGTGTTATTGAAACGAATCCTTGGGCTATATACAAACATTGTTTTCGTGTAGAGGGCTTAATGGTACATGTTCAAGCTCACAGATCGTTCTGAGCTGTTGTCCTGGTAACTATCATCACATCACTTAGACACCTGGACAGTGGCAGCGTCTATAATGCTGGCACTGAGCCATCAAAAGCATACTCGCTAACGGGGCGACCCCCCCCCCCCCCGAGCTCTCCGGTGTAACAACAGTCGTAGAGTTTAAATGTTTCACCGCTCGTGCAAAGTGTAAACAATTCTGTATCGCATCCCGAGCTGTACTAATCATCAAGGCAGAGTATTTTGAGTGTACAAGCGCGTTCACGAAACTGTTTCAAAACATAATTGTTGGCGTAGCAAGGATGAAATTAGCCGGTGTTTTTGCAGCAAGAACTGAGAACGTAAACGACACTACGATAATAATTTAACGTCGCTGCCTCCTGCCCTTGGAGTTCTATCGCAATCTCGAAAAAGGGCATAAGCGTCGTGGATTTAATAGGCGTTTATGATTTTTTTTTCCAAATCACGGTAGAGTTGCTGCTTGTAGAGGTTACTGTTTTGGAACACTGTCGCTTGTGATTGCGCCTGTACACTTCAAATAGGGTGGATGGGTGTTTGGGGGTTTAACGTCCTTTTCCACCACATACGGGTGATATCAAAGACGGGGCAACGATGAAAAAGCCAGCACAATATTTGGCCCCAGCCGGGGTTCGAACTCCCGACCCGAGCATTGGAAGTCCAACGCTCTACCATTCGGCCATCCCGGCTCCCCTGCTTAAAATAGGCTGTCTTAATGGTTAGTAGAGCTCTGAATGCGAGACACTGCCGTCTACGGGCTATGTGAAAAATTCTAAGTCTACTCAGGAGTCGGGCGTCCCACAAGCCTTGCAGATGACTCCTTGATATTCGCATCGCCGTGTGAGGCCAGCGCCAGCCTTTGCGATGCTGTCACCGTGCAGGTGTCTATGTTGTGTGACGCTAAACACCATCAAAATAGCTTAGGGTTGGTGGGGGATTAACGTCCTTTTCCACCACATACGGGTGATGTCAAAGACGGGGCAACGTTGAAAAAGCCAGCACAAATATTTGGCCCCAGCCGGGATCGAACTCACGACCCGAGCATTAGAAGTCCAACGCTCTACCATTCGACCACCCCGGCTCCCCACAAACTAGCTTAGAACGATCTGTGAGCGTAACAATCTTTAAAGCATTGACACAAAACATACACGGTAGTGAATAATCATTGTTTTATAAGATACTTTATAAGCTGCAGTTAAACGCCTGAACTGCACACGTGCAGATTTAAAAAAAAAATCTGACACGAAACGTGACCATCATTCGACATTTACAAATGGTACCAGATACAACAATGACCCACAGAATAAACACACGAATATTCATGAGGCGGTTTCGCACGTTGTGGGTGTTTCTCGCCTTGCCCTACCGGCCCCTAGCCCCCGGGCATACATCTCGCAGACAGAAAAAAAAAAAACTGTTCTGACTGACAATGTTGCGATGTCGACATGCGGTACTGCTCATAGCATCTGCTCAATGAATTGACGAAAACGATTCATTAATACGCACTGGCTGCCATCTTTGACGTAAATACATTGACTATAGTGCGTCAGGGCAGCATTGAACACGTAAATTCCATGAAAACTATTTGTTATTAGTTCCTGTTTTTGTTTTGATATCTATTGTTTCATGTATTTGTTTGTGAATGAAGGTTAGGAAGTTGGTGACATCCGGTTAGTGATTGACAGGTAGACGGGAATTGACTTGTAGAAAGACGTAAATTCCGTGCAATGATTATGAACTCCATTGTTGTGATTGTGGGCGGTCGGTCTTTCCATATAGCTCACAGGATGATTGTGCAACTTTGCTAGGGTGAGTGAGTGAGTTTTTAGGGCTTAAAGCCGCGCAAGCCACAAAGACTAATTCGCGGCTGAGTGTGCCTGCACTACATGAAAAAAACAAAAATGTAACGTTGGACAAAGGTTGCAAACTGGTCTACGGGGCAATATAAACCTAGGACATGCAGGAGACGCTGCACCTTCATGCTAATTTCTCGAACTCCCGGTTACAAAAAAGCGTAGAAGACAAATGACAATTACAACTAGGTAAAACAAAGATAAATACTAAGCGCATATACAGAAAATATTGCAACTTATCATCTCCTAGGCGCAATAAACCAGATCGCAGCATATGCCCAACACCACGTATTCCTAACCACTGGTAGTGCAGACGTGAGTGAGGGGTTAAAAACAACTTTGCTGGGAAGATAAGATAAGATAAGATTAAGATAAGATAAGATAAGATAAGATAAGATAAGATAAGATAAGATATTTAAAATGAGATAAAGATTTCTTGGTACACCAGCTATACATTCAGCACATGAATGCACTATCGCAGTTTCCTCAGTCCACCAAACCTGGTCCATATCACAGTAAAATTTGACATTCAAGCACACACACACACACGCGCACACACACACACACACACACACACACACACACACACACACACACACACACACACACACACACACACACACACACACACACACACACACAGAGTAGCACTCCTGCTCAACATCACAGACCATCTGTGCTGACCAGTGTAACACAACTGGTTAGTCAGCAATCGCACCTTGTCGGGGGGTGGGTGGGTGTTTGGGCGTTTAACGTCCTTTTTCCGCCACATACCAGGTCATATCGAAGACGGGGCAACGATGAAAACGCCAGCACAAATATTTGGCCCCAGCCAGGAATCAAACTCATTGCATCGACCCGTGCATTGGAAGTCCAATGCTCTACAATTCGGCCATGCCGGCTCCCCTTTAAATGCCAGCCGAGCAAGTGATAATACATATTTATATACCCTTGCATACCCTTGCTCGTTCTACTGTGTTTTGCACCCATCACCTAATGTTACAAGTTAGTCCCTTTCCCCATATATGTTTCCTCATCGATGGATATATTCTTTTGATCTCCTAGCTCAAGCCGTTTTGTTTGACAAGTCACCAGGGCCCGCATGTAAAAGTCGAGGTTAGGGATTTTAGCCCCGGGTTTAAGTCTAACCTCGAACTAAACTAGCTCTAGGGTTAAAGTTTCTGGGGTTTTTTGGGTTTTGTTTTGTTTTGTTTTTGTTTAACCAGGAAGCGGGTCCATTCCACCGTGCCTAAGCCGTTAGAGGGGGATTAAAAAAAAAAAAAAACTTTCTTCGCTTCCTTCCTTTTTATTTCATTTTTTTGGGGGTTTCTTTTATCCTAGTCTGGGTTAGGCCCGTAGCCGTGGTTTAAATTAACCTCGAGTTTTACATGCGGGCCCTGTACGAAGGTGTTGTTCCGGGATGTTCCCCCTGACAGCATCTTTAGCTTCTTGAAAGAGTCAAATCTGTTCTATAAAATATTAACTCTTCAAGTAATACGGACTATCCTCAACCTCTATATGTTCGATACACAAAGAAGTGAAACTTTATCATTTATTGTCTACCTTTTTATTTTAATGTCGCGAAGAAGGACCTTGATTAGCCGAGAAATGGTCTTTGTTGCTTGTGTGGCATTAATCCTCTCTCTCTCTCTCTCTCTCTCTTCAGTATAGCACCACACCTATACTAACTTTCCTGGTGGAAAAGTTTATATTGATGTATGTAGAATTTATGTTTTTAGTAGACAGAAAAACTGCACAAACCTGATCCAAATATATTCATAGATCATCCAAAACGAAATAATTGTTTCTTTTACAACACAAAAGAAACAATATTTTTTTACCCATTCCACCTGTCCGCCAGTCCTCCAACCTGTACAAAAAGCGTGCCGTGACAGCCCATAAATCACAACCACGTGACACTAATGTATGCATACTTCCCTGCCCTCTATCGTTTGAAGTCAGTGGCGCCATGATGGACCAGTGACGTCTTGTCGTCCTACGTAATGCGCGGCGATCCTGATGGCTCGGCCTATATCTGTACAGAGTGGCTGCTCCTGGCTTCATTTCGCTTTGAGCTTCAGTCAAAGACAGACCTATATTATTCGTGAAACAAAGAACAAGAATGGATGTTTCGAGGATTACTCGATTATTCGTATTTGTCCTCTCTTTCCAGGGATTCGGTAAGTATTAATTGACATTGAATTTGGAGAGCATTGAAAACGTAAAAAAAGAAGAAAATCATCAGACGTTTTCTGGTTTTTTTTATGTTTCTGTTTTATTTCCAGTTTGTTTCTTTTGAAACGCTGTGTTTCTTTTCGACTTTTATTTTGTCAGAATTTTAGACAGCAGTACTTTAAAATTGTTATCGCTTTTTGTGTACATTTTTGTCAGTGTAACTTTAACCAGTAACCAAACCAATGACAACGAAATTCTAACATAATTATGAATAACATGTACGTCTTGATCGTCTTTAAATGTTAAGATGATTTTTTTCCTCTTTGCGTAATCTTAGTTGCTCGTCATGAACTACATTGGAACAACAAACAGCTTTGAAATTATACGGGTGTACTTCTATTTAAGTCTTGATAACCTTTTTGATTGGCATGTTGACTGATCAGAGGTCGGTGATCTGTCAGACGCCAGCACGTTTCTGCGCGGTTATAGAATCTATTGCCGTCTTTAAGATATTTTTTGTCTCAAAACAGCCATTCATCAAAGCCGGGATGATGTACCCTAAAGGCATATGTCAAACTGATGCATTATCAAACCAGAATTTGTAAACGTAATGAAATTTTTTGACGGAAAAAAGGTGATACGGGGGATGGGGTGAGGGGTGGGAGTTGGGGGTGAGGGATGGGTGGTGTCAAATTATTTCAGAATTAATCCTTCCAGATCTAGAGCAAAAACAACAACAACAACAACAACAACAAAGACGACGACGGGCACACTGAACAGAACATACAAAACTCATACGCAAGACAAGACGTCAATAGACAAGAAAGACGTCAATAGACAAGAAAGACGTCAATAGACAAGAAAGACGTCAATAGACAAGAAAGACGTCAATAGACAAGAAAGACGTCAATAGACAAGAAAAAGAAAGACTTCAGTAGACAAGAAAGACGTCAATAGACAAGAAAGACGTCAATAGACAAGAAAGACGTCAATAGGCAACACCACTCCTGTCAATCAAAGTGGGCGAACCCCCAGAATTTAGCCAGTCGCGTGCCGCGGTATAATGAGCACAATAGCATGTAGCATGGTCTGACAAACTTTCTCGCCAGACACTATGACAAAGAGGGAAGCACGTGTAGCTCGATATGACTGAAACGTGGAAAGAATGTTCTACGTCCATTGACGTCATTTGGGGAAAAAGACCATTACGTCAATGTGTTTCATCTTGAAATCGCCCCTTTTCATGGACGTACTGTGTTTTGCCATAGTACACGGCAGAGTAAATGGGCGGGTCTTTGGCTTCGGGGCTTGCCAACTGGAGTCGTCTATTCAAACATGAACATTTTTTTTCCTTCGTGGTTGTCCTCCTCAAAGAACAAGAATGGATGGTCTGCCCTGAGAGTAACGTTGTGTTACGATTGACTTTCTTCTTTCTGTATTAATGTCATCTTTGTCGGAGAGTGATCCCATTTTAACCGACCGTGTGTCTTCTTTTTTTTCTTCAGTTAACGCAGCAACGACAACACAAGCACCAGCAGGTAAATTATTATTACAATCTATCTGTTTGCGCGTCTGTCCATCTGTCTGTCTGTCTGTCCATTTGTCTGTCTGTCTGTTTGTGTGTCCGTCCATCTGTCTGTCTGTCTGTCTGTCTGTCCATCTGTCTGTCTGTCTGTTTGTCTGTCTGTCTGTTTGTGTGTCTGTCCATCTGTCTCTATGTACTATATTCGCAAGAGAAAACAAAAATGCCCAGAATCTTTTTAAAAAAGGCAATTTAACACCTAGTGCCAATGTTTCGGTTGTACTGAAGCCAGATCAGTTCAGTTCAGTTCAGTTCATTTAATAATAATGATAATAATGATGATGATAAGAATAATAATAATAATGAGGATTTGTCTGGCGCCCAACCTCCTGCTGGAGCTCTGGGCGCCTCACAATAGCAGACATACACATTACATACACGTCACATTACATACACATTAAATACACGTCACATACACGTCAGTGACAGAGACACAGTCCTGATGCATCCTAACACGACATAATGATAGCGAGACGATGGTAGAGCAGTCAGTCTAAATAATGCAGCCGGAATAAAATGGGATTTCAAAGCGGTTTTAAAAGTGTCCGCCGACTCAGCAGGGCGAACATGGGTTCTGTTCAGCGTGGTATCTCAGCGCTGGGAAAAGCCCATACGCATTTCACCCAATCTGTCAGTAATCCCCCCCCCCCCCCCAAGTCCTAGTCTTTGAGACTGTTTCAATGTTGGTTTGGTTCACACGTGCTCCAGCCCTGTTGTGACCACCGCCTCTTCGTACGCCACAGCTCTGATCTTCCTAGGCGCCGGCCATTCGTAATGCTTGCCTAGCCGGCGAACGTCAGGACAATCAGTCAGACTGAGCGCCGACAGAATAGTTGTCGAAAGAATAGTTTTAATAGTGCCAGACTTTAGTCTAGTTCAGTTCACTCTACTTGAACATAGAAAAATGTATGTCATTGCTCAGAAAAGCCCATACGCAGTCCAACCCATCTTTCAGTCTCCACTCCCTTTGGATCTAATGACACTGTGCGTAATCACCTCAGATCTAAACTGCGACTTCGACAACCAGGACACTTGCAGCTACCAGCAGCTGCCATGGGCGGACGTCACGTGGGCGAGCAGAAGTGGGACAACACCGTCTGACTACACCGGACCGAACAACGACCACACACAAGGAACAGCAGCCGGTGAGTAGTAGCCTTGGGTGTCCAGTCTGGCGTTTTTTTTTTTTTAAACACCTGTTTGATTTTTCTACTGTTAGTTGTATGTTCTGTAAATGAGTGCACGTTTTTTTTTTTTTTTTTTTTACTTGATTTCTGCTGCTGTGGAACGAATAGGTATAACCATACGCAAATACGAATGGCAAAAATGTGTGTGTGTGTGTGTGTGTGTGTGTGTGTGTGTGTGTGTGTGTGTGTGTGTGTGTGTGTGTGTGTGTGTGTGCGTGCGAATGGCTAATTTGAGTGTGTGTGTGTGTGTGTGTGTGTGTGTGTGTGTGTGTGTGTGTGTGTGTGTGTGTGTGTGTGTGTGTGTGTGTGTGTGTGTGTGTGCGTGTGTGTGCGCGCGCGCGCACGCGTCTATCTAATGTAGATGTGAGCAAGTAGTGTGTTAATGTAAGAAGGTTGCTTTTTTGTCTGATTTGGTTACTGTGCTCTGTACAGATGTGATATATGCCTCAATGTGACGAATAGACCACCTGTAGCCATGCTGGCTGAATGGATACATATATATATATATATATGTATATATATATATATATACACATAGGTGCCTGTACCCCCGGATGAGGTTTCTGGAAATTAAACTGAAACTGAAACTGGTAGACGTCGATAGATCGGGGGGGGGGGGGGGAGAGAAGGGTTGGGAGGATAGGGTCACTGTTTGCCGTACGTTTGACAGTTTTAAACGGAAGAAACGACATCCTTCCCCGCGTCTTTCTTTCCCCATTTCGCAGGTATCAGTTTATGTCGGGGCGGTCGGTGGTCTAGTGGTTAAGAGACTTGTCACCAACGCGAGAGGTCAGGGGTTCGAGTCCTACTCGGGGCAAAGAATTTTTCCTTCTCGTATGTGGCACCGTTCATTCGGGCCGATCGTCGGGAGTTCTCTCCGGGTACTCCGGCTTCCTCCCCCTCTGCTTGGGAAATGTTCAGCCCACCAAAATTTAATTTGAAAAATAAATGCAATTCTAAATTCCGAAATTTAAATAGCTGAGCTGACCCTTCGCACCACGTGATTGTAATATGTTTATATCCAGTGTGCGAGAGAATGCGTGTGATTCATGTGAGCGTGCTTGTTGGGTTCAGTTCGCGGAGCTTCGAGCCGGTTCATGAAATTGGGTAAAGCGCCTATACAATACTCATTATTATTATTATTATTATGTCATCTCCACGTGATGCAATTTTTCGGAGTGTTTCCGGCCAGGACCATTGTGTTTTTCGTCAGCACCATAGGCCAGAGACAGATGTCGACTAAGGATTCATCGTAGACGGAACCGTCTTTGTCCTTTTCCCCTAGCAATAATTCTGGCACTTTGTGAGAGTGAAAAGTAGTTGTTTTTTTTTAATCGTCTGTTCATTTGTTTTGAATATTTTTTTTTTTGAAAAGACACGGGTGCGAAATTTGCGGTCAATAACAAAGAGTGCTAAGGGAGGTCTTACTCCCCTTTACTCGAAATCTTCATATCACTAGGAACCACTTCAAGCCACTATTACACAATCACGCAATCTGCAGCGGTCTTGGACCTGGGCCATCCCGCCAGGCCCAAGATAGTCATGATGTCCCTCTCCTGTAATCGAGGGTCATGTATCCAACCATAGGAAAAAAAAAATCAACACATTAATACAGTCAAACCTGTGTAATGCGGTCACCCAAGGGACCGGGTCAAACTGACCGCCTTAGACAGGTGACCGGGTTTATCCAGGGTGGCAGGTCAACAGCTAGCATGTCAGGGGATCATCTGGGGTGACCAGGTTAGACAGTGGCATAGCTTATACAGGTGACCGCCTTGGCAGGTTCGACTGTATGTCTATGGTGGCTGGACCAGTATTTATATAATGATAGGACACAACTGACGCTGAATAACGCTCCATGAAAATATACACTTTAGCCCTACAAGCTACAGTGCGTGCGTGTCTCAGTGGAAAATGTCCCACGCTAACACTGCAAGGTGAGGTTCGCCGTGCGCCATAAGGGATCCCATTCTAACTTCAATCAAGCTCAGCTAGTAAAAATCATCGTACGGCTTAGGTACGCTGCTATTTTTTCTTACATTAGCCTGACGTTTTCCTGTGCTTAGCCACTACGCAAAAAAAAAAAAAAAAAAAAAAAATGTAGCCACCATAAAGTTTGTTCGCTTGGATCCCTAACCCAGGATGTGACTTCCCCGGTCACTCATGGGTTACCCGAACTGAGCCCAAGACCGCTGCAAATTGAGTAATAGTGGCTTGAAATGGCTCCTACTGGTGTGCAGTGGATTTGTTTTAACCAGTCATATCATACAGCCAGCAGGGGGTCCTCGGGATCGGCTGTTAAGAAATGTATAGTTTTATTCTGTGTCCTATTCTCCAGGTTACTACGTGTATCTGGAGGCGTCAATGCTGGATCCCGGTGACCGAGCTCTTCTGGCGTCACCCACCCTCCCCACCACCTCCCCCTACTACTGCATCAGCGTGTGGGCCAACATGTACGGCTCACAGGTGGCGTCCCTCACCATATACTCCGCTCCACCGGACGATCTGAACAACACACAGGTTCTCTTCACTCTGTCGGGCGACCAGGGACAAGAGTGGTTTGAGATCTCGAACGTTGTGATCAATACACCTACCCCAGCGAAGGTGGGTAGTAGTGTGTGTGTGTGTGTGTGTGTGTGTGTGTGTGTGTGTGTTGTGCCCCCAAATCCGTATTACAGTTGCATGATTGTATAAACAAATATACCTAACAACACTAAAACGGATCATCAGCACCATAATCATCATCATCATCATCATCATCATCATCATCTCTCTCTCTCTCTCTCTCTCTCTCTCTCTCTCTCTGGGAGCCGAATTGAAGAGCGTTGGACCCACAGTGCCCGGGTCGTGAGTTCGAATCC
The DNA here is from genome assembly GCA_018292915.2 of Batillaria attramentaria. NCBI lineage: Eukaryota > Metazoa > Mollusca > Gastropoda > Batillariidae > Batillaria > Batillaria attramentaria. Next base: position 337,051 of record JACVVK020000057.1, read on the forward strand.
CGGCTGGGGCCAAACATTTGTGTTGGCCTTTTTCTCGTTGCCCCGTCTTTGACATCACCCTTACTTGGTGGTAAAGGACGTTCCCAAACACCCACCCTCTCTCTTTCTCTCTCTCTCTCCTGCCCATTCTTCCCACCCATAACTGAGCATTGAGGAATAAATTATGTTTGAAACTTTATAGTCTGTCACACATGAATTGAAAATTAATGCGTGTTAAAAAAAAACAGCCTTTTGCGTCTAGAAATAATCAGCAACATGTCATTTTTCTTTATCTGCCACCAATTCGTGTGAGACAAAAAATGATGACTCATAACCCGACTCGTCAGACAAAGTATGCGATACTGTCAGAACTATTTCAATCATGATTAAAGATGGCCGCTGGTAAGACCCCACGCGGCAACATCAATAATCTATAAATACACGAACGACAACTCTGTCTTCTTTGTGGTCTCCCCTTGTCTCCTAAATCACTCGCATTCACGCGCATAGCAGTAGTGGAGTTTTGATACCGAGAGACATGTAGCCTGCCTCCTTTGTGACAATGACAAACTCGATCTTGCCGATGTCTGTCTTGCTCGCTACCGATGCCTTGTCATGGCTCTGCACGACAGTTCAGCATGGTGGATCAGCAGGTGTCATGAAGAGGTCTTTTATGTGTATGACGCCATGCCTATATTTTCCCGCTTATATTTAGATGACCTAACAGGGATTTGGACACACCGCTTGTACGATGCTTTATGATCTTTCCATAATCTTATTTTCAAACAAGTAAAGTAAAAGTACGGAAAGCAATAAACAAAGCACACGAAAAAAAAAAAAAAAAGCTCACAAAGAGGGTAAGTGGGTGGGTGGGTGTTTGGGGGTTTAACGTCCTTTTCCATCACATATGGGTGATATCAAAGACGGGGCAACGATGAAAAAGCCAGCACAACTACTTGGCCCCAGCCGGGATACGAACTCACGACCCGAGCATTAGAAGTCCAACGCTCTACCATTCGGCCACCCCGGCTCCCCCTGCCCACAAAGAATCCCTTCAGCCTACAAACAAACAAAACAAACAAATAAACACAATAAACAAACAGACAACAGCACGTACAGAAAAACACAAGCAAGCAAGAAACCAACCACGCAAAGAAAACAACTACAAACAAACGAAAAACAAACAAACAAACAAACAAACAAACAAACAAACAAACAAACAAACAAACGAAAATATCGCATGCAGTTGACATAAAGCACTCACAGTAAAAAGGCAGTTTATGTCAAAAGTCGTTTCTGACAAAATGACCTCACAGTTCGTTCCTCATCGATACCAGATATCTATCTATCTATCTATCTATCTATCTATCTATCTATCTATCTATCTATCTATCTATCTATCTATCTATCTATAAAAGTTTCGAAAGCATCAATCATTTTGACCGAACTATTTTACAGCGCATGGCCATTGGCGTCATTTTGGCGTTCACGAGACCTTAGTGACGATATAGTCACTGACGTCATTTTCGCTTTCAGATCCTGTTTGAGGCGGTGCGCGGCAGTGGTTATGCCAGTGACATCGCTATTGATGACATCACGGTGACCAACGCCCCGTGTGGGCCCGGACTGACCACGTCCACCCCAGCGGCACCTGCTACCACACCAGCAGCTACTGCAACGACCCCTGGTGCCACGGCCGCCCCCACCACACAGGCGCCCCCTACAACGCCTTTCCCAAGTAAGGGCGATCATAGATTGAGTTTTGTTTCTGTGGATTCAGCTTTTTTTACTTTCTGGGCCCGAATGTAAAAGTCGAGGTTAATTTAACCCACGGCTACGGGCCTAACCCAGACTAGGACAAAAGAAACCAAGAAACAAAATTATATATAAAACAAGGAGGCGAAGAAAGGAAGAAATAAATCCTTCTATAACGGCTTACGCATCTTGCTGCAATGGACCCGCTTCCTGATTTAAAACAAAAAGAACAGAAAATTTAACCCTAGAGCTAGTTTAGTTCGAGGTTAGACTCTAACCCGGGGCTAAAACCCCTAACCCCGACTCCTACATGCGGAGCCAGATTAAACACATTTTTATACTACTACTACTACTACTACTACTACTACTACTACTACTAAATGAAGCTGTCAAATTGCTCTACATGTGCAGGTGACGTCAGCTGTAATTTTGACGTCGACACGTGCGGGTACGAGCAGCTAATGACGGACGCGTTTGACTGGGCGCGTAATTCGGGACCAACGCCTACAGCCGGTACTGGACCCGATGCTGACGCTACTTCCGGTTCAGGTACAGTCACCATGTTTATCTATAAACTCGCACATCCCAAGATCACCGAGTTGCCCTTGAGACTTTTGAAGTTAGCTCTGTTTTGAAGTCACGCTTCGTTTAGGCACTCCGACCGTTGTTGGTTTAGACAGGTTTATTGCAATACAATTTGTGCCAAGTAAACAAACAATTACTGAGCATAAACAAGCAGCGCTTATGATAATGTTCAGGGGTGGAACAAGTATGTGTTAACGGTATTGCAATGGCAGTAATTATAATAAATTAGAGCTTTGAGAGAGAGAGAGAGAGAGGGGGGGGGGGAGGGAGAGGGGGGATCTAAATGTACTCACAAAAAACCAAAAGAAGAAGAAGAATCTCCGCGACCGTTGTTGTTGTTGTTGTTGTTGTTGTTGTTGTTAAATTGCTGAGCTGGCCCTTCGCATCACGTGAATGTAATGTGTTCATGTTCAGTGTGTGAGAGAATGCGTATGATTCACGTCAGCGTGCGTGTTGGGCTTAGCTCGCGATTATTATTATTGTTGTTGTTGTTGTTGTTATTCACAGCATTTCATACTGGAGAACACAGGCGTCAAGCAACTTTGTCTTTTTTTTTCTTCTTTTCCATTTTTGGATTGCAGGCGCCGACACTCATGCTATGAATAGAACAAGCCTTCGTTCCTACACAATAATAAGCCCGTTCTGACCCCCAACCAAATTAAATTCAGCCCACCAGGGAATTGAACCCGGTTCATCCACTTGACAGCGCAGTGCCCATCTGGTGGCTGCGCCCTGTACAGAAAGTATATTATTATTATTATTTCAGGTTTCTACATGTTTTACGAGTCATCTGACGGGGGCACCTTGGGCGACACTGCCGTTCTAGCCACGCCCACTTTCATCCCGACCTCCGGTAGCACGTGCATGTCCCTCAGTTACAACATGTACGGAGCCGCCATTGACACGCTCACTGTCTACACGGCCGAGCCAGGAATGCTTGACAATAGAGTCTCCGTCTACAGCGTGCAGGGCAACCAAGGTCAAGGCTGGAAGACAGTCACCTTCTCTATCGGCGATCCCGGTGTTCCGATCAGGGTCAGTAGAACATGGAGCTTTCCGGTAGCCCCCTTAGTTACAGTTGCTAGGGCACACAACCGGTGTCGTTTCCCTCCGTTGTCTTGTCAGGTAGTTTGTTAGCAACTGTTGCTAGGGAACTCAGCTGGTACCCTTTCCTTCCGTTGTATTGCGAAGTGGTTTGTTACCGATGTATCGGACAAAACGTACGGAATTATTGTTAATTTGCCTTCTGTTCGGAATGACTATGGGTCATTGACGGAGCCATTAGCAACTGTTGCTAGGAAGTACAACCGGTGTCGTTTTCCCTGTTGTACTGTGAGTTTGTTACTGATCTATTTGATACACATTTCACTTGTATTTATTATTCGTGTGCCTTCAGTTTCGGGAGAGTATTGACCTTTTAACGAGGAAGAACAACAAAGTTATTTGTTTTCTTTTTTTTTCTAGATTTTGTTTGAGGCTGGGCAAGGTGTGGGCGACACAGGTGACATCGCTATCGATGACGTCAGAGTGCCCATTGCCTGTCCAGGTGAGATTTCGTCAGTTATCGTGGTGTGGTGTGGTGTGGTGTGGTGTGGTGTGGTGTGGTGTGGTGTAGTGTGGTTTCGAGTGGTATGGTATGGTATGGTACACCGTAATGTCGTGCACACACACACACACACACACACACACACACACACACACACACACACACACACACACACACACACACACACACACACACACACACACACACACACCACTAAAAATGTGTTTTCACTTCAAAAGAATAACCAAACAGTGTTTCACTGTATTGGGCGCCTGTTTCTGTTTCATATCTGTTGCCATTTACTTCAAAATGTATCACTGTACCTGCTGTCTGTCTGTCTGTCTGTCTGTCTGTCTGTCTGTAGTATGTATGTATGTATGTATGTATGTATGTATGTATGTATGTATGTATGTATGTATGTATGTGTATGCGCGCATGTGTGTGTGTGTGTGTGTGTGTGTGTGTGTGTGTGTGTGCGCGCGCGCGCGCGCGAATGTCTGTCTGTCTGTCTGTAATGTGACGTTGTCGCTGAACTCTGAACTCCAACAGGACTAGGACGCCGAACAAATTATCATTATTATTATTATCAAGATGTTCATCTCAACAGTTACAACCCCAGCACCCACCACCCCAGCACCCACCACCCCAGCACCCGCCACCACACCAGCAGGGGCAACAACTCCTGCAGCCACAACACCAGCGGCCACGACACCAGGCGTCACGACACCAGGCATCACAACACCAGGCATCACAACACCAGGTGTCACCAGCTCCCCAGCACCCACCACACCGGCAACCACAGTACCGGCTCCAACTACGCCGCCACCTCCGGCAGGTCAGTACGTTAAAGACCTTGTCATCTTCACATTTTTAACCTCTCAGGTCGCTCTGAGCTCACCCTTCGCACCGACCGCGTGAGTGTGATGTGTTATTGTCCAGTGTGTGAGAGAATGCGTGTGATTCACGTGAGCGTGCGTATTGGGTTCAGTTTTGAGCCGATTCACGTAATTGGGTAAAGCGCCTACGATACTTATTATTATATGATTGCTTTGGTGTCAAGCATTACACCACTAAGAAAAGTTGAAAAATAGGATAGGTATGGGGTGGCGCTGCACCGCGGCGACGCGCTTACCCCCGGGGGGAAGCAGCCTGAATTCCCCGAAAGGGACAACAAAGTAGTAAAAAAACAAAAACAAAATAAAACACCACCACCACCACCACCACCCCAAAAAAAAACAACAACAAACAAACAAAAAACAAATAAACAAAAAACAAAAAACAAAAACAGAAAAACAAACAAACCAACAAACAAACAAGGAGGAACGGCCCCGTCCTACAAAGTTGTTTCTCCAAACTTCATTTTATTTTGTCTTTGTAGTTATTGTTGCCGGTTCTTCCCTCTCCAAGTTCTACCAATGACACTAGATCCTCTACGACCTCGACCGATTAGCCACGTGACTGGGGGTGGGGGAAGAAGGGAGGGAGAGAGAGAGAGGCACAGAGAGTGAGTGGGTGGGTTGGTGTTTAGGAGTTTAACGTCCTTTTCCCCCACATAAGGGTGATATCAAAGACGGGGCAACGAGAAAAAGGCCAGCACAAATATTTGGCCCCAGCGGCCAGGATTCGAACTCTCGGCCCAAGCATTGGAAGTCCAACACTCTACCATTCGGCCACCCTGGCTCCCCAGAGAGAGAGAGAGAGAGAGAGAGACGTCAGTTCCGTGATCTAAACATTTGACGTCAGCCCAGGCAGGTCGTCATACAGAGAGAGAGAGAGAGAGAGAGAGATGATGTCAATTCCGTGAAGTAAACTTTCGACGTCAGCCTCTAGCACTGAGATCGTCTGAGGATGCTTGTTCATGTCTTGTGATTTCCCTGTTGGCTTTGTGACTTCTCCGACTGAATTATTTTTCACACGAAATCTGGAAGATCTAGAGGGCTGATGAAATGTCGGAAGCAGTGGCGATACTTGCAGATTTTGTCTGCGAACCAAACATTTGACGTCAGCCCCACGCTGCTCGTCTGACAGATGATACTTCTACATATCTTGTGATTTCCTTGTTGCTTTTGTGACTTCCGTGACTGAATTAATTTTGACATAAAATCTGGAAGATCTAGAGAGCTGATGAAACGTGGACGTAAGTGCCTTGGTTTGTACTTACGAAATTGCAAAATTGGAACTTTTTTGACCGGCGCTTCTCGCAGAAACGTGAAAAATGTGTTTATCTAAAAGCTCTGCTATTCTTAATACTAAAGCTATAATAGTGCAGCAGTTCATGTCATATGTGCAGTTGGCACAAGTGACAAAAATACCGGAATGATGAGTAATTTGAAGGAGTCTTTTCATAGATATTTGGCTTTATATGCAAACCACCCCTACCTCGGAAATATTTTTCTTACACAAAACCTGTCAGAGCTACATAGCTGTGCTACGAAAACAGGCAGTATAATTGGATGATCTTCCCAATTTCAGAAAATGAAGCCATTTGAACATTTTTTTCGAAAAAATTCGTAACATGACCGATTTTTAAAAATCGGCGATAACTCTTTTGAAAATGCAGTAGGCTAAAAATCGTGAAAAGTAGGTCTGGAGAAGGTGAATTCCCATTTTATCTCAAAGTAAAAAGGCCTCCAACGAGGTGGTTTAGGAGATAGCCATCATTACATCCGTCCACACACACACACAGACACACGTCATTCCCGCCAAAAAGAACGCAGCAGCAAAGTGTGCACGTAAGGTGTCTATGACGCAGATTTCGTTACGTCACTGTGTGCGTGAAAGTAAGTATTGTGTGGAGAAACGTCACAGTCTTGTTTTGTATCACTGAAACTTGCTGCTGCGCGTAGCAAAATCTGCCCCGTCTCATAAAGTTGTTTCTCTATAGAGAAACAACTTAAAAACAAAACAAAACAAAAGAAAACACAACACGGCCACTGAACGGCCGTCACCGCTGTTACGGCGATGAAACGTGGGGCAGGGGAGGCCGTGTATGAGACTGCACAATATATTTGTAATTAAGCGTATGTGGAGGCATGTTGCGTGTGTGTTTCTGGGTGAGTGAGTGTGTGTTGATTGTAAGACGCCCTGAGCTCCTGCGGGAGGGGGGGGGGGGCGTCCTTTAAATTATTATTATTATTATTATTATTACAGCTTGTTAAAATGGTTGTTTTGAGAGCAAGGGTTAAGCACATTTGATGTTGTATGGCTTGAATTTGTTTCATTGGCCTGTTTGCCGACCCTCTGGGTAAGCTGAAGGGCTTTAATGGGGTTTTTTTTTTTCTTTTCTTTTCTTTTTTTAATCGACGAGAAGTCCGATTTGACGCGTCGGTAACATATATAGTAACGATGTGTTGTCTCTTCAGATCTGGTCCCGTTTACGTGTCTGAGACCATCCACACCCTGCCAGTTTCTGCTCGGCACGTGCGACGCGACCTCTGGTCAGTGCCAGTGTACCAGTGGGGCGAAGGGAAGACGCTGCCAGATCTCACCGCGTAAGTAGGACTGCAAGCCTCCTCCTCCTCTTGACATGTTGTAGCAGTTCCTTTCAATTACGACGGCAACTCTGTACCATCGGGCTTCACCACGCTTACCCTCTGCACTGACCCGAAATCGGCTAGCCGAGTGGGTGGGCGGGTGTTTAGGGGTTTAACGTCCTTTTCCACCACATAGGGTGATATCAAAGAGGGGGCAACGTTGAAAAAGCCAGCACAAATATTTGGCCCCAGCCGGGATCGCACTCACGACCCGAGCATTAGAAGTCCAACGCTCTACCATTCGACCACCCCGGCTCCCCCGGCTAGCCGAGACCTGCGCCGAGACAAGTGATACCTAAGAAGGAAAAAACAAAAATACTCGGTGACAAGGAAAGTGGACAGTTCTGAACAACTTTGTGGTCAACGTGGTGTTTCACAGTGTCCACAGAAGCGTTGAGTTAATGCGCATTCACCAGCACAGTACATTTTCAGCCTGTTTCAGAGATTATTGCCTGTATGAGTTGTCCCCGTACATACACAGAACCTTCGTGCTCTGCCACGAAAAATGCGTGCCTGTTGCGGCAAGGGAGACAAGTCATGCAGGCAATAATCTTTGAAACAGACTGAAAATGAACTCACCGCTTCTGTGCACACTGTGAAATACCACGTTGACAACAGATTTGTTCAGAACTGTCCACTTGTCTCAGGTCTCGGCTAGTCGATTTCGGGTCAGTGCACAGGGTAAGCGTATGAAACCCGATGGCACCGTCGACGTATAGAGATAGACCCCCTGCGGTGCTGGAAGTGTGACGCCGCCGCGCGCCATGTTGCGAGTACCTGGAAGTGCCAGCTGTTTACATAGCGCGCATAGCATTGGCCAGACGCTATCAGCTGTTTACATAGCGCGCATAGCATTGGTCCGCTTAATCATACATCACATTTATGATGACGTCTTTCTAAAGAACTTTGTATTTCGAACGAGGCGTCCTGTACGCAGAGCATCTGAGTTCTGGTATTCACAAGATGGCCGCGATAGCGACACTCGCAAGCAGCGGTGGCAGCGTGCGGCGGTGCGTCTATCTCTTTACGTCTGTGGATGACACAGAGTTCTTACGACGGTATCTCTGCACTATTACGCGCTCCATCCGATCTCTCAGTTATCTCCGCAGTGTCGTTTTGAGACTGTCTTTGGTCAGGCAACGTTCACTTCAGACTCCTCACCACTCCTGACATTCCTAGGCGCAGGCCATCCGTAATGCTTCCCCCGGCCGGCGAGGGTGTCTGCTCTGTCATTGTCCCTCACCTCTGAGTGCCATGGGCAGTGGATCCACAGAAGAATCTGTAGGCGAATGTTCTTCATTGCCGCTTCAAGAACAATCCAAAGTAAAACATGTTCATCTTGTGTTTTCAGTGGCCCAGATCGGAGGAGGGGAGTGTATAGCCAACAACCCGTGTCGGCGTGGCACGTGTTATGACGCTGGAGCGGGAGCAAGGTGCGAGTGTCCTGTCGGTTACTATGGAAGCATCTGTCAACACAAGAGTAGTAAGTATCACGCACGCATGCACGCACGCACGCACGCACGCACGCAAGCACGCACGCATATTCACTGTCATCAGAAGCAGGCTACAGCAAGAAGACCCTACACTAAGCCCCGAAAAAAAAACATGGCCTTTTCTGCAGGGCAATAACTTATCCTCAGCTTTTCAATGTCAGGGACATAGTAAACACACACACACACACACACACACACACACACACACACACACACACATATACACACACACATACACACACACACACACACACACATACACACACACACACACACACACACACACATGAGGACAATTCCAAAACATTTGTTCGAAAACGGACGGTCAGTTATGCATGCTTCACAGTCTCCACTTACGCAAACTCCGTTTACTCGTCGGCCCACTATTCGGAATCTTTAGTAAAATATATGTACAGAAATGCACACACTGTTTGAACGTGATTATTTGGGTAAAAAAAAAAAAAATCTGGAGACTGAGAATCATGCGTAACTGACAGTCCATTTTCGAACAAATATTATTGAAATTAACGACTTACGTTCTTGAAGATGCTGCTACTGAAATAGCAACAATAGCACCCACAAAAGATGGTACATTACAAAACTTGTTGTTGGCGTGTATGCCGCATTGGGAGAGGAAGGCGGTGGTGGTGGGGTGGTGGGGTGGGGGGACTTGGTACTTAAGCAGTGTAGGTGGGAGGTAAATGTATTTTTGACCGCGATGGGGTACCATACTGACGATCCGTCTTCGTCTGTGCTCAGTCCAGACAGCATGTGACAGCCGGAGAATGATCGTCCACATTCATCCCGCTGGTTACGACCCAATCCTGTGGCTCTTCCTTCGTCCTCCCACCACTGGTAACTGCCCGGTAAGTGTTCAGCTGTTCCTTCTTGTGGCCATCACTATTTATGTCTGGCATGCGTGAAACAGGGATAACTTTAAGTGTCCCAGAAAATCTACTGCATGTTCGCACTGCCGCTGCTGCTGAGCGAACTGAAATCTGTCTTCGAAGAGCGACGCTGGGGCAATGAGCTGGTCACATCGGACAAGGGGAGGAAGCGTCCAGCGGGCGGAATTAGGTCATGTTTATGCAATAGCGTGGCGTTGGCGCTGGCCGCCTACGGAGAGGAAAGCCATGCCAGCCATAAATAGCCTTGCGCTTGTGAACGGCGCGCAACTTGTTTTTTGTCAGCGACCCTCTGCCGTTAAGGCTGAAGTTCACTGATTAGTATATCATATTTTTTGTCGGTCAATATGTCATTTTAGATTTACCAATTTGACTGTGTATGATCCAGTTAATCCAACAAAATTCTCGTCTAGCATTGTGTAACGTTTGCCGAATGCTTGACATCTGTGCTCTTGAAAGTGGTCCATGCATCGAGTTAAAACGTCACAGGCCTGTATTTGTGCCATGTAGGGACGTGTGCGTGTCCTTGTTTATAGCCTCAGTGCCTGGGACCGAACGCCACTAAAGCGTTTTAAAAAATGCTTAATTAGAGACCGCAATTTAAAAAAAGATACAAACACTGTCGCAATGTTCAAAACGGACATCGCTTCATAAAGAAAGATCGAACTTATGGCATCTCCCCCCTCCCCCTCCCCCCCCCCTTCCCCCTCCCCTGCCTCAACGGAAGGCTGTCTTCTACGTACTCACTTCAAACTATTCAGGTGAAAGAATACAAAACCACGAGAGCTCAAAATGCCTGTATGTTCTCTGTTAGCCTCAGGCATCATAGTCACCCCTAACAATGCTTCAATCTAGAAACAAACATCACCATGCACAGACCATTCAAGGGCACGTACCTGACAGGAGTTACCCCCCCCCCCAAAAAAAAAAAAAAAAAAAAAAAAAGAAGAAAAAAGTTTACCGCTCATGCCTCACTGGAGTAACACTATTGTATTTTCTGTTTAGGCCAGAAAGCCATTTGACCCAAATCCACCCACGTCAACTTTGCCGCTCTTCTGCCCCAAAAAGCTCACCTTCCCCGGTAGCCTGCCTCCTCTTGCTACCTCCTGGCATTCACCTTGCCCTACCAAACAAAACTCACAACAAACAGGCACACTGGCAAAGCAGGGTACTTCAGACAAACACCAAACTTGACCCCATGCGCGGTTTGTTTCCTTACGCCTTCAGTGTTTTGGATTTTTCTGTTTCCAGATGTTGACGGTTCCAGCGTTTGCCTCCCGTAACGGACTCCGCAACACAAACGGTTTGACAGGTTTTGCCCAGGAATATGCTCTGGTTAACGACACATGCGCCGGCGACGCCACCGTTGTCTCAGAAACAGTGAGTTACAGTAACATTCTTTATTTGCAGTTGTTATTGTTGTTGTTTTTTTTGTCGTCGGAATTATTGTTGTTTCTTTATTTATGAAGGCAAGGGAACATTCACTTGCAACATTGCGTATTGCAAAAGCTAAGAAATTCCGGACAGCTGATTGGCTGATGACTGGCATGTAAACAGTGAAATCGGGCTCAATACCTCTACCCTCATTTGCTAAAAGGGCCAAGGTGACTTTCCAATCCATTATGCTCAGCCCCTTGTGCCAAATGGCGCAAACAGCGTTCGACATGACAATGTCTATCTGCCTCTGTCTGTCCCACTGTTTTTTTTTTGTTTTTGTTTTTTTGTTGTTGAGGGGGATGGGGAAAGGATTGGGGGGTGGGGGGTAGAACTGAGATAAATTATCTCAAAACAATTTTTTTCCAGACCATTGAATAATAGTAAAAATCGATCGAGTCGCTAATTTCAAGGTCAAGGTCCCATTTTCGGGGGGGGGGGGGGGGCGATGAGGGGGGGGGAGGGAGAGGACTGAGATATCTCTAAACCAATTTTTGCCAGACCATTGAATCGAGTCGCTAATTTCAAGGTCAAGGTTACGTCTTAAGCGCACTTGCCGAGTCAAAATTTGGGCATTTTGCTGTTCTGTTTCTTAATGGACATTCAGATTGTGACGTCATTTTGCTCTACTCGTTTTGTTTTTGACAGGCGACGTCCATAACGTACGCACGTGAAATTAACGTATATTACGGTTTCGGCGCCGATCATCCAACAGACTCCGTGTTCAACGTCACGTGTGAGGTTCCCAAGGCAACCGCCACCACACCCCCACCTCTGGACCTTCCCCCGTAAGTCACAGTATCGGAGTGGGTGGACTCCCAGTGTGCGTTTATGATGAGAATGACGTTGAAAACAACGATGATGTGAATATAGACGATGACGATAGGTCAACTTTGGAGATGATAATCCGGCAAACGCGAACGACGACGACGACAGTGATGATGATGATGACGACAACGACGACAATGGTTGTGGTGGTGGTGATGATGAGGAGGAGGAGGAGAAGGACGAAGATGACGACGACGACAATGACGATGATGATGACGACGACTCCGACGATGATGATGACGATGATGATGACGATGACGTCAATTTAATTTTTCAGCTCAAGAGTGACCTATGACATCGCTGACCAGAACGGACAGCCTCTAACCGGTCCCATCCAGTTTGGCTCCAACGTCAGAATCACGTTCACCGTGGACCCGATTCCGAACAGCGGTAAGCTTAACGTGTTGGAAAGTAGCTGTATGCAAGTCTCACGCATAGCGAAAAGCCAGACGCGGTCGCTCGCTTAAATTAAAAGGAGAGCTTCCGGCCGTTTGAAGTTCATGCACACGGCCAGCACGCGGCAGTGTATTGCATTGAGAGCTCAACTTATCATGCAGAACGACTACAAGCGTGCAGGCCCGCTCACAAACGCACCTGGTTAACAATAAATGTTGGCTTCTGTGCAGTCCAGGCGCTTTTGAAATCTACAAGAGATGCAAGATGTCACTTACGAGATTCAAAATTTCGTTGCGAATGGAGCCACGGTCCAATGAACCTTGAGTGCATAGCTAAATCAACATAATGATGTGAATTCTGTTTTGTTTGTTTTTCCTGAACAGATGACGTCACTGATATCCGAATTGAGTCGTGTCGAGTGACGGATGGCCGGAGTCGATCAGCTGATGTTGTTTCCAATGGGTACGTACTAATTGTCCTCCAGATTATCAGAATTTGTGCAAGTCTTACGGCCGGTCCCGTTTACGATGTAAGGGAATTTGGGGGGGGGGGGGGGGGGGAGGGAGGTGTGTGTGTGGGGGGGGGGGCGTCGCTATAGGTCAGCGCCACCTTCCTGCATGCCTGGTGGAATGGATTCTTTAACATACACACCAAATATCTATGCATGCGAGTGTACACGATGGCACCGCAAGCACAGCAACCGAGTCAGCACGTGAATTTTGCCTCGATCCATGATCAGCGGACGGAAACTTGAATCCCCGGCCAAAGTCCTGTCCACCAGGAGATTCGAACCCGCTACCTCAAGATACCGGACGCCAATCGCAAATTTCCAGACTATATTGACTGAAACTTCTCACTTCATTTATTGAAATATAATCCTTGATTGTCACAGATGTGCCCGGGCTCCGCTAGGTCGCTCGCTGTTTCATCCCAGAGCAGGGGAGACAACCCTCATCATGACGGCCTACTGGTTCCCTGGTCCGCAGCCACAGTTGTCTTTCCGGTGCCGAGTTCGAACATGCAAATCTACCGACAACACCTGTAGTGAGGTCAGTACTTCTTGTAACGTGGACAAAAATCGACAAAACGTTTATTGTTTCCGTTGGCTTTTGTTGTTGTTGTTGTTTTGTTTTCGCCATTTACTCCGCACCGGCGCAGAGAGAGAGAGAGAGAGAGAGAGAGAGAGAGAGAGAGAGAGAGAGAGAGAGACTGTTTAGTGTCTGTTCCGAGCGCATTTAGCACCTGCTACATACGTTTTTTTGTTGTTGTTTATTTTTTATTTATTTATTTATTTATTTATTTATACAATGTATATTCATTTATTTAATTTTATTTTTGTTTTTGGGTGGGTGGGTGGGAGGGGGGAAGGGGCTTTGGTCTCTGTGTGTGTGTGTGTGTGTGTGTGTGTGTGTGTGTGTGTGTGTGTGTGTGTGTGTGTGTGTGTGTGTGTGTGTGTGTGTGTGACTTTTCTCAGACGAAGTTTTGCATGCATGACACTGTCGGTCTACATGGATGTCTATAAGTATTAGTAATATACTGAAATATACGTTGAAATACAGAAAACGATAAAAAGTTTCCGGTAAACATTTTTGCAAAGATTTCTGTGATCAATAACACTTGCATTCTCTTTCTCTCCTCAGAGGCCAACATGCAGAAATCGGGCCAAACGCTCTGCGCAGGCGCTGCTGACCGGAAGCCACGGCGGCTCTCCAGTCTCGAAAACCAGCAACAACGTGGTGATCACCATGCCGCTTGTCATCGACACACAGCGCTACTTCCGGCGGTTTAGTAACAGGCGAACGAGCACCAGGAGGACCAGTACCAGACGACAGAGGAACAGATCGGAAAGGCGAGACTGAAAATGTTGGGAATGTGAAGAACTGATGATTCAAAAACTGTTTGCAAGGGATCGTCTGCTTATCAGAACTAAATATCCTAAAAAATCATTACAAACACGCGTGGAATATGTAGGCGCTCTTTCCAAATCGCTTGGCTGAAAGGCGCCGCGAGCTGAACACAGTACGCACGCTCACGTGAATCACACGCATTCTCTCACAACACGATTTTGAAAAAGAAGAAGAAGAAGAAGACGAACAACAACAACAACAAACGCTTTGCCGAAAGCGTAGAAGTTCGTTTTACTCTTGTAAGTGTTCGATGTCTTGACATCACAGGCCTGTGTCTCGATTAGGGTCAGGGCGGGCCTAAAGATTGTGTAGGCATGTCCGCATGTCCTATTTTTAGCCTGACGCCGCTAGGAGACAGAGTTCAGGTCTGTTAAAGGTTTGTTTCTGTTGGGATTAGAACCACCAGCTTTGTGAGGGAGAGTGTGACGCTAGCAGTGTTTGCAAAATCATCGCTGAAAATACAATATGTGACCCGTTCTCGAGAAAGGGACCATAAGTCGCGCTAGGCCGAACGCCGCTACAGGCGAAAAGAGTGCCGGGGGTCAGTATGGCCGCCTTGTGAGTAGCCAACTTCAACTGCTGATATCTCTGTCAATTTTAGTAGTACAGCTTTCATTCTTATATTGAATTAAACTGCATAACCAGTAAATTGCAGTAATGTACATATCTCAAAATTGATTATTTTCGACTTATGGTCCCTTTTGTGATAACGGGTCACATATGTTCATCACTACTTCTGTACCGTAAGCATTTTAAGGCTTTCGGCTCCTTACAGTGTATCAAAACTACCTCTTGGATATAAGTTTTTTTAATATGTCTGTCTATCCAACAAATGTGGCAAAACTGTAGACACCACGTGTTAGACTTTTGGTCTGTTTTTTTCCTCAGAAAACGAACCTTTTGATAAGATTTTGTATGCTTCCATGGAAAGTACTATACGTAGTATTTTGTGCTGTATGTAAGTAGTTACAGTCAGGTTGTACTGGTGTGTGTATGAATTTGTGTTCAGAATAATAAATAATGGAGAAGAAATGGACTTTATACATGAAGTGTGTGATGCTTGTATAACTGATAACCAAACTCACATAGCGCCCCCTCAAACTACACTTTTTGTACACCCTAAAAATCGTGCTCACGGGTTTAACTTTAGCTCCCCTAGCAATTCACTACAACGTTAGCAACCATTACCCCCCCCCTCCCCTCCCCCTCAAAAGTTTTGACGTCATTCACTGGCGTCACTCTTTCTTGCTGTCTCATGAAGGCTATACTACTGAGCGTGATTATCTTTGACGTCATTGTCACAGGAGGCTTTTCAGAGGTGTATTTTAGGCTTATTAAGATGCTTTTAATTTTTACACAGTTCGTGGTTTTACTTTAATGAAAATCACTTATGCCAACAAAAATTTTTAAAAAAGAAGAAAACACTTACAGCCCCGACTGTCATGAAATTAATCAAGTCAATTGGCCAGGATACGCTGTTTCTCTTTGATACGAAACTGACTCCATAAAAAGTTATCGCCCAAAATCGCTGGGGACTGAATCACCAAACGCTCTATACAGTTCTTATCAGTGAAACGTGCTGAAATTTGTCCTCGGCCTGTTTCGAGGTGAACATCTATATATAAATCTAGATCGTCCAAAAAGACGGTCAGGCTGAGAGAAAAATGTGTCTATTTCTTCGGATTAAAAAAAAAGTTTGTGTTTTTTGACTGATCTTGTTAACTCCATGTTTAACCAATAACTCACGTCGACTCTTCGCTGAGTTTGCAGGCTTGGAGCACGAGAATCGGCCCCGATGAAGTGGCCTGGCGATCGATCGAAGTTTGCACAAGAACATGTCGCCGATTTCGTAGCGGCATCGCCCACTTACCGCCACTTCTCGAGCTTTACCTTCTACAGGTAGATACGGTGGTCTAATAGGTAGTGCGTCGGACTTAGCAGCTGCGCTACCAAACGGTCGTCACCAGTGTCACGGCGATGAAGCGTGGGTTCGAGCCCAGGTCGAGCTTGTGATATGTGATACCGGCTTTTCCTGGCTGCTCATCGGGGGTTTCTCTTCGGGTTATCCGGCTTTCCTCCCCCAGGAAAACTGAAAAATAGGATTAATATTGGATTGCGCTGTACCGCGACGACGCGCTTCCCTTAGGGGAAACAGCCCGAATTTCCCCGAAAGGAAAAATACAGTGTAAAAAAAAATCTGGCTTCTCTTCAATCGTAGTTCGGATAACTCGTAGGTAGCTAATTGTGCTGTCCCCTGTTAGTCCAAATGAAAGGGATTTCACTGAATATTTCTATTGGCAGGCGGGAGGCTGAGTGATTTTGACGTTGACGTCATCGACTCCGCTTGGAAAGAAACCTTGTGCCATGCCTCAAGGTGCCACCGTAACACTGTACTGCGCAAAGCCATTGCTCGGTCGTTACGTCCGTATTCGGAAATACACCCGATTTCTGACTTTGTGCGGAGTCCAAGTTCTTGGTCCAAAGTAACCACCTGGCACAGGAAGAATTAATCAATCTACCGATCAATCAAAACGACGCTTACTGCTTCTGTACTGAAGCTGAATTTGACTTGCTTCTTGGTTCAACCTGTTTTCCTGTGTCTAGACATTTTTTTTCTATAGCCTTTATATCTTAAATTAGTAAGGACAGTTTGTAAGATGGGCAGTCTGTTTTGTTTACGCGC
This sequence comes from Batillaria attramentaria, assembly GCA_018292915.2. NCBI lineage: Eukaryota > Metazoa > Mollusca > Gastropoda > Batillariidae > Batillaria > Batillaria attramentaria. The sequence continues at coordinate 354,095 of JACVVK020000057.1, forward strand.
AACTATGATAAACCTCTCTCTCTCTCTCTGGCGTGTTTTATTGAAAAAAAAAGTATGGCAGTCGTTCCATTTGCCTCTTCAATATTGCAGTGTGTGTGTGTGTGTGTGTGTGTGTGTGTGTGTGTGTGTGTGTGTGTGTGTGTGTGTGTGTGTGTGTGTGTGTGTGTGTGTGTGTGCGTGCGTGCGTGCGTGCGCGCGCGCGTGGGCATATGTGTATGCGCGCCTGTGTATGTGTGCGTGTGTGTGTGTTTCTCTCCCCCACCCCCTCGTTTGTATTGCACACAGACACAGACACACACAGACACAGACAAACACACACACACACACACACACACACACACACACACACACACACACACACACACACACACACACACACACACACACACACACACACACACAATGTGACTGACAGGGAAAAAAACCACACACACAGTGCAGGCACACTCAGCCGCGAATTAGTCTCTGGTGCTTGCGCAGTTTTAAGCCTGTAACACTCACTCACACACTCTGCTTGGCTCGACATATTCCTCACGCGCGCGCAGCAAACAATCAAACATTTCCCAGCATACTTCCCTTACTGTGTTACAGTCAGAAACACCCTAATTTAATTCTTTCTTTTTTTTTGCCTCAGAGTAACAGTACAAAACTAAAACGTCACACTTATCTTCAACTGTGTGCGTGCGACTCAAACTGACAGGCCTACATGACAGGACATATACCAGATATAACGTCCATACGCAGTTTCAGACACACACATACACACACACGCAAACGTTTCCGCCTACATCAGCTGTCTGTTTCACAATGTACCTGCTCGTTCTCGTGAGTTGTTTCTGGTCTGTGTATTTCGCGTCCGCAGCACGGTTAGGTAAGTTTTGTCTTGTCTTATCTTCAGTCGAGTTCAAATCTCTTTTATTGTCGGTGAGGGGAAATTTGTTTGGAGTGGTTGTAAGCTGAATTTACAGACTGGTGGCTGGTTATTTGTGGGTTTGATGTTTGTGGGGGATGTTAAAGACGGGGCAACGAGGGAGAACGCTCACCCAGTATAAATATTTGGCCACAGCCGGGGTTCGAACTCACGACCCGAGCATTAAAATTCCAACGCTCTACCATTTGGCCACCCCGGCTCCCTCTTGAGCAGAACAGGTTTGTGGTTGGTTGTTTGAGGGTTTAACGTCCTTTTCCACCAGTGACGAGTGATACCAAAGACGGGGCAACGAGGGAAGAAAGTTAATCAGCACAAATTTAACATTTTGCCCTAGTCGGGATTCGAACTGACGATAATTACAGGCACTGGAGGTCCAGCTCTATATCTCAGGAATATATCCCGGAGGAGAACAGAACAATGTAAAAGATCGCACAACCAACACACACACACACACACACACACACACACACACACACACACACACACACACACACACACACACACACACACACACACACACACACACACACACACACACACACACACACACACACACACACACACACACACACACACACACACACAACTTATTAACTATATCATCCGTACATCTCCGTTTATAGCCTAGGGTTTGCCTCATGAATAATTCCCCCAAATGACAAGCATGTCGGTGACAGAATCCTACAATGTGGACTCTACCAAGGTTTCTGTGTCCGGGATATCGTCCGGCGCGTGCATGGCGACACAGTTTCACGTGGCGCACTCCCGCAACGTCATGGGGGTCGGGATGGTGGCTGGGGGTAAGTACGAAGGTCACAGCGCATACATTATTGAAATGAGGCAGGGTCATGGAGCAAAATACTGCAATAGTTGGTTGGTTACTTTGGTTTAACGTCTCACGCCAGAACATGTGACTGCAGACGGCCCTAACGGGTAGGTTATTGGGAAGGAGCAGCTACCCTAAGTGCACAGTCCAGCCGAACACTATTCAGTTCAGAGAGCCTGCCAGGTCAGCCACATTATTTTGATGTATCTTTGACTGTGGTGGAAAATGACACAAGTTTTACTCCTTCCTGTGGTAGGGGTCGAATTCACGTGCAGTGCATACATTATTTAAATAACGCAGGTCAAAGAGCAAGGCACGTACAACTTGCTAATTATAGGGGTCGGCGTGGTGGCTGGAGGTAAGTGTACAGGTCATAGTGCATATTTAAATGAGGTAGGTCAGGGAGTAAGGCGCGACCTTACTGCAGTCGATTTCTTTTGTTTTGCTTGATTTTGTCTTTTTATTTTAACCGCCAGGGCCCAGACAAATCTGACTGGACGTGAATGGAAAGACTAAGACCATAAGCGCCATAATTGTGATTATGAAAAAATCTAGACTAATAAGCTAGATCTAGGTCACGCTAAGTATGCATTGTATCATAATTCATGCAGGTAAAAATTGAGGGCGAAGTGCATTATCAATTGCATGCTTTGTTTGTTTTCTGTTTGTTTGTTTGTTTGTTTGTTTGTTTGTCTGGATTTTTGTTTTTGTTTTTTTGTGCTGCCCCAACACTTCGTCAGCTTCAGTTGTGTTCCTCCCAGGTCATGGGTGGAATCCATGGAGGGCTTGGATGTGAAAGACAATTTTTAGTGTGCAGAATGATGAGGATGAAGATGATGGTACGATGATGCTATGGAGGGTTTTGTATGTTTGGTTGTATGTTTGGTTGTGTGTGTGTGTGTGTGTGTGTGTGTGTGTGTGTGTGTGTGTGTGTGTGTTTATTAACTACTTTATTGTCCCTTTCGGGAAATTCGGACTGCTTCCTCCAGGGGAAGCGTGTCGCTGCGGTGCAGCGCCACCCAATATCTATCATATTTTCCAATTTTGCGTTTGTTTGCCCTAGTGCCATTCATGTGTTCTGAGGGCAATGCCCTGACGGCGACGGGTGTGTGTATGACGACACCAAACTTGATCGCCGTCACACCTCTAGAAGGTATCACAGCGTCGGCCGCCTTCGTCGGCAACATCGACTCCACCAGCCACATGCGCAACGACAAAGTCTGGATCTTCGCTGGCTCGCACGACTCTGTGGTGAAACCAGGTGACGCAACTCTGTATGGAGCGTTTGTCAGAGTTTTGTCCCCTGACCTGCGTCGACCAACTTGTCCGACTTTCTCAACTTACTACTGCCAAAGGCATATAATAGAAAGATAGGATGGGTGGGGTGGGTGTTTGGGAGTTTAACGTCCTTTTCCATCACGTAAGTATAGACAGATAGGAAACAAAGGGACTTTCGGAAATAATTATGCGAGACTACTAGAAACTTGACGATCTTGCCAATAAGGGTAGTTGTGAAGTGCTCACGAAAACGTGTGTGATTTTGATGGTAAAGAAACAAGTATCTAAACAACAGATCCGTTGTATTACGCTCCCCGTGCGAAACCACCCGTGCTTTCAAAGAGGGAAGCTTGTACATCGTCGGTGCACTTAAATCAGTCATGCTTTAAAACAAGAAAAAGACAAACAACAAGAAATCGATATCAGGCCCTTGTGACTCGGCATCAGCTCCCACTTTCACTCAGAAACAGTTCAAACAAAGAATTATTATTATTAATATTATTATTATCATTCTTCTTCTTCTTCTTCTTATTGTTGTTGTTGTTGTTGTTGTTATAATGATGATGATGATTGTTATTATTTATTACACAGCTGCCGGACACAAAGTGCAGCAGTACTATAATCATTACGTGACATCCAGCAACATCAAGACAGTCTTCAACATACCAGCCGAGCATTGCATGGTCAGTCTCTGTCTGTCTGTCTGTCTGCCTGTCTGCACGTGTCTTTCTGTCATGAATATCCCGACGTTGACAAGATCTACTCCTCGCACTTAGCGCTATACGAAGTACTGAACACCGACAGAGTGGAACAGCGAAGGAGCCTCGAGTTCGAGTTCGAGTTCGAGATCTCCTCAGTTAATTAATTGTCGCTATCGTTCTGTTGTCATTATTGTATGACGCTGACTGCAGCGTGGTGTATTTTTAGTTGTACGTAGCGTTGTCTCCACGTTTCGCATTTTTCCCCTCTGACGGAGAGAAGTTTCCTTCACAACGTGTGTGTGTGTGTGTGTGTGTGTGTGTGTGTGTGTGTGTGTGTGTGTGTGTGTGTGTGTGTGTGTGTGTGTGTGTGTGTTACCAGCCAACCAAAAACTATGGCGGTGCATGCGACAAACTGAGTACGACGAACTATCTGAACAACTGTAATTACGATGCTGCCTTTGAACTCCTCAACCACATCTACGGTGGAAACCTGAAGGTATCTTTTCTCAGTCTGCTTTGCATTCATAAGGCCTTGTGCACACTAGCGTCGGTGCTACACTGATCGCACGCACGCTCGCTTGTCGCGCTTTGCGTGCTGCACGCACGGTGGGGCTCTCACACGTGGAGTCAGAATCGCGCGCGTGCTGCTCTCGATTGTGATATGATTCGAGCTGAAAATTGTAGAGGTTTTCCTGTTCACGATACAGGTCGATGAGGCGAAACATTTCATCTTCGCGCAATTCCGCCATCTTGGAAGAGAAGAGGATGGCGAGTGCTGGCCCTTGTGCTGTCTTCTGATTGGCTGAAATCAAGCTACACGCGCGCGTCGAGCGCGCCGAATAGAACATTTCCTATCCCCGCGCGACAGAATTTTTCAATCGTGCTACGTCTATCGCTCCGCGCTTCAAGGGGTTGCACACGTAGACGCGCGACAAAATTTGCTGCACGCGTGGCGCGACAATGTCGCGTGACGCCAGTGTGCAAGGGCCCTAAGGGAGACACGTGTTAAATGTAATAAGCTCCACAAACCGGGGGCACAGTCGATCAGCCACTTTTAAGATTTTTATTTAATCTGGTGGGTCAAATTTAGGGACTTTGATTTTTTTTTTCATTTTCGGGTTCTTAAACAACCAATTCAGCGAATGAATGAATGAATGAATGAACTTTATTTTACAAGGATATAAGTGTTAAGCACAAGTGCTTATCTTACAACTTGTCCTTGCTACAGAAAACGAAAACAGAAAAAAAAACTAAGAAGTACTACATGATCCAAACAAAAAAAAAAACAAAAAAAAACAAACAAACTAAAAACTAAGTAAAAAAAAAATTTAATTTAAAAAAAAAGAAAAAAAAAGAGGAAAAAAGGCAAAGCTAAAAACAAACAAATGAAATACAACGGAGCATATCAAGTAATGTCAAGCCAAACATAATGAGCGAAAGTTAATGAGTTTAGTGAAAGTTTCAAAGCTGAATAATTATAGCTAATAGACATGTTAAAAAAAAAAAACGAAACATGTAATACAACCACGCTTTATTGCTATCATTCCCACGTCAGCTTTACCAGTTATTTTCTCAGCATGGCTGCTTTTCAAGAGCAAGTTTTCAACAAACATATCCCAAGCCCACACCATGCTACAGAAATAATTTGAATACAAAAAAAAAAAAAATATGTTCTGCACTTTTCAGTGATCCCACAGGGGCGCCGGAAGATGTTGGGGGGAGGGGGGGGGCAGAATCTCAGAGGGGGGAACCGCCAGAGCCACTGAAAGGAAGGACGTTGTCCGGAGAAAGTGAAAAGCGGGGAGGGGGGGGGGGGGGGAGTTGATTATCAGACGACTTTCTGCCAAGTCATTTTGATATTTCATGCAACGGCTAAACTGAGTTCTCTGTTGGGTGGCATGAGGGAGTGAGCAGGAAGAGGGGTAGGGGGAAGGGGGGGAAGGAAGGGGGGGGGCAAGACCATGGCTTTGCCCCCCCCCCCCCTTGCCATAGTCACCTGATTTTCCAGGGGGGGGGGGAAGGATACTCTTGCCCCCCCCCCCCCCCCGGTTCCGGCGCCCCTGTCCCAATAACTCCATTCAACCTACGTTTTGTTGTCTGAACCATGTCATCAGCTAGGTTTTTGTTTCAAATGCAAAACACTGCTGCAAGATATTGATCAATACGACTAACCAATTTGGATTCTGCAACATTGTAAAATGTCACTGGAGTCTGTTGAATGCAAACTGGCAGTTCCGAGACACCAGCTTATCAGCCAACCAATAAAAAAAAAAGTCCCTAACCGAAGTCTTTGCTTTGTTTGTGCAGCAACCAACAACTGCGAGCGGGCAGGTAAGTTCTATTTCGTCAGTGACACTGGTGCACGAGGGAAAAATGTATACATCTATGGTTGATTTCATTATTATTTTTGTTTTAACTTTTTTTTTAACTACTCTATAATGATACAAAGCGCCGTGAACTGATCCCAAAGCGCACGTTCACATGAAGGACGCGCATTCGCGCACGTGCATAATCACGTGGTGTGGAGGGTCAACTCAGGTATTTGAGTGTCAGAATTAAAAGCCCTGGGCCCGTATGTAATAGTCGAGGTTAGGGCTTTTAGCCCTGGGTTAGAGTCTAACCTGAACCAATCTAGCTCTAGGGTGAAACTTTCTGTTTTTTTGTTTTTTGTTTTTTTTTTTAAATCAAGAAGCGGGGTCATTCCAGCAAGGTGCCTAATCCGTTATAGAAGGATTTTACTCTTCCTTTCTTCGCTTCCTTTTTTTTTTAAATTTAATTTTGCTTTTGCGTTTCTTTTGTCCTAGTCTGGGTTAGGCCCGTAGCCGTGGGTTAAATTAACCTCGACATTTACATACGGGCCCTGAGCATTATACTTACCCCTATTGTACACCTCGCCTTTTGTTTAACACTGACCAGCCCTAGTGTACACCTCACACTGTGTTTAACACTGCCATGACCTTGGTTTGACCTTGTCGTTCACAGCTGATGCAGTTTGACCAGGGAGACTTTTTCCACCTTTCGTCCCCCAGCACGTACAGCATGGATGATATCGGTTATGTCTACATCCCCACGGGCTGTCAAGACAAACACACGGGTACTAACACGTTTGGATTTACAAGCGGGAAAGTCTGCATGTGGTGCGTGTGTGTGTGTGTGTGTGTGTGTGTGTGTGTGTGTGTGTGTGTGTGTGTGTGTGTGTGTGTGTGTGTGTGTGTGTGTGTGTGTGTGTGTGTGTGTGAAATAGTAAGAATAATAATGTTTATTCACTTTCTTTCAGGCCTTTAGGTTTCTTTAATGTGTCCTTTTATCTCTTGTAGTTCTTTTAGCCCTGAACGTATGAGCGGAGAGCTCATTTGTGAACGCTTTAGAACTATCTATTATTATCATTATTAACAAGGAGAAGACTAAAACAGAAATGCACAGATCAAAGTGGGTGTACTAAATACTCTGTGTGTGTGTGTGTGTGTGTGTGTGTGTGTGTGTGTGTGTGTGTGTGTGTGTGTGTGTGTGTGTGTGTGTGTGTGTGTGTGTGTGTGTGAGAGAGAGAGAGAGAGAGAGAGAGAGAGAGAGAGAGAGAGAGAGAGAGAGAGAGAGAGAGAGAGAGATGGACCAGCTATGCTTATGTGAATTTATGACCATTTGACACTGATCTGTTATTACTGTTGCAGCCTGCAAACTTCACATCGCTTTCCATGGATGCGCACAGGGACAGTAAGTTTTCGTGCTGTTTTTCTCATGGTTGTCGACCCTGTTACTAATGCCCAATTGCTGACACGTGTTCACGTGTTACTAGTACGCAATTGCTGACGCGTGTTCACGTGTGACTGGTACGCAATTGCTGACGCGTGTTCAAGTATTACTGGTACGCAATTGCTGACGCGTGTTCACTTGTGACTGGTGCCTAATTGCTGACGCGTGTTCACGTGTGACTGGTGCCTAATTGCTGACGCGTGTTCACGTGTGACTGGTGCCTGATTGCTGACGCGTGTTCACGTGTGACTGGTGCCTGATTGCTGACGCGTGTTCACGTGTGACTGGTGCCTAATTGCTGACGCGTGTTCACGTGTGACTGGTGCCTAATTGCTGACGCGTGTTCACGTGTGACTGGTGCCTAACTGCTGACGCGTGTTTCACTTGTCACTGGTACGCAATTGCTGACGCGTGTTCACTTGTCACTGGTACGCAATTGCTGACGCGTGTTCACTTGTTACTGGTACGCAATTGCTGACGCGTGTGCACTTGTTACTGGTACGCAATTGCTGACGCGTTTTCACGTGTTAATGGTACGCAATTGCTGACGCGTGTTCACTTGTTACTGGTACGCAATTGCTGACGCGTTTTCACGTGTTAATGGTACGCAATTGCTGACGCGTGTTCACGTGTGACTGGTGCCTAATTTCTGACGCGTGTTCACGTGTGACTGGCGCCTAATTGCTGACGCGTGTTGACTTGTTACTGGTGTCCAATTGCTGACGCGTGTTCGCGTGTTACAGGTCAAAGATCGGTGACGCGTACGTGCGTCATGCAGGTTACAACGAAGCAGGCGAGGCCAACAACATCATCATCCTCTACCCACAAGTCATTGCACGTGCTGTACTCGCCAACCCACAAGGATGCTGGGATTGGTGGGGTTACACTGGCGTACTTTTCGGTGAGTAAGGCTGATGTCAGACTGGAATGTATTTAGTCCGAACAAACAGCGAACATGGTGTTCACCCCCCCTCCACCCCCACCCCCGTGTTTCTCGTCTCGTGTGCCCTAATTTTCCCAAAAGCGTGTTTTCAGTTGTTTTCCGTGTTTCTTCGAACAACAATGCCTCCCGCTTGTGATGAGCCTAGGACGTGCGCCATAGGGGATCCCATTAAGTGCCGTTGCACAGTCGTTTCGACCCATCTCAGCTACACTGTAGTTAACGTCATTGGTTACGTAAGGTGTCAAATTTAGGTATTGGCCTGACGTTTCGTTGTGATTATAGCGACCAAGAGAAAGACATCACGAGTCGCGAGTCCTAATTTAAACTTCGCACATTTTGGGTCAAATAGGGTTTCCCGAACTAAGGTTTTTTAAAAATTTATTTTGTTTTAGTTTACTTTGTTTTCTTTTATCGTTCTTAACTTTGTAAGCGCTTAGGGGAGCCGGGGTGTTCGAATGGTAGAGCGTTGGACTTCTAATGCTCGAGTCGTGAGTTCTAATTCCGGCTGGGGCCAAATATTTGTGCTGGCTTTTTTATCGTTGCCCCGTCTTTGATATCACCCTATGTGGTGGAAAAGGACGTTAAACCCCCAACCCCCCACCCCCACTCACCCTTGTAAGCGCTTAGAGATCGATGAGTATATAAATATCCATGATGACGACGGTGACGACGACGACGATGATGACGACGACGACGATGATGACGACGACGACGACGACGATGACGATGACGACGACGACGATGATGATGACGACGACGACGTCGATGATGATGTTATACAAGCTAGTCAAAATAAGACGTGTTTCTACAGCCGACACACACCAGTCGCTATCGTCTATCATTCGGGGTGTGTGTGTGTGTGTGTGTGTGTGTGTGTGTGTGTGTGTGTGTGTGTGTGTGTGTAGCCACCAAGTCAGGATTCCAAATGACGGCTGTTTACCGCATGATGCAAAAGATCATGGGATAACTCCATCTATTACACCTCCATCGAGGATATTCGTCCCTTTGAAGACAGATCGTCGCTGCATATTTCACTTAAGGTCGTGGCACGAACGAACATATGCTGAAGTGATGATGTTGGAAATAATAAAAACAAAAGATATGCATTAAATTCTTGTCTTCTTGTTGAAACAGAGCTTGTGTGTTGCGCCTGAACTATTTACTTCCTACTAAGGCAATAGCGGAAACTTTGTTGTATTTTACTCCTGCTATGTCGCTGTCTTGGTGCACTCGCAGAGAAGACACGGGATACAGCAGGATACAACTCCAATACTTTATTAGCAGAAGATGCGTGGAGAACAAATTCATGAAAGAAGAAGAACCCAGAACGTTGTGCAGGGCTGCTTATAAAATTATACTAAACAGGTCAGATCTAGAACATTCCTCAACGTACTGGCAAGTACGGAATCTTTCCAAGGTTACGTAATCTACTGACGTTACTGCACCAGCATGTTCTAGGATGGTCTAGAAATCTCCATCGAAATACAGTGGCTTTGCGATCTCTACAACACCAGCCTTGGGACAATTCTATGCTTACAAATCTTTCTGAACGTTTTTTGGGTAGTGTCTAAGATCGTACCGCTTAGGCACCTGCACAGTGACAGCATCGCAAGTTAGTACAATCTAACCGCTACCCGTCAACCCTCAAGTATTTCTGACGATGTTATGTCAGTCACTGTCTCGATCACAGAGTAAAGAGTACAAAGACATTCAACAATGCACAGTTAAAAAAACCCAAACAAACAAACAAAACAAACAACAACAACAACAACAACAACAACAACAACAACAACAACAACAACAACAACAACCCCCCCCCCACCCCCCAAAAAAAAACAAAACAAAAAAACAACAACAAACAAACGAAAAAACAAACAAACAACGAGGTGTAACGTAGGGGATTGAAGATGTTCGATGAGACAGCGAATTACGATGAGACAGCGATTTACGATGAGACAGCGAATTACGATGAGACAGCGAATTACGATGAGACAGCGAATTACGATGAGAAAGAATATAATTATGGTTGACGAAATCTGACAAAATAGGACATTTTCTGCAGAAAAATGGAGAATCCTGTTTTCTTCAGGAAAAACAGTTTTTTCCTGCAGATAAATGAGACTATTCAACACAGAGCCTGTGTGATCCATTTGTGTGACAGTGTGAGTAATCTGAGGATTACCTGTGTGTACTGAGGATTATCTCTGTGGGTGTTTGATGAGGATTATCTCGGTGGGTGTTTGATGAGGATTATCTCTGTGGGTGTTTGATGAGGATTATCTCTGTGGGTGTTTGATGAGGATTATCTCTGTGGGTGTTTGATGAGGATTATCTCTGTGGGTGTTTGATGAGGATTATCTCTGTGGGTGTTTGATGAGGATTATCTCGGTGGGTGTTTGATGAGGATTATCTTAGTGGGTGTTTGATGAGGATTATCTCAGTGGGTGTTTTATGAGGATTATCTGTGTCATGGGCACTGAAAGTGTTGAAGTATAGCTGATTGTTAGCTGCCCTCGGAGGCACCGTTCCTACAGGCACCACTTGCTGGCGTCATGCGCGAGGCAAGGGAGCAGTCTTTGGCAGCAGAAGCCAAAAACAAGGCCAGACTCGCCGCTTCTGTAAATATTCATCTTCAAAGTGAACAAAGGTGTTCATATAAACACGATCACAGTGCTCTCAATTACCATGAACAAACTTCTGGAGTTCAAAGGTACTTGCCCGGAGGTCTGTCTTTGTTTAACTGTCCTTTAAAGCCTGGTTCGCTATTGTTTCAGATATATTCATTATGAGCACAGAGACTTTCAACACCCCCCAAAGTGCGACTTCGTACTACGGCCTTTGGACAAAAGCATCATTAAAATTTAATGTGTGCGTTAGGTCTTGTTTCATGAGCACAACACGCTTATTGTTAACGCACCGAATTCCAAATGGAAGCTGTCAGTCGTGTTTGGTTAAAGTCTTGTAAACAGCTTGCAGTTCTAAACGCACCGAATTGAAACGAGAAGCTGTCAAGGTTTGGCGAAAACAGAACAGAAACCGTGTAATTGTGCAGTTTGGTTTGCATATTCCAGTCCACATTTCTCTTATTTTGTTTTGCAAGACCCCGGGTAGCGCGGCAACCGTCTTTGACTGAAAATCCCCGAGGAGATGACGAGAGGTTGCTGGGAATAAACCTCAGGAAACGTGGATTGATTACCATTTAGCTCTGCTTCCTTTTTATTTTGAAAGTTTGCTGCACTAGTCTTGCTTCATTGTGCGCAAGTTTTGACTGGACCTGTAAATGCAGACAGAGCTTCATTAATAATCAATGAGAAGTTTGTTATAACGTTCACAAACGTGTCTGGCGTGCCTGCACCGTGAGAGCAACTCAAACGCTTGAACCGAGCAAAAAGACGAAACAGGCGCGAGGCCACAAACTGCACGTGGAGTCAAGTTTTGTGCTTGTTTGAAGTACACCGTTACAGTGTGCTAGTTTGTAGTGATTGTTCTATTTGGTAGGGCAAAGTGCATGCCAGGGGTTAATAAGAGGGGCGGTCGGTGGTCCAGTGGTTAGGAGACTTGACACCAATGCGAGAGTTCAGGGGTTCGAGTCCCACTCGGGGCAAAGAATTTTTCCTTCTCGAATGTGGCACCGTTCATTCGGGCCGATCGTCGGGGGTTCTCTCCGGGTACTCCGGCTTCCTCCCCCTCTGCTTTGGAAATGTTCAGCTCACCAAAGGATGGGTGTTGTGATGTCTGCTATTTTTTACTATTCTTTTCTGTTCTTTTCTGCCCCCCCCCCCTTTTTTTGTTTTTTTGTTTTCACACACAGTCCATGGTCTTCTGTCACCAAAGGATGGGTGTTGTGATATTTTTACTATTGTTTTCTGGTCCTTTTCTCGCCCACCGTTTTTTTTTCCCCCGCGCCGGGTATGTCAGTACGTCCGCAGTGTTACCTTTTGTTTGTTTGTTGAAGTTATGTCCCATTTGTTTATGTCCTGAAGAAGGCGAAAGCCGAAACGTTGACCCGTGCCGTCCTTTGTGAAAGTTAAGTGATTTCTGTCCCTTTTATGTCGCTTTTATTTTCCATTTAGTTAGTTTAATCTTGGCGCTGTGTATGTGACTGAGTCCGTGTCATGTTATGATCCTTTCCAAATTCACTTTACAGGTTTTTCTCAGCCCCTTGGTGTAGGCTTTTGGCCATTCAATAAACTTGACTTGACTTGACTTGATACAGATAAAAAAAATAATAATAATGAATACAGTTTATATAGCGCCTGTCTGTTTTCTACGAAACACTCTTTGCGCTCGCACACACACACACACACACACACACACACACACACACACACACACACACACACTGAGTGCCGATGAAACAGTGGTCGGTCTACAGCTCGAAAGCTTGCCTAAAGAGGTAGGTCTTCAAATGGGCCTTAAATTGAGTCAGCGTGGGAAGGTCCCTAATGGTGACAGGTAAAGCGTTCCAGACAGTGGGGGCGGCGTAAGAAAATGAACGTTCGCCAGCTGACTTCAGAGTTGTTCTTGGAACCTTCAACAGTTTTTCTGATGATGAACGGAGAGTACGGGAGGGTTGGTAGGTTGTAAGCATTGCAGACAGGTACAGAGGGAGAGAGCCATCGAAATGGCGGTACGCCAGTGTTGCAATCTTGAACTGGATGCGGAAAGGGATTGGAAGCCAGTGCAGCTGTTTCAGAAGGGGAGTGGCATGGTCTCTTCTGCGTTTTCTAAGAATAAGGCGAGCGGCGTTGTTTTGCACGCGCTGTAGCCTTTGCATTTGCTCAGAGGAGATTCCATACATGACAGAATTACAGTAATCTAGCCGGGAAGTAATGGTGGCATTGACAAGTGTAGCGGCAGCGGTTTCGGGTAAGTATGAACGGATGGAGGAGATCCGCCTCAACGCCAGAGAGCATGAGCGACAGACCTGGCTAATGTGGTCCTCCATAGAAAGCGTCTGGTCAAGAGTGACACCGAGGTACTTAACTGAGGGTTTGAACGTTATACTATCATCAGCTATGGACACCGAGTTGCTGTCTACCTGCTTCAGCCTGTGCTCTGTACCTGCCAGCATGACTTCTGTCTTATCTGTGTTCAGCATCAGTTTGTTACTGTTCATCCATGACAAGATATCAACAATACAGGATTGGATGCAATCTTGAGCTGAGACAAAAGCCTCTGGTGTTGCACACTGTGATAACTCTGTATCGTCTGCATATTTGTGGAAAGAACACTGATGCTGGTTTATAATGTCTGACAGGGGCTGTGAGTAAAGCGTAAAGAGGACAGGGCCAAGCACTGAGCCCTGAGGGACTCCGAAGGCTAGAAGACTTGGTGTGGAACGCACATCGCGAACACATACCGACTGGTAGCGATCGCTAAGGTAGGATGCGAACCAGGTGAGCACCGTCCCGCGAAAACCGAAGGTAGTCTCAAGCCTTTGGAGAAGGATCGAGTGGTCGAGCGTGTCGAATGCGGCGCTCAGGTCGAGGAGAGCCACCAGAGAGACAAGTCTCTCATCCGCATTGGACAGCAACTCACCCACGACACTAAGCACCGCAGTCTCCGTGCTGTGACCGCTCCTATAGGCGGACTGGCGGATTTCAAGCAAACCGTTTTGGCTCAGATGTTTCTGGAGCTGGGCGAGCACAACCTTTTCCAGTATCTTTGATACGAACGGAAGGTTTGACACGGGCCGGTAATGCTTTAGGATGTTACGGTCAAGGCTAGGTTTCTTAAGAAGTGGAGTGACAACTGCCTGCTTAAACTGACTGGGTACTCTGCCTGAGGAGAGTGACATGTTGATAATATCTGTGATCAGAGGTACTAGGTCTGAGAAACATTGCTTCACTGTGTTAGTAGGAATGGGGTCTAGCATACAAGACTTTGAGGGGGATTTGGTGATCAAGTCACTGATTTCCTTCTGGGTGACAGGAACAAAGTTACTGAACATGGGGCCATCGTATACATGAAATACAGGCTGGGCGCAGGTACGGGAGTCAAGCTCATCACGCAACAATCGGATCTTGTTCGCAAAGAAGTCACTGAAACGTTGAGGGATTTCAGTACAGGGAATGTCAGACGGCAAGGGCTTGGTTTTGGATTTTCCTAAGAGTTCATTTGTTACTTGGAAAAGCTGTTTGCTACTGGAGGCAGCGGAGTTTATCTTGGCGGCGTAGAACTGTCTCTTTGCAGCAGTCACGTGAGACCGAACGGCGTTTCTCTTGAAGACATAGATCTCTCTATGCACGGTCAAACGGGTTTTGCGCCACTGTCGCTCTGCACGCCTCCTCGCCCGTCGAGCCTCTCTCACAGACTCGGAGAGCCAGGGGGCCGAGGGCCGGTCCCTAACGCGGCGGGTGACCAGTGGAGCGTGACGGTCCAGCGCCTGGCGTAGTCCGTCGTCGTAGCAGGCCACAAGGCTGTCGACGTCGTCGGGGGGCTGCTCCCTGGCGCTGTTGACCACCGATCTCATGTCAGCCTGGAACTACTAAACGTGCCGAGAGTGTAGAGTAGAGTGTTTCGAGCGAACACGCGCACCCACCAGTGAACTTGCTCCAGAAACAGAAGCTGACGTCTTTGGCGTTCAGTGAACACGGAAACGGCAAATTTGGTATGGTATGTTCATGTTTATAAAAGTACGGTATACTCTGTGTGCGTGTGCGTGCGCGCGCGCGCGCGCGTGCGTGTGTGTGTGTGTGTGTGTGAGGGGTATGTCATATTCCAGTCTTTAAATGGACTCTTATTTTTAATTTTGCTATTATTATTATTAATATCATTATTTGGCCTAATTTAATTTATTATCGGAATTCTCATAGTGTATACTTTAATGTGATATTCTTAACCTAACTTATAGTGTGCACAGCGGGCACCAAAAGAAAATTTCCTGGTTTTAAAAGGACTGGACATTAAAGATGATTTGATTTAAAACATTCGTCTCTTCAAAATCCAGTCATCATTGATCAAGTCTAATTAGTCCCCAGAACTTGGACTTCGCACAGCGACAGATTAGCGGATGATTTCCGAATACGGACATAGCGACCACAGTATGGTATTGGGCAGTACAGCGTTTCTGTAACACCGGGAGGCATGGAGCCCGTGTAGTGGTAGCACAGGGCTGCTTCAGCTGTTGGGTTGTCCACCGGGTCTTGGGTGAAGATCTCCACGTCGAAGTCCCTCAGCCGATCAGCTGCACACGAAAACGTTTGACATGACAGACCAACCAGTTTCCAGTCGTTCGTGAGGTGAGGTACTTTACGAATTTAAAGTTCTTAGTTAAACTGGAGTAATGTAAACCTCATGGGGGTGAACCATGTGATCTGAAGATGCCACAGACGGGGTAGTTACGAAGAGAAGGTAAATGTAGCTGGTGAAATATAACAAAACAATAGTTTTCCCCGCAGACAAATCCTGCTTTTCTGCAGAAAACTTTTTTTTCCCCCAACTCTTTGCCAGTTCTATCACCCTGTGTGGTGGA
>JACVVK020000057.1:375000-385000 GCA_018292915.2 Batillaria attramentaria
ATTTTTTTGGACATAGATAGCATAAATACGGACTCTCAACTAAGTGAATTTTGGAGGTTGTCGCTTTTATACTTTTGGCGTAAGCCGTACCTGATGAAAGTGCTGGTGAACACACTTTAGATCTCAAAATCGCTCCTACTATACATAGATAATGAGCCTGGGGTGCCATAAAAAATATACAAAAAAAATTAGAAAAATTCACTGCAGCCGTTATCGTCAGTTGACTCGAAAATTTGTACTCACAGCACATTTCCTCTGCAAGCCACACGCCTCACAAACATCGAAGAAGAGACGCACGAGCACTGACGTAAAGTAAGTGCGTCATGTTTGATTGACGTGATGCTGTTTTTAAGTTGTTTCGCTATAGAGAAACAACTTTATGAGACGGGGCAGATTTTGCTACGCGCAGCAGCAAGTTTCAGTGATACAAAACAAGACTGTGACGTTTCTCCACACAATACTTACTTTCACGCACACAGTGACGTAACGAAATCTGCGTCATAGACACCTTACGTGCACACTTTGCTGCTGCGTTCTTTTTGGCGGGAATGACGTGTGTGTGTGTGTGTGTGTGTGTGTGTGTGTGTGTGTGTGTGTGTGTGTGTGTGTGTGGACGGATGTAATGATGGCTATCTCCTAAACCACCTCGTTGGAGGCCTTTTTACTTTGAGATAAAATGGGAATTCACCTTCTCCAGACCTATTTTTCACGATTTTTAGCCTACTGCATTTTCAAAAGAGTTATCGCCGATTTTTAAAAATCGGTCATGTTACGAATTTTTTCGAAAAAAATGTTCAAATGGCTTCATTTTCTGAAATTGGGAAGATCATCCAATTATACTGCCTGTTTTCGTAGCACAGCTCTGTAGCTCTGACAGGTTTTGTGTAAGAAAAATATTTCCGAGGTAGGGGTGGTTTGCATATAAGGCCAAATATCTATGAAAAGACTCCTTCAAATTACTCATCATTCCGGTAATTTTGTCACTTGTGCCAACTGCACATATGACGTGAACTGCTGCACTATTATAGCTTTAGTATTAAGAATAGCAGAGCTTTTAGATAAACACATTTTTCACGTTTCTGCGAGAAGCGCCGGTCAAAAAAGTTCCAATTTTGCAATTTCGTAAGTACAAACCAAGGCACTTAAGTCCACGTTTCATCAGCTCTCTAGATCTTCCAGATTTTATGTCAAAATTAATTCAGTCACGGGAGTCACAAAAGCAACAAGGAAATCACAAGATATGTAGAAGTATCATCTGTCAGACGAGCAGCGTGAGGCTGACGTCAAATGTTTGGTTCACAGACAAAATCTGCAAGTATCGCCACTGCTTTCGACATTTCATCAGCCCTCTAGATCTTCCAGATTTCATGTGAAACATAATTCAGTCGGAGAAGTCACAAAGCCAACAGGGAAATCACAAGACATGAACAAGCATCCTCAGACGATCTCAGTGCTAGAGGCTGACGTCGAAAGTTTACTTCACGGAATTGACGTCATCTCTCTCTCTCTCTCTCTGTATGACGACCTGCCTGAGGCTGACGTCAAATGTTTAGATCACGGAACTGACGTCTCTCTCTCTCTCTCTCTCTCTGGGGAGCCAGGGTGGCCGAATGTTAGAGCGTTGGACTTTCAATGCTTGGGCCGAGAGTTCGAATCCTGGCCGCTGGGGCCAAATATTTGTGCTGGCCTTTTTCTCGTTGCCCCGTCCTTGATATCACCCTTATGTGGGGGAAAAGGACGTTAAACTCCTAAACACCCACCCACCCACCCTCTCTCTCTGCCTCTCTCTCTCTCCCTCCCTTCTTCCCCCACCCGGCCCCACCCCCAGTCACGTGGCTAATCGGTCGAGGTCGTAGAGGATCTAGTGTCATTGGTAGAACTTGGAGAGGGGAGAACCGGCAACAATAACAACAAAGACAAAATAAAATGAAGTTTGGAGAAACAACTTTGTAGGACGGGGCCGTTCCTTCTTGTTTATTCTTGGGGGTGTCTCGCCACTTTCTTTCCGAATTCCTCTGTTTGGAGACGTGGTGTATTTTACTTCTACTATGTCGCCATCTTCGTGCAATCGCAGAGAAGACACGGGATACAACAGAATACAACTCCAATACTTTATGAACAGAATATGCACGGAGAACAAATTCATGAAAGAAGAAGAACCCAGAACGCTGTGCAGGGCTGCTTACGTACTGAACAGATCAGATCTAGAACATTCCTCAACTTACTGGAAGGTTCGATATCTTTCCAAGGTGACGTAATCTACTGACGTTACTGCACCAGCATGTTCTGGGATGGTCTAGAAATTATTTTGCATCGAAATGCAGTATCTTTTCGCGATCTCTACAACTTGACATGTGGAAAGCGGGAATTTCAGTGGGTTTCGTTTTTGCCACTGACTCACACTCAGAAGCATAATGTGTGTGTGTGTGTGGGGGGGGGGGGGGGGGGCGTGCGTGCGCGCGCAAGCGCGCGTCTAAGGCAAGAGAGAGAGAGGGTCTCTTCTCCGATACCAGTAAGCAATCGTCTGTCAGTCAGGTCTGCGGGAAGTAACTCTGTCAAAGGGGAACGACTTTATTACAAGAATTCATTCACCCATGTAGAACCTCGCATACGCCAAAAAGTTGTGACGTCAACCAGCTAGGCGAGCTCACACGACCTCATGTGTTTGGGTTTTTGCAAGTGCATAGAGGCACGATAAGGGTTTTCAGTACTTTCTTTATGTCAGCATGCTTGATGTCAGAGAGCTTGCGTTCCGGCGTGTGCGCGCGGGCTGCATACATGACACAACGACTACGACTGTGACTACAGCAGGTCATTGAATGGAAACAACATATTGGGCTGGTGGCCATCTTGTTTTTTTTTTTGTTTTTTTTTTTTGGGCTCAGCAGTCAGAGTCGATTATGTAGAGACGTTTCAGTTTAACATGGTACACCACCAAGGTGTGAAAGATGGTCTAATAGGTAGCGCGTCGGACTTAGCCGCTGCGCTACTGAACGGTCGTCAGCGCTGTCACGGCGATGAAGCGTGGGTTCGAGCCCAGGTCGAGCTCGTGATATGTGATACCGTTTTTTCCTGGCTACCGGGCCGCTGATCGGGGGTTTCTCTCCGGTTTATCCGGCTTTCCTCCCCCAGCAAAATTGAAATATACGATAAGAATTAAGCGGCGCTGCACCGCGGCGACGTGCTTCTTCCGGCGGAACAGCCCG
The DNA here is from genome assembly GCA_018292915.2 of Batillaria attramentaria. Lineage (NCBI taxonomy): Eukaryota > Metazoa > Mollusca > Gastropoda > Batillariidae > Batillaria > Batillaria attramentaria. The sequence goes on from JACVVK020000057.1 coordinate 378,207, forward strand.
AATTTCCCAGAAGGGACAATAAAGTAGTAATGTACTTTTAAAAAGTTACACGGGGCTGCAATTAAATCTCATAGAAACTGTTACAGGGATACGTGAGACTTTGTTTTAAAAAGTTACACGGGGCTGCAATTAAATCTCATAGAAACTGTTACAGGGATACGTGAGACTTTGTTTTTGCCAGCTGTTTAGGTGAAAGGGATGGGGGGGGGGGGACTCTCTTTGTCAATTTGTGTTTCAATGTTTGAATGACAAGGAACAGAATTATTCTTGTCCTAATTAAGCAGTGACAAGTAAAGCCGTTGCCACGTACTGAACATTGTGCACTTTCACTTGAAAAGTATCCCAATCCCAACTTGTCCTTTTCCCCCTTTTTTTTTGTTTTGCCAGAGCCCATGGCGGGCAGTGTGTGAAACGATACCCTTTCAGTGTTGTTTCCTTTATCAGGTCTTTGTTTTGAAAGTCGTTAACGTTGCTTGCCTTGTTTCGTCTGTTGGAGACAGTTTATTTATAATTAAGGAGTATTTTGTTGTCGAGTTCTCGATCGTGACTGGCGTGTCAGAGGGCACAATACGGCGTCACACATTGTATTTTGTTGTCCTGCGTGCACAGCCTGTGATTGTTTATCCAGTCCTCGCCCTGTCCTGTATGGAAAGGGATTTATAACGTGTACACTTGGTGCTGTGCGTGTTTGTGTGTAGACGAAGGCGAGACAGGCACCGTAAACGAGTTTGCACGTGAAGTTGGGTATATTTGGTAAGGAAAAAAATCCCTCCAACTTCCTGCCCACCGGGCAGTTCAACCAGGCAGCACAGGTTCTGCAATCGGATGCCTTGACCTCTTCACCAAATCCCCTGTCTAAAAGAACAGCCAAAAAAAAAAAACCCACCACAACAACAACAACAACAAGCCAAACCGCGCGCGCGCGCACACACACACACACACACACACACACACACACACACACACACACACACACACACACACACACACAAACAAACAAAAACAAAACATCTCCCCCCCAAAAAAAAAAAACAAAAAACAAAAACAAAACAACAACAACAACAACAAAACAAAAACCCACCACACCAAAACCAAAGAAACAGAGAAAGAAACGGGAAAAAAGACACGAAACGAAACATAACAAAACAGAAACCGTTTCAATATTTCTTTTTAATGTCCGCCTCTTTCAATTTCCGCCATTATTCTTCAAGATACCAAGTTGTTAGATCCCAAGAACTTGCACTTCGCACAACGTGAGCAGTTGAGAATATTGCCGAATACGGACGAAGCGACCGAAATATGGCATCGAGCAGTTCAGCGTTTGTGTAGCACCTTGAGGCATGGAGCCCGTGTAGTGGTAGCACAGTGTTGCCTCAGCTGCAGAGTTGCCCACCGGGTCTTGGGTGAAGATCTCCACATCAAAATCTTTGAGCCGGGCGCCTGCAAACAATAGTGACTGTGCTCTTTGTCATGAAGGATTAGTTTTGGGGATGTTTGTGAGGGAATCGAGCCTTCTCCTACGCTGGTCCGAAAGCCTGGAATTCCCTGCCTCTTTCGCTCCGCCAGTCAACCTCACTCGAAACCTTCAAAACAAATCTAAAACCCTACCTGTTTTCATCTTAAAGCACCGTCTAACCTGCCTCCGTCTTTCTCCATCTCCTTATTAAGTACCGTAAATGCAGTTTGCCCTGGCCCTGAACCTTGACTTTTATCTGTACCTTTACCTGTACTCTTAGCGCTTAGAACTGCCTTATAAGTAGATTACAGCGCTATATAAATAAATTATTATTATCATATTATTATTATTACAGTGTGATCCCTGTATGTCAAGGGGAGCCGGGGTGGTCGAATGGTAGAGCGTTGGACTTCTAATGCTCGGGTCGTGAGTTCGATCCCGGCTGGGGCCAAATATTTGTGCTGGCTTTTTCATCGTTGCCCCGTCTTTGATATCACCCTATGTGGTGGAAAAGGACGTTAAACCCCCAAACACCCACCCACCCACCCTGTATGTCAAATACCGTTGGTGATTGTTGCAGCATGATTGTTTTGGTTTGGTTTGGTTTGGTTTGGTTTTGTTTTGTTTGGTTTTTGTCTGTCGCGCCTACTAAACCTCGAGGACTTTCAGTCAGGGTTATACCCGTACTAGTCTCTCCCGTATCACGTGACCACGTACCGCAGCAGTCTCCCCGGTTGGTGATGATGACGGCGTGGACTTCCACAGTCTCCTCCAGATCCACCAGCCAGTAGGGCGTGAAGTCTCCGTAGTCAGTATGAGTGCAACTCCCGCGGCCATAACGAGGGTCTGGGTTGCCGTCCACGGCCTTGTCTGACAGGCCGTTCCATTCAGTTGAGCTTTGTCGTGTCGGTTTGCCTAGACCCAGGATCCTCTGATCTAAAACACAGGCACAGTAAGGGGCCACAAACTTATTAGCTCATTAGCAACGGGAGTCAACCGTAGGAAAGTGGTGGGTAGAGTGACTGGTCTTGGCTGGCGAGTTGAACTTTGAGACGAGAGGGCTGGGCATTGGCTCCGCCTGTCCCGCGAGACCGGGGGTTGAGTGAAAAGCGGATTTTTCGACTCAGAATTAGGTCAAGCTTATAATTTTTTTCTCTCTCTGAAATACGTGCGTATGGACTTGTTTGGGTTGAAATTGTGGTTGATCTTTGTTAGTCACTGCACAAAACACCAAGAACCAAGAACACGTAGGTGATGTGTAAGTATGTTATGTTTGTGAGTAAGAAAAAAGTGAGTGGAGGTATCATTACAGCGCACAGTGCACAAAAAGCAGGCACACAGTGCACAAAAAGCAGGCACACAGTGCACAAAAAGCAGGCACACAGTGCACAAAAAGCAGGCACACAGTGCACACACAAACTAAACAGGCCACACCTCTTTTGACATAGTCACGTTTGAGGCGCTGTACCTGTTCATTATTTTATGAAGGGGTGGGTGGGTGTTTTTTTTTTTTGTTTTTTTTTTTGGTGGGGGGGGGGGGTTTAACGTTCTTTTCCACCACACAGGGTGATATCAAAGACGGGGCAACGACGAAAAAGCCAGCACAGATATCTGGCCCCAGCCGGGATCGAACTCACGACCCGAGCATTACAAGTCCAACGCTCTACCATTCGACCACCCCGGCTCCCCTTATTTTATGAAGACCTATGAAGATTACAAGTCTTCACAAAAGCCACCTCAAGGTTTGCAACACTTGAGCTTGTAAGTGTGCCTCTACTTTAATAATTCAGCCCAATTCGAATTACTTTAGTCATCCCAGAAGGGAAATTATAGGTCACCATAAAAAATAATTACAAGACATAACAATAACGAACAAACCAGCTTTTGATTTGTGAGCAAAGAATAGACTCCTCCACTTTCCCTGAACGTGGGTGGGTGGGTGTTTGGGGGTTTAACGTCCTTTTCCACCACATAGGGTGATATCAAAGACGGGGCAACGATGAAAAAGCCAGCACAAATATTTGGCCCCAGCCGGGATCGAACTCACGACCTGAGCATTGGAAGTCCAACGCTCTACCATTCGACCACCCCGACTCCCCTTTTCCCTGAACGAATAATGATAATAATAATAATAATAATAATAATGATAATAATAATATAGGAGACTTATAGGGCACGTACACATGAACACGACAGGCTCTAAGTGCCGTACATAATGACAAAATTCAAAACAGATACAGACACACTGGCAGCATAAAGCAACCATATAAAAACAAATGTTACACACCAAGAAACAAATACAGAATACTCAAAGAAACCAGCTTACACACACACACACACACACACACACACACACACACACACACACACACACACACACACACGCGCGCGTCTCACAACTCCCGCCAAAAAGAACGTAGCAGCGTAGTGTGCGCGCACACACACACACACACACACAGAAATAGGCACCATGTGGGCAATGTACCAAACTGCAATATATGTGGGGAAAACAGCATAATTATAATTATACTAATCATCGGCTTTAAATAGATGGGTTTTAAGACAGCGTTTGAAATTGGCACTGGATTCTTCGTGTCTTAATGGCTTAGGGAGATGATTCAACAGGGCTGCGACCTGGAAAGAAAACGATCTCTGACCAAATTTTTTTTCCCGTACCGTGGGGATGCGCAGAACTTTGGTGTCAGAGGAACTGCGTGACTGATTAAATGGATTACAACAATGAAGCAGTTCGGAAAGGTAGGAGGGCTCGGTGCCAGAGAGATATACCTGACAAATACACAGACGCTTGTACTCTAGCCTATCTCTAACGAAGACCCACTTCAACACGTTACTGTGATATCGGCGACAAAGCCAGGATGAAAAAGCCAACACTAATATCTGACAACAGCAAGGTAGGTCGAAGCATAGCCAAGCACTGAAAATAGTCTGTCGTATTGATGAGTAAAGTTCTGAATGCAATACAAAGATTTTTGTCTTGCTTGCGCGGCGTTAAGCCCAAAACAAACAAACTAACTAACTACAAAGACTTTTACTGGCTGTACTAACGAGATTTCAAACGCCCCGGAGGTCTCCTAGTCAGCAAGTGACCGCAGCAAGCCTCACTTTTCACGTTGCTTATAGCCTGGGAGAGGTTAAAATGCTTTCGAAAATGAAATTAACACCGTGAAACCTTACCAGGTGGGTGAGGGAGGCGCCACGTCTCTGCACCAGGCGAATGGCTGCTCGGACTTTGTGACGTAGAGAGATACGAGTGTTCGCGACACGTGTCAGATAACGGACTAAAGGTGAAGGCCGCACACCTCCGACTCTTTCGACACCTGGCACCGCATTCAGCCCTCGAGCTAGCAGACGTCTCTAAGATCAGGTTGCTGGAAAAGACCAGACCGTCAAAATCACGCCGACGTTCATACACCGTGGTAGCGCGGTCTGTTTCTTCTCCGTTCACCGCACTGACTATCATCATGACGACAACGGTGATAAGGTCCAGCATCTTGTCCACAATGATCGATGGTTGAAACAAAACAAACAAACACCTTCTATTTTTGGCGGAGCTTGTATCTCTCAGAGCTTCTCACCGGTACCTATACTAGTTAACACGTTTCTCCAAGCACCGATCATGAGTGTTCTGTCCAGCCTGGCCCGTGCTCTGAAACACGCAGCTATGACTTCACGACAGCTCTCACCTGTGATTGGTCGATTGCCTTTTTAACACCAGCACGGCTAATTTGATTGGAGGACGAGCAAGTTCCAGTCAGTATTGATCACGGCGGTAATTAATTATCCTATGAATAAACCCACTTTCGAGCGGGCTCGTTGCGAGTAGGGGAGTGGCGAGCTTCTCGTGGGGAGCCTAACAGTGGTGAGTCTAATTTGACAGCACTTTTCAATGGTTCTGTTATTTTACAGATTTTTTTTTTTTAAATTAATTTACCGATACATCCTGCAGGTATGTTAACATCACATACCGACTTAGACTTATAAAGGCGAGAAGAACATGGTACAAACTATGAACAATTTTGTTGTTGTCGTTGCTAAAGCCTGCTCTTAACTGGGCACAGCGCGCGAAACACACATGTGCACATCACAGTCGTTGCGCTCGGTGTGTCGACTAACTACAAAACTGAACACACCTGTGCTCGGTGACAAACCGATTGAAGATGCACTGTCCGCCATGTTTGCGCGCCGAGTGACGTAATACTGCCAGTCAGAATCTGTTGTGGAAACCACAGTCACAGTTGTGGCTATTTGAAATCCAGGTTGCTGTGTTGACGCCACAGCGGCGGAAACCCCCCAAATCACAACTGTGTCACAACTGTGGACAGCACTGTGGCGCTCCGCAGTGCCCAGTTAAGAGCCGGCTTAAGGTATGAGCCAGAACGTGAGCCGAAACATGCGGCTGTCGCCTACTTCACTAGTAAGTGAAGTGACGCGTCTGTCAGTAAGAAACAGACCATAGCTATGGCCAAGTGGCTGTTACAGTGCTGATCGCACGTGGTCGCTGGTGACATTACAAGTTTACAAAGCTGTAAACTACACTTTGGGAGGATCACTGACTCAATAGTGCAGCACTGTGCAAAACACGATTTTGACACGGTGAGAGTTGCTCATCCTGCCACGTGCTGCTTTTAACTCTTTCCACACTGACACTACTATCGTATGCCCGGTAGACACCGCATAAAATCAACTACAACGCAAACTCAAACAGAAACTGTTTTCAAGAGAATAGTTTTATCAAGATCCACATTTCTTGAGTCCTGTTCCGGCTGTTGTGGCTTCCAGGCATGTAGTCTTGTCCTGCATCTGGCTGTGGCTGTGAGACAAGAGCGCCAGGTCGTCCGCAAAGTGAAACATATATTTTTCGATAAAATACCTATTCTTGAAGTCTCTTAATAAACTGTTCACATTCAAACACCTATCAAGGCATCTGCAACGGCAAACATGAAATGTAGCCATCAACAGCAAGAGACTGAATATTTTATCAACAGTAACTTCTTGTTTCCAACCAAACATAATAAGTTCAACATGTAATACAACGTTGTCATAGTGAGAACATGTCATTTCTCTTTAAGTTTTTTTTTTAAGCAAAAAAAAAAAAAAAGTGTTGTTGTTTCTAGTAACATGGCTAAAAAAAAAAAATAGGGTACGTAGGTAGGGTTTTTTTACCCCCCCCCCCCCCACGCACGCACACATATCCAAGAACAAAGAAACAGGGTATTAATAAGAAATGATGCTCTGTGAAACTGTATTTAATATTATAACACACGGTCTTATCATATTTCGTTCTAATCTTGGGTTCGCGATGGCGCACGACTTCCCT
>JACVVK020000057.1:390000-402500 GCA_018292915.2 Batillaria attramentaria
CGGGTGGGTGCGGAGAGAGAGAGAGAGAGAGAGAGAGAGGGCCCGGGTGGGTGCGGAGAGAGAGAGAGAGAGAGAGAGAGAGAGAGAGAAGGGGAGAGAGAGCGAGAGAGCGAGAGGGCCCGGGTGGGTGCGGAGAGAGAGAGAGAGAGAGAGAGAGGGCTCGGGTGGGTGCGGAGAGAGAGAGAGAGAGAGAGAGAGAGAGAGAGAGAATAATGATGACAATAACAGAATAATGATGATAATAATAGAGGTGTAATATTAAAAAACAACAATATCGTCAAAATTCATTGTTGGTTGTCCGTCCAGTCACCGTTTCTACGGCAACCGCTTGCTACGACGTAATTTATGCTGAAGTTGAACGGTCCAACAGCAGAAGTTTAACATGTATAAACACAACAACAATAAATCCCAAAGCAACATTAATCCTAAATACAGTCGAACACGGATAACTCGAAATCGCTCGGGGACTGAAAATTTGTTCAACATATCCGAATTTCGACTTATCCAAAACACGGGTAAGTCGAATTCATAGCGAATATACTAGACATTTCGACTTAAGCGTATATTACTCGGATTTGTCGAAATCGGTCGAAATTTACGTGATATTCCGGCTTAAAAAATACCTTTTCTTTCATATTAAAAACTAGCGGGTTGGGCCGTCCCCACTCGGAGGCAACTCCTCAACACCCTTATGTTCTTACCCTGGTCCACCCCCATACCAAGTGGTGGCGATCGAACCACTGTTTTCCGAGATAGCCGTCCCCAACCCAGAGCGCAGGACAGAGCCCGACCCCTGGGGCAACACACCGACCCCCTATGTACGTCTCCCGGTGACCCCCCCACCCCCCACCCCCACCCCCTCGTGTGCGTGTGCGCCTTACGGTTGACCTGTATATTCCCAGTGGGGTAACTCGAAATAAAACCAACTTGCCATAATTCGACCCCCCCCCCCCCCCCCCCCCCCGTGGCCGGAAATGAAAGTGCAAGTGATAACAAGGGAGATAATTCAAACGGGCATTGAAAAAGCGGTGGAACGGTTGTTTGCATTTCCCCCTTTGCGAAGACTTATCTTCTGTGTTGTTGCAACCAATGTAGCCATTTTTTTTTTAATCCCTTAAGGCCGTTCTTAACCGGGCGAACCACCAGTCCGGCGAACTTGTATACGAACAGGGCGAGCGCGCACACGTACGTAGTTCCAGAGGTTCGGCCGAACTTGTTCTTTCTTAACCGACCGTTAATGATACGCATACGTCATCGCCCGAACAAGGCGGAAGTTGAGACAATCTTAAACAACCTTGTTCATGCGCACAACAGCTGTCCCCGAGCAACCAATCAGAGCGCAGGATCGGCCAAAGGATCGCGAGGGTTCCCACGACACGCTGTGCAGACCTCAAACCTAGTTCGGCGTACCTTTCGAACCAGGGTTTGCGAAGAAGTGTTCGATCGGTTAAGAAACAACGTGCGCGAATCTAGTTCGCCGTACTCTTCGAACATAGTTCGCGTACCAAAAGTTCGCCTGGTTAAGAACGGCCTTTAAACACGTGGAGACGAGAAGCTGGGGGTGGAAAAAGGAGGTTAGGAGGTCAGTTGTGTACGTGATAATCTTCGTGTCTGGCAGCATGCGAGTTTAAGAATGAGGCCAAGAGGAAACGCGGGGGTGGGGGATTCCCCTTTTTCTGTCATTGTGGCAAGTGGTAATATGTACAGGCTTCGAATTCGACTTAACCGTAGTCAGCAAACAAAAAATTGTTCGACTTAAGCGTGTTTTGACTTAGCTACGTATTCTTCAAATTTCGACGTAGCCGAAGTAAAATTAGTCTTACAAAGAAGGGGTTCTGCCGGGGAATTTTTTTTGTTTGTTCGACTTAGCCGAATTCCGACTTATCCGTGTTCGAGTTACGCAAGCGGGGGTGTACCTCTCGGCAATTTTTGTGTGTGGAAATTTTAAAGTGAGAAATGTATGAACATGCGCAAACTTCTAGACTCGAAAACCACTGCAGATATGACGATTCGTTTCTTCTATTTTTTTTAATATATACAGAGGCCGAAAGTTCAAAACGCTCAAATTAATTTCTGTGGCTGAAAATACGTTAGGTCTGTAGCTTTTTCTTAGTTACTGTCCGAAACTTTCTGGCCTTAATAGAAAGTAGACGAGCATTACTCCAGTGAGGCCTGAACGGAAAGGAGACGTTCAAATGTTTTTAAGTCCTGTTATTTGCGTGCCACTGAACTGATGGTCTATGCATGGTCATTTTTGTTTCTAGATAGAAGCATTTGCAGGGGTGACTATGATGCCTGAGGTTAATAGGGAATATATAGGCATTTTTTAAGCCTAGTGCATTTGGATTTTGTGACCAATACACCAGATAGAAGTGACGGACGGATTTCAATGAGATACATGTACAAAAATAAGCAATTTCAAAAAGTTAAGGAAAAACTGCACATGCGTAACTAGGATGATGTTAGGTGTCTGAATAGTTGGTCTTTTAGCTTACAATAACAGAGACAGAGGTAGCGTAATAATGAAAATAACAACACCGTCAAAAATTCATCGTTGGTTGTCCCTCGAGACACCATTCCTACAGCAACCACTTGATATGACGTCATTCACGCCGCAGTTGAGCGGTCCAACACCAGAAGTTGAAAACAGAAAACACGATTAACAATGAAACACGATTAATACAAAGTACAACTTGCCAGTTCTTCAAATTGAATGTTTAAAGTGAGTAGGGTATTATCACGAAAAGTTCTAGATGTGAAAAACACTGCATGTATAATGATTGGTTTCTTCAACTTTTCACACACAGAGATCGAAAATACCAAATCGTTACCTTTGACCCCCCCCCCCCCCTCTCTCGCCCCTTATCCTATCCCACCCCACCCCACCCATGATTTTTCCATTTCCCATAATTTTGACATTAGCCTGTACCAACGAGCTGATTTTACAAGTAATAATAATAAAATCAATAAACATTTTGCTTGAACGTTTGCAAGAGTGGTTAGGATGTAATGAACGTTTACAAGAGCGGCTAGGATGTCATCAACGTTTACAGGAGCGGCTAGGATGTAATGAACGTTTACAGGAGCGGCTAGGATGGAACGTTTACAGGAGCGGCTAGGATGTCATCAACGTTTACAAAAGCGGCTAGGATGTCATCAACGTTTACAGGAGCGGCTAGGATGTCAACGTTTACAGGAGCGGCTAGGGTGTAACCAACGTTTACAAGAGTGGCTAGGATGTCATCAACGTTTACAAGAGTGGCTAGGATGTCATCAACGTTTACAAGAGCGGCTAGGATGTCATCAACGTTTACAGGAGCGGCTAGGATGTCAACGTTTACAAGAGTGGCTAGGGTGTAACCAACGTTTACAAGAGTGGCTAGGATGTCATCAACGTTTACAAGAGTGGCTAGGGTGTAACCAACGTTTACAAGAGTGGCTAGGATGTCATCAACGTTTACAAGAGTGGCTAGGGTGTAACCAACGTTTACAAGAGTGGCTAGGATGTCATCAACGTTTACAAGAGTGGCGAGGATGTCATCAACGTTTACAAGAGTGGCTAGGATGTCATCAACGTTTACAAGAGTGGCTAGGATGTCATCAACGTTTACAAGAGTGGCGAGGATGTCATCAACGTTTACAAGAGTGGCTAGGATGTAAACAACACAGCGGTTCAACAGCAGAAGTTGAAAACACTTAGAAAACACAATAAGAATAAAGTAACAATACAACATTAATGCAAAGTACCACCTGTCAGTTTGTTTTAATTGATTTTTTTTTTAAGTGAGAAAGGTATGAACACGCACATAAAACTGCTAGATGTGTAAAATACATGTAATATGGTTGGTTGTCCCTGGAGACACCATTCCTACAGCAACCACTTGCTATGACGTCATTCACGCCGCAGTTGAGCGGTCCAAACCAGAAGTTGAAAACAGAAAACACGATTACCAATGAAACACGATTAATACAAAGTACTACTTGCCAGTTCTTCAAATTGAATGTTTAAAAGTGAGAAGGGTATTACAGTGGACGCCGGATATAAGCAACTCGGATATAAGAAAACTCGGTTATTGCCAACGATTTTTTTTTCCCCCGGCCAAACTCTTCTTTATTATGTATTACAAAAACTTGGATACAAGAAACTCGCTTATAAGAAAACTCGGTTTTAGGAAAGCAAATTTCTTGTCCCGCTTGATACAAAAACTCGGATATAAGAAACCGAAAGTACATTTCCAAGAAAATTTCACTCATTCTAAGAAAACAGGTCAGGTCTGACGTCACTTAGGACAGGCACATGATGGCGCATGATTTTCTTTTCTTAAATTGGTTCTTTACCATTGTGTTCCGTGCAAAATTGAATGTTGGCAAGAAGAAAAAATACGAGATGCATTTTTGTTGTTCTATTGTTATATGTTGTTTTTATTATTATTTTGTTTTTTTGCCTGATTGGGAGCTCAGTCTCTCTCTCTCTCTCTCTCCCTCTCTCTCTCTGTATGTCTGTCTCTGTCTACAGGGCTCGCGTTAAGGAGAATAAAACTAACTGTTGATCAATTCCTTTCTTTGACAATATACGTGGTCCATCTTTCCTCCATCCCCCTTCCCCCTCCCAACAGAAAAAAAGCTAATTTGCAGCTTTTTTTCAGCCAAATTAGACACGGAAAGCATCGCATATCATACTCTAATGGGACGAGTGTTTTATAGATCAAAAGTTGATACATAATGCACTTTTAATATATCCTATAAATACAAGGGAATTCTCTCTCTCTCTCTCTCTCTCCCCTTAGTTCTTTTTTGTTTGTTTGTTTGGTTGGTTGGTTGGTTGGTTGGTTGGTTGGTTTGGTTGGTTTTTTTTTTTTTTTTTTTTTTACTTACCACATGACCGCCAGCGCTACAGTTGGGAAGCAAAAACAGTATTTCATGTTCAAACAAAAAAATCTGACATTGAAGGACACAAGCGCACTGGTGTATATTAACTCTACACATATATATTCTGTGCAGGTCTTTAAGAGAAACCAGATATTTCTTAATTTAATGCAAAACATACACGAACTGAGAAAAAAGAAATGTTTTAAACCTTTTTTTCACTGAACTCGGTTATAAGAAATATTTTTCAAAATACTTTCTTATATCCGACTTTCAGATATAAGAAAACTCGGATATAAGAAACCAAAAAATTCACCCCCCTCGAGTTTCTTATAACCGGCGTATACTGTATCACGAAAAGTTCTAGATGTGAAAAACACTGCATGTATAATGATTGGTTTCTTCAACTTTTCACACACAGAGATCGAAAGTACCAAATCGTTACCTTTGAGTCCCCCCCCCCTCTCTCGCCCCCTATCCTATCCCACCCCACCCCACCCAACCCCACCCCACCCATGATTCTTCCATTTCCCATAATTTTGACATTAGCCTGTACCAACGAGCTGATTTTACAAGTAATAATAATAAAATCAATAAACATTTTGCTTGAACGTTTGCAAGAGTGGTTAGGATGTAATGAACGTTTACAAGAGCGGCTAGGATGTCATGAACGTTTACAGGAGCGGCTAGGATGGAACGTTTACAGGAGCGGCTATGATGTCATCAACGTTTACAGGAGCGGCTAGGATGTCATCAACGTTTACAGGAGCGGCTAGGATGTCAACGTTTACAGGAGCGGCTAGGGTGTAACCAACGTTTACAAGAGTGGCTAGGATGTCATCAACGTTTACAAGAGTGGCTAGGATGTCATCAACGTTTACAGGAGCGGCTAGGATGTCATCAACGTTTACAGGAGCGGCTAGGATGTCATCAACGTTTACAAGAGTGGCTAGGATGTCATCAACGTTTACAAGAGTGGCTAGGGTGTAACCAACGTTTACAAGAGTGGCTAGGATGTCATCAACGTTTACAAGAGTGGCTAGGATGTCATCAACGTTTACAAGAGTGGCTAGGATGTCATCAACGTTTACAAGAGTGGCTAGGATGTCATCAACGTTTACAAGAGTGGCTAGGATGTAAACAACACAGCGGTTCAACAGCAGAAGTTGAAAACACTTAGAAAACACAATAAGAATAAAGTATCAATACAACATTAATGCAAAGTACCACCTGTCATTATATTTTAATTGATTTTTTTTAAAGTGAGAAAGGTATGAACACGCACATAAAACTGCTAGATGTGCAAAATACATGTATCATGGTTGGTTTCTTCAAGTTTTCACACACAGATCGAAAGTACCGAAACGTAACACCCGACTCTACCCCTTGTCATCCAACATGCACCCCCCCCCCCCCCCCAACCATTTCCATTTTCCGTAAGTTTTACCTTCGCCCGTACCACATTTACAAGTTAGTTTATTAATTTTAGGGCTTAACGCTGCGCAAGCAACACAGACTAATTCGCGGCTAATGAACGTTTACAAGAGTGGCTTGGATGTAATCAACATAGGTCACACTGACATCTGGGATGGTTTGATAGAGTGTGGGATGGTGGTTTAGGAGTTTAACGTCCTTTTCCACCACATGCGGGTGATATCAAAGACGATGAAAAAGCCAGCACAAATATTTGGCCCCAGCCAAGACACGAACTCATGACCCGAGCATTAGAAGTCCAACGCTCTACCATTCGGCCACCCCGGCTCCCCCTCGATACAGTGTAGTTGGGGTTGCAGTCGCAAATAATAGTCAATGTTAACATTTCAATTACCCACCTTTTACATACCTAACACATAAAACAGTTATTTAGGACATACTAACCTAATTACAATTCACGACGGTCACTGATATCTCTCTGTCCAATTCTTCTCGGCTTAAGAGAAACAAATCAAAATCGGTATTTTAGCTACTTTTTTTTAAAAAACTCACATGTCGTTTTCAATGTATGTTATTTTATGTATCACCGCCACATTACTAACATCAAGATATTCGTATATCTATTATTTAGCACATTTATAAAATCACTTTCCGAAACAACTAAGAAGGGTAGTACAGTCCACTGTACTTATCATGGTCACCAATATTACTTTTGTTTGTCTACCAAGGTTTCACAATTCCGAACGTCCATTCACTAGATCTTCAGAAAATAATATGAGGCTAAACCACGTAATGAAAAATAAAAGCAACTGTTGTTCCACCGATTGTAAAAAAAACTTGTAATTTAAGCTTCAGTCCAACGAACTGTGTAGCTCTTCAGTATATGGAAATATTTTACTTCGTCGTCTGTAGATGGTGTATTCAGGGTAATGTGTTCAGGACCAAAAGTCTCGGCATTCATCGTTCCTGTATTTACATGTATTACATTTGCATGGTCGTCTCCACCAGATGGACCAGCAGCAACAGACTTGAGATGTTCCAGAAAGTAGTCTTAGACATTGTGTTTCACTTTCAGAAGAAGCGCCGTTTTGTACTTTCCAATAGCTTTGCGGATCACAAATGCCTCTTAATTTTGGTTAATTTGACTGGCTGATCGATGATCGATTAACAGACAGACATTGACTGATTGATTGATTGATTGATTGATTGATTGATTGATTGATTGACTGAGTGATGGATTGATAAGCTGAGTGAGTGAGTGATTGGTGATAAGGTAGTTATTTCCCAAGAACTTGCACTTCACACAAAGTGAGAAATTCAGATGATTTCCGAATACGGACGTAGCGACCACAGTAGGCCATCGAGCAGTTCAGCGTTTCTGTAGCACCTCTAGCCATGGGGCCCGTGTAGTGGTAGCACAGGGCTGCTTCGGCTGTAGGGTTGGCCACCGGGTCTTGGGCGAAGATCTCCACGTCAAAATCCTTCAGTCGATCAGCTGCACACGAAAACGTTTGACATGATGGACCAACCATGCGCTTCACACACACACACACACACACACACACACACACACACACACACACACACACACACACACACACACACACACACACACACACACACACACCGGAAAGTGGCGGTAAATGGGCATTGTATGACGAAATCGACGGGAATTTGTGAATGCGTTTGAGCACTAGAATCCGCCTCGCGAATGATCGAAGTTTGCACACTAAAGTCAAACTATGCCCACTTACCGCCACATTTCCAGGTGTACCTGCTACATGTAGGTGCGCCAATCTCTTAGAGTGTAGCAGACGCATAAACGAAATGACGCACAGACTTACACTTTGTCAGATAAATAGCAAGCTAGTGTGTGTTTTGCCTAGTATCACCACAGTACAGCGTATTACACGGCATGGGCGTTTATCCTGTAAAAACAAACGGTCGCCACCCGGACCTCATGAACACGTACCGCAGCAGTCCCACCGGTTTGTGATGATGACGGCGTGAACTTCCACAGTCTTCTCCAGGTCCACCAGCCAGTAGGGCGTGAAGTCACCATAGCCAGTGTGGGTACAACTCAAGTACACATTATTCAGGTCACCGTCCACAGCATTATCAGACACTTGAATACTGTTCATGTTTGTGCTCTGTCGTGTCGGTTTGCCCAGAGCCAGGTTCCTCGGTTCTAAAACAAAACAAACAACGGGGGCATTAATAATTATAATAATACTTTTCTCTGATTACAACTGTCAGAATCTGAGTTGCCGTCCACGGCGTTACCACTGACAGAAGATCGATGAACATAAACAGAGCTTGTCCAGAGCCAGGATAGTACTGATGCCGAGGCCAGGCGAATTTCGTTCAATACATTTTTTTTTTCAACTACAGATACGTCCGTTTAAGTCAAACACGTTCAAGTCGAACTCCGAAAGTCGAAGCAAACATTTTTTCTCAGGCCAAACTAGTTCCGCGGATAAGTCAAACAAGTACTCCAAAACGGGCAAGTCAGACAAAATTTGCCCGTTTCGCTTCGGATAAGTCACTGGTACTTGCGGGCCTTACATGGAGATTAGACATTTTCCGTGCAGGTGCATGATTTGATATAATGATAATAATAGTGATAATAATAATAATAATATATTACACTTGTAGAGCGCGGAGTTCTGCTTTTAAAGCACTCAATGCGCTTTTGCTCACGCATACACACAACATTTACACGCACACATTTATACACATCAATACAGGCGGTGAAGTTTAACTTGAACTTAAAGATCAAAAGCTAGTTTGAAAAGATGTGTTTTGAGTTCTGCTTTAATCTGTGGGAGGGAACGGATGTTTCTCAGGGAAGATGGCAAGGAGTTCCAAACGTGGGGGGGGGGGGGGGGGGGGGGCACTATAACTGAAAGAACGTTGGCCAAATGTTTTGAGGCTGACCCGGGGGACCTTAAGTAGCTTTTCTGAGGATGAGCGGAGAGTGCGGGATGTTTCGTACGTGGTCAGCTTATCAGAAAGGTACTGGGGAAGTGACTGGGGATACGAGTCTTGCGGGGCTAAAGGCTCGTTACCTTGGTCGCTGAAGTCATTTCTGGGTATAACTATAAGTAACAAACACTGGTAAATAGTATTTTTGAGGGTTGATTTGATGTGAGACGGTTATTCAAATACGAGAACACAATCAAACAAAATCTTAATGTGGTCCTGGAACAGAAGCTGGATCTATGAACAGGTACGCAGAAGTGTTAAAAGTAATCTTCCATCCCGTTGTTTTCGCAGTGTGCACTATGGATGTAGGTGTGTATCGGATGTTGGTATGTATGTAGGGGTCAGTGCTTGTATGTATGTCTGACTGTATGTCTGACAATATGTATGTAATGTATGTATCTATGTATGTACGCCTTTATTCGTATTTATTGAGTTGATTATTTATCTATTATTCACGTGTTTATTTATCACCTTTTCTATACATTTCTAAAGCGCCTTGAGCCCCGGCTTCGGAGATCAGGCTCTATAGAAATCCTCATTAGGGGAAACCTTCTGAGATTTTGGCACAGAAAAGGGTAGAGCTGTGAACCGGTTCAAAAATCCAAACCGGTTTTTTTACCGTTTTTTTTTTTTTTTAAACTTCAAACCGGTTTTTTAAACCGGTGTTTTTTCCGGTTCAGTCATCACAAAAAGGTGTTTGAGGTCTGCAAAAATATTGGCGTTTTATGCGATGCATGTTCATATATATGTGTGTGTGTTCAAGTGCAGCAGCGATCAGGCTGCAGTAAACTGATTGCTAGTCGTCAAAAATAAATCCTGGCTAAACAAACAAACACACAAAACGAACAAACAAACAAGAAAAAAGAGGAGGAGGAGGAGGAGAAGAAGAAGAAGAAGAACTTGTAAGAAGAAGAAGGAGGAGGGGGAGAAGAAGAAGAAGGAAGGAAAGAAAGAAAGAAAGAAAGCAAATCTAAAGTTTTGACCACTTTGCTGTATTTTCTTGAACAAAAACTTCTCAAACGCAACCTGACCATAATTCCCCCCAAAATATAAACTTACTTCAGCTCATAATTAATGTTTTAAGTATTCTGCTCTGGAGGGCTTGGGCCTAAATGTGAAATTAAAGATTTTTTTTCCTAAAAGTTCTTAATTTCCTTACTAACATATGACCAAAACACCGGTTCGCGGCAACTCGAACCGGTTCGGCGAAACGGTTCAAATGGGAACCGGTTAACCGCGGCAACTCTAGAAAAGGGTGTCTGTCGTTATAAGGGGTACCTCTTATAAGCCTGTTGATACGCGGGTAATCCACTTCATCGTCAAAAACGTTTAGAAGTACGATGTAATGGTATGATCAGGAAGGCCAGTTCCATCTTAGGCATTCATGCTCACATTCTGTATAGAGAGTTTGAACGTTTTCCTTCTGGTCGAAGATTCAGAGCCCCCTTCTGTAGAACTAACCGTCGAAAGTTCTCTTTTATCCCAACTGCAATATCCCTTCTCAACGAGAAGCAATGAGTGCCATAATTACTGTGATGTATTTTAATAAGCTGCTGTTTCCGCTTCTGTGATGCTTGTGATACTTGTCTGTGATTTTTTTTTAGAAGAGAGAGAGAGAGAGAGTGTGTACAATTATATGAATTTTGTGATCTTAACTTCTTTATGTGTCTTATTCTCGCCCGCATGAATTGCCCTACGGGGATAAATAAAGTATTTTGACTTGACTTGACTTGACTTGACTTGATCCAAGTATAGTACTAAAGCAACAGAAACAACTAACCCCAAGAAGAAACTCTACATTTCCGGGTACACCACCCTAGCAGTTTTCGATATGTCGACACCAGATTCAGTGAAATTTAGTCACTCTGGAAGGTAGACAGGATTATAAGTTTTTAAACTGAAGAAGCCAAATGCACGTAGCTGTGACATATGTTGTTGTGATTAAACTCTTGAAGGATTTCTTGAAGGATTTTCGAGATTGGTCTGGTCTGCAAATACTGCTGTAGCTGTCGAAGCGCTGAGGCAAACAAACAAACAAACAAACACTTACCGGCTGAGAGAGTGAGGCGCCACGTCTCTGCACCAGAGGAATGGTTGCTCGGACTTGGTGACGTGGAAATACACGAGTGCTGGCGACACGTGTCAGAAGACGGACTGTAGGTGAAGGCCGCCCAACTCTGGCTCTTGTGACATTTAATGCCACATTCAACCCTTGACCTAGCAGACGACTCCAAGATCAGGTGGTGTTGAAAGACCAGGTCGTCCAACCTAGGATGACGTTCATACATCGTGGTCGCACTGCCTGATTTCCCGGTACATTCAGCACTGGCTATCATCATGACGACAACGATAATACGATCCATCATCTTGTCCACCACGTTAGATGACTCACAGTAAGCTGAGCGAATAAACCCCTTCTACTTCTACTTCTACGCCTTGGTTCTGCTAACCAGTGTTCAGAGAGCTTTCCACCTGAAGATCTACTAAAACGTTTCCCCGAGCACCGATTGTGGGTTTTGGGTCCGAACTGGTTTGTGATCTGAAACGCGCAGCCACGACTTCAACCACGACTCCGTCTCGTGATTGGTTGATTCTCTTGTTACATCGTCACGGGAGGATGTGATTGGAGGACGAGCCAGTTCTAGTCATCATCGACCACGATAATCATTAACTGCCGTTTGAGCAGGCCTGCTTGCAAGCTGACTCACCGCGTGTGAGCGAAACAGTTGTGAATCGCGTCCACCAGCACTTTTTTCGGAAACAAACTTTCTAGACGTGAAAACTACAACAGACTTACTGATTGGTTTCTTCAATTTTTCACACACAGAAATTGAAAGTACCGAACGCACCTTCCCCCCCCCTCCCCCCCCCCCCTCCCCTTCGCCCACACCAGCACCACCAACCTCTTCCTCCTACTGCACTTTCCTTTACCCACCCGATCTTGCCCGACGGATCTGTCAGTTTTATTTCTATTTCTATTCGTTTGTTTGCTTGTTTGTTTGGGGGGTTTGGTTGTTGTTTGTTTGTTTTATTTGTTTTTAGGGAGGTTGTTATTGTTTTTGTTTTGGTTTTGTGTTTTCTTGTGTGTGTGTGTGGGGGGGGGGGGGGGGGTTTGGGGTTACTGGGGTTTTGTTGTTGTTGTTGTTTTGTTTTATTTTGTTTTGTAAGTCTTTGAAGTTGTTGTTTTTTCACTTATTTTTTCTACAGCCTGTTTC
>JACVVK020000057.1:407500-470000 GCA_018292915.2 Batillaria attramentaria
CTTTGTTCATGCGCACAACAGCTCTCCCCGAGCAACCAATCAGAGCGCAGGATCGGCCAAAGGATCGCGAGGGTTCCCACGACACGCTGTGCAGACCTCAAACCTAGTTCGGCGTACCTTTCGAACCAGGGTTTGCGAAGAAGTGTTCGATCGGTTAAGAAACAACGTGCGCGAATCTAGTTCGCGGTACTCTTCGAACATAGTTCGCGTACCAAAAGTTCGCCTGGTTAAGAACGGCCTTTAAACACGTGGAGACGAGAAGCTGGGGGTGGAAAAAGGAGGTTAGGAGGTCAGTTGTGTACGTGATAATCTTCGTGTCTGGCAGCATGCGAGTTTAAGAATGAGGCCAAGAGGAAACGCGGGGGTGGGGGATTCCCCTTTTTCTGTCATTGTGGCAAGTGGTAATATGTACAGGCTTCGAATTCGACTTAACCGTAGTCAGCAAACAAAAAATTGTTCGACTTAAGCGTGTTTTGACTTAGCTACGTATTCTTCAAATTTCGACGTAGCCGAAGTAAAATTAGTCTTACAAAGAAGGGGTTCTGCCGGGGATTTTTTTTTTTGTTTGTTCGACTTAGCCGAATTCCGACTTATCCGTGTTCGAGTTACGCAAGCGGGGGTGTACCTCTCGGCAATTTTTGTGTGTGGAAATTTTAAAGTGAGAAATGTATGAACATGCGCAAACTTCTAGACTCGAAAACCACTGCAGATATGACGATTCGTTTCTTCTATTTTTTTAATATATACAGAGGCCGAAAGTTCAAAACGCTCAAATTAATTTCTGTGGCTGAAAATACGTTAGGTCTGTAGCTTTTTCTTAGTTACTGTCCGAAACTTTCTGGCCTTAATAGAAAGTAGACGAGCATTACTCCAGTGAGGCCTGAACGGAAAGGAGACGTTCAAATGTTTTTAAGTCCTGTTATTTGCGTGCCACTGAACTGATGGTCTATGCATGGTCATTTTTGTTTCTAGATAGAAGCATTTGCAGGGGTGACTATGATGCCTGAGGTTAATAGGGAATATATAGGCATTTTTTAAGCCTAGTGCATTTGGATTCTATGACCAATACACCAGATAGAAGTGACGGACGGATTTCAATGAGATACATGTACAAAAATAAGCAATTTCAAAAAGTTAAGGAAAAACTGCACATGCGTAACTAGGATGATGTTAGGTGTCTGAATAGTTGGTCTTTTAGCTTACAATGACAGAGACAGAGGTACCGTACTAAAGAAAATAACAACATCGTCAAAAATTCATCGTTGGTTGTCCCTCGAGACACCATTCCTACAGCAACCACTTGATATGACGTCATTCACGCCGCAGTTGAGCGGTCCAACACCAGAAGTTGAAAACAGAAAACACGATTAACAATGAAACACGATTAATACAAAGTACAACTTGCCAGTTCTTCAAATTGAATGTTTAAAGTGAGAAGGGTATTATCACGAAAAGTTCTAGATGTGAAAAACACTGCATGTATAATGATTGGTTTCTTCAACTTTTCACACACAGAGATCGAAAGTACCAAATCGTTACCTTTGACCCCTCCCCACCCCCCCCCCCCCTCCCCCTCTCGCCCCCTATCCTATCCCACCCCACCCCACCCAACCCCACCCATGATTTTTCCATTTCCCATAATTTTTTACATTAGCCTGTACCAACGAGCTGATTTCACAATTAATAATAATAAAATCAATAAACATTTTGCTTGAACGTTTGCAAGAGTGGTTAGGATGTAATGAACGTTTACAAGAGCGGCTAGGATGTCATCAACGTTTACAGGAGCGGCTAGGATGGAACGTTTACAGGAGCGGCTAGGATGTCATCAACGTTTACAGGAGCGGCTAGGATGTCATCAACGTTTACAAGAGCGGCTAGGATGTCATGAACGTTTACAGGAGCGGCTAGGATGTCAACGTTTACAGGAGCGGCTAGGGTGTCATCAACGTTTACAGGAGCGGCTAGGATGTCATCAACGTTTACAGGAGCGGCTAGGATGTCAGCAACGTTTACAGGAGCGGCTAGGATGTCAACGTTTACAGGAGCGGCTAGGGTGTAACCAACGTTTACAAGAGTGGCTAGGATGTAATCAACGTTTACAGGAGCGGCTAGGATGTAATCAACGTTTACAGGAGCGGCTAGGATGTCATCAACGTTTACAGGAGCGGCTAGGATGTCATCAACGTTTACAAGAGTGGCTAGGGTGTAACCAACGTTTACAAGAGTGGCTAGGATGTAATCAACGTTTACAAGAGTGGCTAGGATGTAAACAACACAGCGGTTCAACAACAGAAGTTGAAAACACTTAGAAAACACAATAAGAATAAAGTAACAATACAACATTAATGCAAAGTACCACCTGTCAGTTTTTGTTTAATTGATTTTTTTAAAGTGAGAAAGGTATGAACACGCACATAAAACTGCTAGATGTGCAAAATACATGTATCATGATTGGTTTCTTCAAGTTTTCACACACAGATCGAAAGTACCGAAACGTAACACCCGACTCTACCCCTTGTCATCCAACATGCACCCCCCCTCCCCCCCCCTCCCCCCCCCCCCCCCCCCGCCCGGCCCCCCCCCCCCCCCCCCCCCCCCCCGCCATTTCCATTTTCCGTAAGTTTTACCTTCGCCCGTACCACATTTACCACTGCGCAAGCAACACAGACTAATTCGCGGCTAATGAACGTTTACAAGAGTGGCTTGGATGTAATCAACATAGGTCACACTGACATCTGGGATGGTTTGATAGAGTGTGGGATGGTGGTTTAGGAGTTTAACGTCCTTTTCCACCACATGCGGGTGATATCAAAGACGGGGCAACGATGAAAAAGCCAGCACAAATATTTGGCCCCAGCCAAGACACGAACTCATGACCCGAGCATTAGAAGTCCAACGCTCTACCGTTCGGCCACCCCGGCTCCCCCTCGATACAGTGTAGTTGGGGTTGCAGTCGCAAATAATAGTCAATGTTAACATTTCAATTACCCACCTTTCACATACCTAACACATAAAACAGTTATTTAGGACATACTAACCTAATTACAATTCACGACGGTCACTGATATCAGGTCTGTCCAATTCTTCTCGGCTTAAGAGAAACGAATCAAAATCGGTATTTTAGCTACTTTTTTTTTAAACTCACAAGTCGTTTTCAATGTATGTTATTTTATGTATCACCGCCACATTACTAACATCAAGATATTCGTATATCTATTATTTAGCACATTTATAAAATCACTTTCCGAAACAACTAAGAAGGGTAGTACAGTCCACTACTTATCATGGTCACCAATATTACTTTTGTTTGTCTACCAAGGTTTCACAATTCCAAACGTCCATTCACTAGATCTTCAGAAAATAATATGAGGCTAAACCACGTAATGAAAAATAAAAGCAACTGTTGTTCCACCGATTGTAAAAAAAACTTGTAATTTAAGCTTCAGTCCAACGAACTGTGTAGCTCTTCAGTATATGGAAATATTTTACTTCGTCGTCTGTAGATGGTGTATTCAGGGTAATGTGTTCAGGACCAAAAGTCTCGGCATTCATCGTTCCTGTATTTACATGTATTACATTTGCATGGTCGTCTCCACCAGATGGACCAGCAGCAACAGACTTGAGATGTTCCAGAAAGTAGTCTTAGACATTGTGTTTCACTTTCAGAAGAAGCGCCGTTTTGTACTTTCCAATAGCTTTGCGGATCACAAATGCCTCTTAATTTTGGTTAATTTGACTGGCTGATCGATGATCGATTAACAGACAGACATTGACTGATTGATTGATTGATTGATTGATTGATTGATTGATTGATTGATTGATTGACTGAGTGATGGATTGATAAGCTGAGTGAGTGAGTGATTGGTGATAAGGTAGTTATTTCCCAAGAACTTGCACTTCACACAAAGTGAGAAATTCAGATGATTTCCGAATACGGACGTAGCGACCACAGTAGGCCATCGAGCAGTTCAGCGTTTCTGTAGCACCTCTAGCCATGGGGCCCGTGTAGTGGTAGCACAGGGCTGCTTCGGCCGTAGGGTTGGCCACCGGGTCTTGGGCGAAGATCTCCACGTCAAAATCCTTCAGTCGATCAGCTGCACACGAAAACGTTTGACATGATGGACCAACCATGCGCTTCACACACACACACACACACACACACACACACACACACACACACACACACACACACACACACGGTACACACCGGAAAGTGGCGGTAAATGGGCATTGTATGACGAAATCGACGGGAATTTGTGAATGCGTTTGAGCACTAGAATCCGCCTCGCGAATGATCGAAGTTTGCACACTAAAGTCAAACTATGCCCACTTACCGCCACATTTCCAGGTGTACCTGCTACATGTAGGTGCGCCAATCTCTTAGAGTATAGCAGACGCATAAACGAAATGACGCACAGACTTACAATTTGTCAGATAAATAGCAAGCTAGTGTGTGTTTTGCCTAGTATCACCACAGTACAGCGTATTACACGGCATGGGCGTTTATCCTGTAAAAACAAACGGTCGCCACCCGGACCTCATGAACACGTACCGCAGCAGTCCCACCGGTTTGTGATGATGACGGCGTGAACTTCCACAGTCTTCTCCAGGTCCACCAGCCAGTAGGGCGTGAAGTCACCATAGCCAGTGGTGGTACAACTCAAGTACACATTATTCAGGTCACCGTCCACAGCATTATCAGACACTTGAATACTGTTCATGTTTGTGCTCTGTCGTGTCGGTTTGCCCAGAGCCAGGTTCCTCGGTTCTAAAACAAAACAAACAACGGGGGCATTAATAATTATAATAATACTTTTCTCTGATTACAACTGTCAGAATCTGAGTTGCCGTCCACGGCGTTACCACTGACAGAAGATCGATGAACATAAACAGAGCTTGTCCAGAGCCAGGATAGTACTGATGCCGAGGCCAGGCGAATTTCGTTCAAAACATTTTTTTTTTCAACTACAGATACGTCCGTTTAAGTCAAACACGTTCAAGTCGAACTCCGAAAGTCCAAGCAAACATTTTTTCTCAGGCCAAACTAGTTCCGCGGATAAGTCAAACAAGTACTCCAAAACGGGCAAGTCAGACAAAATTTGCCCGTTTCGCTTCGGATAAGTCACTGGTACTTGCGGGCCTTACATGGAGATTAGACATTTTCCGTGCAGGTGCATGATTTGATATAATGATAATAATAGTGATAATAATAATAATAATATATTACACTTGTAGAGCGCGGAGTTCTGCTTTTAAAGCACTCAATGCGCTTTTGCTCACGCATACACACAACATTTACACGCACACATTTATACACATCAATACAGGCGGTGAAGTTTAACTTGAACTTAAAGATCAAAAGCTAGTTTGAAAAGATGTGTTTTGAGTTCTGCTTTAATCTGTGGGAGGGAACGGATGTTTCTCAGGGAAGATGGCAAGGAGTTCCAAACGTGGGGGGGGGGGGGGGGCACTATAACTGAAAGAACGTTGGCCAAATGTTTTGAGGCTGACCCGGGGGACCTTAAGTAGCTTTTCTGAGGATGAGCGGAGATGTTTCGTACGTGGTGAGCTTATCAGAAAGGTACTGGGGGAAGTGACTGGGGATACGAGTCTTGCGGGGCTAAAGGCTCGTTACCTTGGTCGCTGAAGTCATTTCTGGGTATAACTATAAGTAACAAACACTGGTAAATAGTATTTTTGAGAGTTGATTTGATGTGAGACGGTTATTCAAATACGAGAACACAATCAAACAAAATCTTAATGTGGTCCTGGAACAGAAGCTGGATCTATGAACAGGTACGCAGAAGTGTTAAAAGTAATCTTCCATCCCGTTGTTTTCGCAGTGTGCACTATGGATGTAGGTGTGTATCGGATGTTGGTATGTATGTAGGGGTCAGTGCTTGTATGTATGTCTGACTGTATGTCTGACTATATGTATGTAATGTATGTATCTATGTATGTACGCCTTTATTCGTATTTATTGAGTTGATTATTTATCTATTATTCACGTGTTTATTTATCACCTTTTCTATACATTTCTAAAGCGCCTTGAGCCCCGGCTTCGGAGATCAGGCTCTATAGAAATCCTCATTAGGG
Source organism: Batillaria attramentaria (assembly GCA_018292915.2). Lineage (NCBI taxonomy): Eukaryota > Metazoa > Mollusca > Gastropoda > Batillariidae > Batillaria > Batillaria attramentaria. The sequence continues at coordinate 413,600 of JACVVK020000057.1, forward strand.
GAAACCTTCTGAGATTTTGGCACAGAAAAGGGTAGAGCTGTGAACCGGTTCAAAAATCCAAACCGGTTTTTTTACCGTTTTTTTTTTTTAAAAAACTTCAAACCGGTTTTTTAAACCGGTGTTTTTTCCAGTTCAGTGATCACAAAAAGGTGTTTGAGGTCTGCAAAAATATTGGCGTTTTATGCGATGCATGTTCATATATATGTGTGTGTGTTCAAGTGCAGCAGCGATCAGGCTGCAGTAAACTGATTGCTAGTCGTCAAAAATAAATCCTGGCTAAACAAACAAACACACAAAACGAACAAACAGACAAGAAAAAAGAGGAGGAGGAGGATGAGAAGAAGAAGAAGAAGAAGAACTTGTAAGAAGAAGAAGGAGGAGGAGGAGGAGAAGAAGAAGGAAGGAAAGAAAGAAAGAAAGAAAGCAAATCTAAAGTTTTGACCACTTTGCTGTATTTTCTTGAACAAAAACTTCTCAAACGCAACCTGACCATAATTCCCCCCAAAATATTAACTTACTTCAGCCCATAATTAATATTTTAAGTATTCTGCTCTGGAGGGCTTGGGCCTAAATGTGAAATTAAAGATTTTTTTTTCCTAAAAGTTCTTAATTTCCTTACTAACATATGACCAAAACACCGGTTCGCGGCAACTCGAACCGGTTCGGCGAAACGGTTCAAATGGGAACCGGTTAACCGCGGCAACTCTAGAAAAGGGTGTCTGTCGTTATAAGGGGTACCTCTTATAAGCCTGTTGATACGCGGGTAATCCACTTCATCGTCAAAAACGTTTAGAAGTACGATGTAATGGTATGATCAGGAAGGCCAGTTCCATCTTAGGCATTCATGCTCACATTCTGTATAGAGAGTTTGAACGTTTTCCTTCTGGCCGAAGATTCAGAGCCCCCTTCTGTAAAACTAACCGTCGAAAGTTCTCTTTTATCCCAACTGCAATATCCTTTCTCAACGAGAAGCACTGAGTGCCATAATTACTGTGATGTATTTTAATAAGCTGTTGTTTCCGCTTCTGTGATACTTGTGATACTTGTCTGTGATTTTTTTTTATTTTTTTTTTAGAAGAGAGAGAGAGAGAGAGAGAGAGAGTGTGTGTACAATTATATGAATTTTGTGATCTTAACTTCTTTATGTGTCTTATGCTCGCCCGCATGAATTGCCCTACGGGGATAAATAAAGTATTTTGACTTGACTTGACTTGACTTGACTTGACTTGACTTGATCCAAGTATAGTACTAAAGCAACAGAAACAACTAATCCCAACTGAGAAGAAACTCTACATTTCCGGATACACCACCCTAGCAGTTTTCGATATGTCGACACCAGATTCAGTGAAATTTAGTCACTCTGGAAGGTAGACAGGATTATAAGTTTTTAAAAGAGGCCAAATGTACGTAGCTGTGACATATGTTGTTGTGATTAAACTCTTGAAGGATTTCTTGAAGGATTTTCGAGATTGGTCTGGTCTGCAAATACTGCTGTAGCTGTCGAAGCGCTGAGGCAAACAAACAAACACTTACCGGCTGAGAGAGTGGGGAGCCACGTCTCTGCACCAGAGGAATGGTTGCTCGGACTTGGTGACGTGGAAATACACGAGTGCTGGCGACACGTGTCAGAAGACGGACTGTAGGTGAAGGCCGCGCAACTCTGGCTCTTGTGACATTTAATGCCACATTCAACCCTTGACCTAGCAGACGACTCCAAGATCAGGTGGTGTTGAAAGACCAGGTCGTCCAACCTAGGATGACGTTCATACATCGTGGTCGCACTGCCTGATTTCCCGGTACATTCAGCACTGGCTATCATCATGACGACAACGATAATACGATCCATCATCTTGTCCACCACGTTAGATGACTTACAGTAAGCTGAGCGAATAAACCCCTTCTACTTCTACGCCTTGGTTCTGCTAACCAGTGTTCAGAGAGCTTTCCACGCGAAGATCTACTAAAACGTTTCCCCGAGCACCGATTGTGGGTTTTGGGTCCGAACTGGTTTGTGATCTGAAACGCGCAGCCACGACTTCAACCACGACTCCGTCTAGTGATTGGTTGATTCTCTTGTTACATCATCACGGGAGGATGTGATTGGAGGACGAGCCAGTTCCAATCATCATCGACCACGATAATCATTAACTGTCGTATGAGCAGGCCTGCTTGCAAGCTGACTCACCGCGTGTGGGCGAAACAGTTGTGAATCGCGTCGACCAGCACTTTTATCGGAAACTTCAGAACGGTCACGAAAGTGTTTTCAAGTGAACAAAGAATGTGGTTACTCTGTCTGACATTTGAAGAATTTTTCCTTCTCGTATGTTGCACCGTTCATTCGGGCCTATCGTCGGGGGTCTCTCCGGGTACTCCAGCTTCCTCCCTTTCTGCTTTGGAAATGTTCAGCCTACCAAATTTGAAACATAAATGCAAATCTAAATTCCGAAATTTAAATATCTGAGTGGACCCTCAGCACCACGTAAAGTAAATTCAAAACAGAATCGATACAGGATTATTGTTTTGGGTAAAGATGTCTCTGTTATCATCAGAACAAGCCAGTTTGCCGCATTAAAAAAGTTACAGATAAACAGAGCATAGATACGCAGCAAAATGTCTGAAGTAGCTGACCCCAGGTGGTGCATGTATGTACACAACTTTATAGAATAACCCTTTTACGTTTTCATGTAGCTTGTAGTTTCGCATTTGTTGTTTCTTTACTAATGCAGTCACCATCACCTCATTTTTTTTTTTCAGCCATCGGCACAGGCCAAAATTCTCCATTTGCACGACCTTGACAGATGACGTCAGTCGAGTGAGTTTAGTGAACTACATCACGGAGTTGTATGTGACTTGGCATGGCCCACACTCACGCGCTCTGTTACTCTTTTATGAAACATAAAGCACTCATAATTATTTCATACACAGGAAATGTGCACTGGTACATATTATGATGAGAGGGGCCTGCTGACAGCCTAGGCGATAGATCGGTCGATCTGTGCTACAACTGATTGCTGTTTTTGTTTAGATTTGTGGGAGAGATAATAAAAATGACGCACTAGATACCACATCCAGTGTTTGTTCCAAACAGTCGCGACGCGCATCACTAAATTTCGCATTAGTTTGATTTTTTTTCACAGTGTTTTTTCCCTGTTTATCTGTTGCCAGGAGCTGAGATGATTATGATGATACATGAGACACCACGTCCTTAGTTCGTTCCAAACACTCGCGACGCGCATCACGAAATTTCGCATTAGTCTCTTGGATACAAAACTCGTTTGATTTTTTTTTCTTTTTCTTTTTTTGTCATTGTGGTTTTCCTGTTTATCTGTTGCCAGGAGCTGAAAGAAATTCACACACAATTTTTCCCGTAGACGCACTCCGTTCGTCAGGGATTGAAACCCCCACAGCCATCTCACATTTCAACGTATGGGTTTTGCGTAGTGCTTAAAGATCTAAGCTCCCAACAAAAAGCTTTCCGAAGTGTGAAAAAAATGTACACAGTCGACCGTGCAAGCACAGTCAACTCTGTCACAGTTGCAGAGTTCACACAGTGTCCAAAAACCACGACAAAACCGTGCCGAAAAACTGCCCCTACTTCCAGTCGGGGTCCGTCCACGCTCGTGTGCACATCTCCGTGCAGTGGTCATCCGTCCGTGTAGTGGTCATCACAGCAGCCGTGACCGAGTCATTACTGTCCGCAGTGATCCCCATACAAGTCGTGTCACTTTTGAGTTTGGTCTGGGTGGGGTGGGTGTTTGGGAGTTTAACGTCCTTTTCCACCACATACGGGTGATGTCAAAGACGGGGCAACGATGAAAAAGCCAGCACAAATATTTGGCCCCAGCCGGGATTCGAGTATTGGAAGTCCAACGCTCTACCATTCGGCCACCCCGGCTCCCCGAGTTTGGTCAGTGTCGCTCGTATGCGAGATGAAAAGTTTACGCAAGAAACAAAATTGATTTCAAATACGTGTACTTACCGGTAGTGGTATTGCTTGCGCCATGTCCGACATCGCTCAGTCGTCTAAACTGACGTATCCGCGGCGTGGTCATGTTTGGTGTTTGTATGAGGTACCCTGTTTGGCAAGTGTGCTGGTCTGTAGGGAGTTTTGTTTTCACGAAAAAGCGTGATTTTCGTGTTTTTTTTGTGTTATGTAGATCAAGATGCACGGCAGGCGGTCGCAAAAAGAGGCAAGCTGCCAGCGAAGCTGAAACTTTTTGCACAGAGGTGGGGCACACGTGAAGCAAGCGGATTTGTGTGAACTGGCTCTCTGGCCTAAACAGAAAGTAGACGTGCATGACTCCAGTGGAGGCCTGAGCGGAAACGAGACATTCATTTTTTTTTAAAACTCCTGTCAGGTGCGTGCCTTTGAAGTGTCTGTTCATGGTAGTAAATGTTTCTAGACTGAAATTTTTTAGGGTGACTATGAAGCCTGAGGTTAATAGGGAATATATATTGCATTTTGAGGCCCTGTGTATTTGTGTCCTTTGCCCTGGAGCGCTATCTGCGAATTGGCGCTATCTGCGAATTGGCGCTATCTGAAAACACCCGGAGAGTTGTGTCTCACTGCCTCCACCACGATCGACTCTCATTGCTTGGCAATTCCCTGTCCTTTGGACACACGTAGAGCGTTGGACTTCTAATGCTCGGGTCGTGAGGTCGTATCCCGGCCGGGGCCAAATATTTGTGCTGGCTTTTTCAGCGTTGCCCCGTCTTTGATATCACCCGCATGCGGCGGTGGGTGGGTGGGTGGGTGTTTGGGGGTTTAACGTCCTTTTTACCACCACATAGGGTGATATCAAAGACGGGGGCAACGATGAAAAAGCCAGCACAAATATTTGGCCCCAGCCGGGATCGAACTCACGCCCCGAGCATTAGAAGTCCAACCCGACCACCCCGGCCCCCCCCCCCCCCCCCGCCCGCATGCGGCGGAAAAGGACGTTAAACCCGCCAACACCCACCCACCCTTTGGACACGAAAGTTGTTAGGGCTCTTATGAATGACTGTGTGTTAAGAGCTTTCCGAAGAAGCCGTGACAAAGAGTTCCACAAAGTGGAGGCAGCATTTTCGAATTGGTACCTGACCGCGTTTTGGTGGTGGTGTTACTGCAAAATGGTTACTCCTATTCTAGTCATGATGTCCCTCTCCTGTAATCAAGGGTCATGGATCGAACCATAGGAAAAAAATCAACACATGAATATCTCTGTGGTGGCTGGACCGATATTTATATAATGATAGGACACAATTGACACTGAAGAACGCTCCATGAAAATTCACACTTTACCCTTACAAGCTACAGTGCGTGCGTGTCTCAGTGGAAAATGTCCAACGCTAAACACTGCGAGGTGAGGTTCGCCGTGCGCCATAGGGGATCCCATTCCAATTTCAATCAAGTTCAGCTAGTAAACATCATCGTACAGCTTAGGTACGTTGCCATTTTTCTGACATTAGCCTGACGTTTTCCTGTCCACCACGCAATAGATGTAGCCACCAAAAAGTTTGTTCGCTTGGATCCCTGACCCAGCATTTGACTTCCCCGATCACTCATGGGTTACCCGAACTACTCCTATTCGTACATTGCTGACACTATGCATTGTATACCAGATGTGTTCTCTGCTTGCTCCGACTAATTTTGTACATGTATGTGTACTACGCACGTGTACCTTTTACAAAGCACTTTTTTCATAAAGGGAGTAAGGGTTTCTTCACGAGATATTGTCTATAAATCCGTCTTGGAAGCAAGTTTGTCGTGTTGTACCGGCAAAGCCGAATGGCATAGCGTCGGACTGTCAAAGCGCATGGGTTGTGGGTTCAAATCCCGACTGGCGGCCAAACATTAATTTTGTTCTGACATTGTCCTCGTAGCCCCGTATTAGATTTCATCCTTACGTGGTTAACCTTCACCGTCTTTTCTGGGTCCGCGCAGACCCACAAATTCACATTTATACCGGTATCTCCTTTAGCTTGAAAACCAAGCCGCGTTCTTACTCCAAATACTCGAATATATGTGAGGAATCAATGTCGAGCCAAGCAGAGTGTGTGAGTGAGTGTTACAGGCTTTAAACCGCGCAAGCACCAGAGACTAATTCGCGGATGAGTGTGCCTGCACTTTTTTTTTCCCCTGTAAGTCACATTGTCTCTGTGTTGTGTGTGTGTGTGTGCGCGCGCGCGCGTCACATTGTGTGTGTGTGTGTGCGTGCGCGCGTCACATTCTGTGTGTGTGTGTGTGTGTGTGTGTGTGCGTGCGCGTGCGCGCGTCACATTCTGTGTGTGTGTGTGTGTGCGTGCGTGCGTCACATTCTGTGTGTGTGTGTATGTGTGGACTGGCAACCTCGCCCCGTGTATGCTCACGCCACAATGCGTTGGTATTCAGTACTGTTCGTTGCACACCGCGGAGCTAACGTAAAAATGGGTTTCTCACACACACACACACACACACACACACACACACACACACACACCCGCGCGTGCACTGAGACGGAAGCAACGAGTAAACATTGGCAAAACAAATCCATTTTTATTGTATCCAGCAATATGCCTTTCCTTATTACAGATTGATCAAATCGAGCCACAATATAGTCAAACGTTTGATAAAATGAACAAAAAAAAATGTGGCAGTAAAGAAACAAACACACAAACAATCGATCAACCAATCAAACAACCGTTAACAAACAGATAAACGTGACAAAGAAAACTAGCAGTTGATCACTCAGACCTGTAGTATAGTTCAGTAAATTCACGACTAGCGACCTCTACGTCCTATTTCCGACTTCTTCACAGAAACATGCCTACATGCCGCGTCTTTAATTCCAAAAATAAATAGTTGCTCTTGGCGTGGTTAAAATATTTCATATCCAACCGAAACCCTCAGATAAGAATCTGAAAAAGACCTGCAGTTCTGGAAACAGGATGAGTAATATTACGGGTAGTATTAGGAGATGTACATCACATACGCCAAAATAAAGTTGGCTAGGACTTTTCCTGTAGCAGATAGGGAGTGTATTATCGGAAAACAACTCATTTTGCTGTTTTCAAACGATTGTAACCTGCCAACGTGAAGAAACGATCCTTCACAATACCCTATCTAAAAGAAAAGAACAGCTCAAATGCGTTTTTCAGGAACAGAACTGGATGCAAAGTTGTCCACGTCTGTAGAGAAGGTGATAAGTAACTGATAATGCAGCCTGTGGAATAACACAAATAAATCACAGTCTCTACCCAGTTGAATATAAGGCGATAACAACGCTCTGCTGGACGAGATAACAGAAAAGACTTAGCCAATCAAGTTGCGGCTATATAATACAAGGGTGTAATCATCATTACGACTACTACTCTTCAAACCACATGCCAACCCGACAGACTGGAGGAAATCACAGATTCCCGATCTGTTTCTAACCGAACCGTGAAATTACTTAAATTAGCAGGGAAACATTACAAAGCGATTATGCCTGCACACTTGCAAAGTAACAATACTGAAAAACAGTGAGGTGTCGGGGGCATTGTACGAAATGGCAAGTATTTCCTTTACACATTACCACCTGGACAGACTACAATTTCAAAGAAAGACTTCAAAGAACTGGTGTGTTAAAGAAGAGTTTACCATTGACCAAAGAACCAACGTTCAAAGCCTCTAAAGTTACGTTTAGTGTTGAAACGGATATTTGTTTCCGTAAGGTCTGGGTCACGAGAGCTGCGTTCGCAACTTGCTTCATGATAGCACAGGCTATGATATGACTGACAAAGAAATCACACCAAAAATCAAATGCAACCCATCTCAGTAGCTCGCCGCCACTAGCATGCATACAAAACATTAGAAAAAGAACATTGGGAAAGTGAGCAAACCACAAATGGAAAAAAAAGGAAAGTTAGCTACAGGCAAGGAACACAACTCAATTCACACATAATTAGTAATAATCATCATCAATATATATGTATATATCCCTGATTTTCAAAATAAATGGAGAGAGAGAGAGAGAGAGAGAGAGAGAGAGAGAGAGAGAGAGAGAGAGAATGAATTCGAACAACAACAAAAAAATTGCCGGATGGTGTGGTTTTAAGAAATTTCTCCTCTTCAGCCATTCTCGGTTTCAAGACTAGGATGAAAAACAAAAACCTTTCACAATACATCACAAAAACAAACGTGGAAATGCGTAATGCTTAGTCCATAATAAGAAATAATGCTGTGTTTATCAAGATCCGTGCCTAGTCTCGCAGTAGTAACATCAGCATATTACAATGGGTGCGTGTTTTACAACAACAAGACCTGACTGTGGTGCTGTCAACAATCATAGTGCCAGGGGTTGGAAAACTCAAAATATCCACAATTTACAGACGTTCAAACTACCATTAGCACGTTTGTTTGTTTGTTTTTTTTTTCAAGAGAACGTCTGCCTTAGCGGATTATCTCACTAATCCCAAGTATTAATCGGGAATTTCCGTAAAGCAGTTAGTCTCTGGCATTGTTTTCGGGAATCCCCGCAAAGCAGTACTTTTGCAGCATGTTATCTTCTAATTGACAGTGTACATATCGACATGATTTCCCGCCACACGATGCATATATATATATATATGTGTACAACAAAGAACAAGACATTCAACACAGTCAACAGCAAACGATGCAGAAAGACGACACGAACCAGAAATAGTAACAAGAAAACATTCTCATGAAAGATAACATCATACCATCACAAACAGTCACTATTTTTTCAAATCATAAATTATGTCCATTTTGCAAAAATAGGTAAGGTGAAACACAGACGGTTTTCAATTGCTGTTTGAAAAAAAAAAGATGCGTAGAAAATTATGCTTTTATTACGTCACAACCCAGTGAATAACTGACAAAGCACTTGAAATTATCACCTGTCCATCTCTAACTACATGACTACATTTCTTCAGGCAAATAGTAGACAAGTGTCGTCTGCTCCTTTCCATATCAGACAGAACGAGAATCAGTGCGACTTACGCTGTGATAAATGTTCACTGTAAAATGTGCTGTAAAACTGCGGCAAGATGGGTTTATGAATAGTACAGGTTTTTATTAAAAAAAAAAAAGACAAACGCAAAACCTTTCAAAAAATGACGCGTATGATTATTATGTAATCTTGATCAGCTTCATTGCACCTGGAAAATTGCACTTCTCTGATTACGCCCGCTTCCGAAGGGAACACAGACTGACACCAAGTATAGGAGCACGTGCTACTCGCCTGTGAAGTATTTCCTTTTTTACGTTAGTCGCTCATTGCTGCTCTTTTGCACTTCGGAATGTGCAGCTGCTACACAGTTCGAGACTGGGAAGGAAGGGAAGGGCGGGGGGAGGGGGGGGGAAGGGGACGTGGGGGTGGGGGCTAAGAATGGCAAATCTCCAGAAGCATTTGCTTTTTGCCCCCAACACACACTTAGCTACATCACTTGTTTCCAGAATTAACAAGTTTAACAGACTCGACGGAAAGTGACACATTGGAGAAAGACAGCACGACAGGACATGTTACTGGTCATCACACTGAAACAATAACGGTCAAGAACTAACAGTAACCAACCTCACACAAACACAAAGTAACTGATTCTTTTCACACGTTATGTATGTCCAACAAGCAGTTGCACGCCGTCTAACACTCTGAACCAAAACATCAAACCTTTAATACTAGGCAGTTATTATCATCATCAACAATACAAAATAATATCTTCTCCAAGTAACAGAAAACGGGAAGAGATATTGCAGAAAATTATACAATAATATTATATTGCATTTTCTAATTATGCCATAACACGTACATGTATCATCGTCGAGTGTATGGTCTAATTTATGCCATCATGTACAAATGATGCATGACAAGATTAGAAGTTATCAAGAAATATTTCCAGTTGTCTCTGCTAGGCTTTCCTTATTCACAGTGCCAGGCTGCAGTTAGTATACGGGGTACAGGGGGTGTGTAATTCAACAGGGGATTTACCTGAAGTTATGCTTTTATCATACCCTGTTTTAGGACGTAGTGGAACTTACACATTTTGGAATGTTGAATATATTAGACAGTAGATCGGCCATTCCTTACAAGTTGCTATATTCACAAAAAGCACATTTCGTCCATTCTGTGTGTGTGTGTGTGTGTGTGTGTGTGTGTGTGTGTGTGTGTGTGTGTGTGCGCGCGCGTGCGCGCGACGTCTACAACTACACAGCTTATTAAAGCACAGCTCCCTTTCAAAAGCACGGAAAAGCTGGTGATAATAATTTTTTTTCCCGGACTGACTTCGGAAGGCAAATTGTTTATGCTCTTTTGAATTCGTGTGTTGGTTTGTTTGTCATGTAACTTTCATGTCTTATACGTGTATAGTTAAGTACTAACACTGAAATAGTAGCTGACTTCTTACTCATTACTTTCCCTGCCTGCAGTATATAATTATGTAGTATTTACAAATATCAAAGGAAAGAACACCATTACAAAAGTGTTAAGAGTTTACAAGTAAAAAGTGTAATCTTGTGTAAAACATGCCTATCCAAAGTCCAATTTAAATGTTCCCAAAGTACAGTCTCAAAATCTTAGCAAATTTACAATTTGTCATCCACTAACATTACCACAGCTTGATCAGAATCCTTTTCTGTGGTTACAAATCTGACGCCTGATTTTATTTATTCAAAAACACGTGCGCTGAACGATAGACAAGACCGACTTTTACAGACAATGCATGATAAATGTCTGCAGCACAATGCTTCACTATGACAGGAACATCTCAACGTTTTCAGTGAATTTCGTTAGGTGGACAGGGCTGTTTATATGTACACCCATTTCTGGCGTCAACAAAATCTCCAGAAAACAGACCAAAAATACAATGAAGATGTAGATTGTTATCAAAACAGTCTACAGACAAAACGTAAAGCAAGAGCTTGGTATGTGACACTACGCTGACACAGTATTCTGACAGAACTCCTAATCGATTGTGTCATCTCCCAATCTTACTTTAGTCTCGTTTTCAGTCTTTCGGTACTTTCTGAAGACATAGAGGGAAGGGTTGCCAGTGGTAAGGGGTGGGGGGAAACTGATTGTGCTGGTCGCATCAATTCTGTAAATACATTAATTATCGTCATCGTGAAAAGCATACTGGTGTTTGTGAATGAGCAGGGCGACATACTACTAAAACCTTCAGCGGTTACGGTACCTCGTTTGGGGGGAAAATTGCAAAAGAGCGTTTTAAGTATCTTAATCTGTTATTGCACTCGACCTTAGTACAACATTGCAGCCTAAACTTTTGGCAATTCATTTGGCATTTATGTAACACGACAAAAAACGAAGAAGAAGAAAAACGGTACAATATGACAGCGCACAAAAGGTTATGTAGGTATTGAGCAGGGGCAATAACTCCGTTTGACTATCCTCACACAAAGGCAGGGGAAAATAAATCATCAAACGTATGACTGAAAACATCAGAAAATATATTTTTATGCAAACTCTGACAGTCCCGCGTGCTGTACGATCACAATTAATAAACTGTGTTGAGGGATTATTAGCAGGTATCTGACAGTCCAGATAATCGCAGGTAGGAAGCTACACTCTCACACAACAAAAGGTCCATACTTGTATCGACTTGACTTCAATTCATTATCGTTACGGTACAACGCCTACTGTCAATCAGAACTAATGTCCATTTTCGATATTAACAAAGATGGCGTCGCGAGGTGTCAGCAGTTTGCATTTTTTTAAAGCAGTTCGACTACTCAACAATAATCATACTTTACTGACTTTTTTCGTTATTTTTTAAAGAACAAGTGTACACATTTCTGATGATATTGCTTAACTGTCTTTCCCCCTTAACGCGCTCTCTCGGTTTTACATGTGCAGTGGAAAGATGGGAAAAAGAAACAAGGGTACCAGGCTCTGATACCACACCAAAGACAAACTTCTCTGCATTTCTGAAGTGTGCGTGTGAGTTTGGGGGGGAAATCTGCTGTACAGATGGCATGCGTTCTTTTGGACACATTTCCTAGCCTCTCAAAATTATTTGTTTAGAAAGTTGCAAAGGGATAATTTATATCTATCTGACATTCAAAATATCTCTGCTAGTTCTACCTAGGAAACGACTACTACACAACACACTGTTAAGTGTCATATGCAACCATAAAGCCATTTTAGAATAAAAACGCTTCAGATATAAAATATAGTGTTCCAATCTTGTCTTTCTCTGAACCTTAGAAAATAATTGGAGATGGCAAGATCAACGAAGTGTATGAGAATTGTAGGAGACTGCTATGATTGCATATGCCCATTCACGCATGCGCCATTGGCAGACAGCAAACAAAAGAACACATCAGTTACGGTCAATTAAACAACGTAAGGAATTTCTTCTTCGGGATTTTTGTGTGTGTGTGTGTGTGGACTTGAATACACATGTATACAGTGCTGGCTGCGTTCAAAAAACAGTCTGCCCAATATCAAGGGAAAGCAGTTAAACACAGGAGGGCTTCAGTAACTGTACACACCCATCCCAACGTAGTCTGTGCTAATTTCGCACATCCGAGTGAGGTCAGGAACGTGGCCAATGCAAAATACTACTCGTGGTCACAACGACGATAATATACCCGTCGTTCAGAAACGAAACACATCAAAGAAACAAACATAAAAACCCAAGACACAACAGTTTGTTATGGCAAGGAAAGTGTTACACGTTGTAATGTCATTTGTACATGGCGACACCACCCGGCAGCATGGACCAAACACTGAAGACAGGAAGCAGTTTCACTTAACTGTCGCTTTCACTTCATCCCTTACATCGTCAATGGACAAGATGGCCAGTGCTTATCTGAAGTTTGCACTGCCGGAGACAGTGGACAAGGCAGACCGGAAACCACGGGGAGTCATTGCCGCCGCCTCCCTACGCATTAATTTGCTTAATAAACTACGTTTTTGCAGTTTTCTTCTTGTGGTTATTCATATTGTTAAGTTCTGCAGCTTTGATTCGACGTGAAGTTCAAAAGTACAGACTTGAAGTTATTTTCGTCTAAAATCGCCTTTTGTTCCAATCTGGCAAATATACTTAATAAACTTCATTTTTTCCTTTGAGTCTTTTTTTGGCCTTCACCTTAATAATTCATGTTTTCAAAGATCTTGTGCAATGCATTTTCTAAACAAAACAGTTCGTTTGACGAATTTTTTTTTTAAAGTTATTTTGTTCTGATGTTGGTCAATGGTTGGTTGATGAACCCAAGAAGATCAACACAGGCGATTTCCAGTCTCTCCCTATCCACTGTCTCTGGTACTACAGAGTTTAAGTGAAGTACTGACATAACTCAAACCATCTTTCACCAACACCAGGTAGCGGAGAATTTCAACATGCATGCTCCCACATGGTCCAAACATTCCGGCAAACATTGCCTCGTACTTCGTCCGCTAGGGTCGTTCACAAATCATGCACAACTTTTCGCTCTGAAAGTGTTAAACAGTAGGCTTCGTCTACTGCAGTCCCTTCTCAGTGTTTGGTCGCAGGAACCACCGGAATGGTTACATGATATCGTCCAGCGAGTGAGAACACTTCTTGACAAAAACGAAGTATGACCGCAAAAAAACTTTTTCTGCGTGTAAAATTGTATCGCGCAGTTTCTATTATGCTATTTCTTTCACTATAATTTACTAGAAGGGGTGGGGGTGGGTGTTTGGGAGTTTAACGTATTTACTAGAAGAGGTGGAAAAATTAGAAATGGAATTTTGGAAAAAAAATAAAAACATAAAAACATAAAATAAAATTAAAAAAAGGACCGTCCCGTGGGTTCCACCCATGACCTGGGAGGAACACCACAGGAGCTGGCAAAGTGTTGGGGCAGAAAAAAAAAAAAGGAAAAAAAAAAAGGACCGTCACCAGTATAATCTGCAACTAGGACATTCTGAATGATTACAGTTAGTCGCTGTTGTTTGCCATGGGAAGTAAATCCGTACTAAGTCTCGCTACAACAGTTCTCGCCCGCTGGACAACGTGAGTCAAAGATGACGAGGTGCAAGTCACAACCTACGAGAAGGACGAGTGGGCGGGCTGCCCCAATATACCACCACAACAGGGACACCACAAACGGCAGCTGGTCGAGAGGATGAAGGTCACAGTCAAGGTCACGGGTCAAGGTCGTGTAGGGTCAAGGTCGGGTTTTAGTACGGCGCGAACTTGGGCCTCTCCGCCGCCTTGAGGGGACCTGCCGTCACGCCCACCCTTAGCTTGGTCGTCAGCGCTTTCCGGTCCACCGCGATAGCACCCCCCGCCACAGCAGCAGCCACGGACGTCGCCGGATCGACCAGCCCCATCGGGTTATAGCCTACGTAGGTGACCGGGGCCGCGGCTGGCTTCATCGTCAGATGCTGGAGAGGGAATGCCATAGGGGTGGGGTGTGGGTGGGGGTGGTGGGGGTGGTGGTGAGGGTGCTGTGGCTGCTGGTGGTGGCTGGGGTGGACGGGGGTCAGGGAGGTGGACGTAACTGGCGGGTTGGAGGTCGGATCAACAAGGGTCAGAGCTTTATGCAATTCCATGCTGGAGGAAGAGAAAAAAAGGGGAAGAAGGGGGGGGGGGGGGAAAGGCAGAAAAAAAAGTATTAGACCAAACACAATCCACTTCGGAATAATGATAATAATAAGAAGAAAAAAAAATCTTGCTATGAGGAAAGTTTTAAGAAAACGAATCCAACCAAAGACAGATCATGCTGTGACAAAATAGAAGTTGCAGTGTTGGGTACCGGGTACGTGGGGTGGCGGGTAGCAGGTAGCTCAGTAGTGAAGGGGGGAGGTGGGGGTGAACATGAACTTGTAATAGCACAGTGCAAAAATATAGCTTCCAAATGCTTCCGCAGCTAAAAACTCCAAAACACAGAAGACTTGACATCCAGGGGGTCAATTAATAAGGTCATAATGAGTGCAAAACTTCCACGTTACATGGGAAGGAGGCGCAGGACAAAGACAACCAGGTACTGAGTGTTAGGACACACAAATAAAGCGGAGGGAGGAGCGGCGTAACAGGGTATAGCGGGTGCTTTGCCGAGTTACCAATCAAGACACATAAAACACTGAAATGGGCATCTGACTTTTGATGACAGCCACAAAAGAGTGTTACATAAAACATTAATCTTGCCTCTTTTTTTCCTGCCAGAACAGTTCTACCTAGAGATGGTTCTTTGGTCATAGCCTACATGCAAACTTTGGAATTCTATCATCAAAACTAAAATTCTGCCTGGGAATCTTTGAGAGAAGGGAGAGAGAGAAAGAGTGATACTTTGCTACCAGCAGCCAATCAAAACCCCGATCTTTTTCCTCTATTAAATTTGATAGTTTTGTCAATGTTTTCTGAAGGACCCAGTAGTACGTGTTTCTGGGTATGTGCACATATACATGATCTGTCTTTCGTCGGAAATGAGCATACATAAAATACATGTAAAAATACCAAATATAAAATATGTAATATCATCTTGAAGTGCATACAGTATCAACACCAGTACATGTAACACGTTAGTTGTTTCGTGAGATGAATCACGCCGATAATATATATTATACTGAGACAAATAAATAGCAAAACTTCGATCGTTTTTCAGAGTAAAAGAAATATTTCTTACAAGAAACTGGTTCTCGTATTACGGATTTCAATTCCATTGTCATGACAATCGGCTCACATGCATGTTCGGTTATTTTATCATTGTGCAAGCATTATCTTATGATTCAGAGATTGAACGAAAGACACGATGTACGCAGTTCATGAAAATCGACAGTCTCAAGTCTACCAATAAACACAGTAAAGCGGTTTTTCTTTTTGATTTTTTTTTTTGAATGAGCACAACAAGCCACTGCTCTCTTGAGCAGTTTTTTTTTTTTTTTTTGAAGTCACACATGAGCCAACTGCACACAACAAGGCTGACTAAACTAGTCACAACACAAAACAAGTCAACGAGTGATCACTGCTAAATGGATCACTGGTATACGGAAAGGGTTGAATATAACATTGAACTACAAGTAAAGTGTCTTCATATCAAGTACGCTCTGCTCTTACTGGCTGCTGCTCGTAAGTTATTGGTCTATATTTACCCCCACAGTAATGAACTAATGATCAGTTTTAACACTGTACAACACAAGGTCTTGACACAAGTAAGCACGATGATGAGTTCTCCGGCTATGTCTTGAAGGCGTCCATTGGCTGATCACTTCCGTGTGACATGAGACTGTCCTGTCACACCCATGCGGTGTTTTTTTTCCCCCCAAGATTTTTTGCTCGATCCGTTTGGAAACGTTTACATCAAAGTACACTTCTGACCTATGTGATAACACATGCTGTGGCATCTCTTCTCCCCCTCTCATTCTCTCTCTCTGTCTCTTTCACTCGCACCTTTACAGTGTATAAACCTCACAGTTTTACACAGCTTCTGACCGAAGACAAAGAACCGTTCATTCCTCCACGAAACAAGCATATAGAAACCAGTAACATATAAGGAAGAGCCCTCCACCAACAGTAAAGACACAGGAGGGAGCAGTAAACTCGGACTGCAGGCTACACAGCAATGTATGTGCACAAAATGTTTAGGATTAGACACACCCACAGCCGGTTACTTCAGGCGACGTGGTAGGCACAAAGGAAAAAAAAGGGGAGAGAGACATAGAGAAATAAAACAAACCAAAACGAGTCAGGAGATATGATACGGACCTACGCCATATTAATAGTCAATGGACAGGTTACAGCTGGGAGTGGGAAGAACTCAGGGCTCATGTCCAACAGTTTCGGGGTCAGTCTATCTCCAGTGAAGCGTAACAAAGCTAACGAATCTGCGCTCCCCTTACTGAAGCTCTCTGAATTGACCTGTTTAACCTACGGAAGCTAAATCACTGATCAAAATCACCACGCTTTCTAACTCATTGGATGAAGAAAAGCAAAGACGACGTCTGACATCTTGTTATATAGGAAGCTGGCGTATTTGAAAATCATTTTAATAGCCTTTGGGTCAATGAATGATGCACTAAAAGAAGAAAACTCATTTTTGATTATCTAGTGAAGTCCAGCTGCCAACGTTCTTCTGTAACTGATTTATTTCTAGCACACATACATTCCCTTTAGTTGCGAATTAACGAACATACTTGTACTCATAAAACTCATTCAGTCCTAGGGCGCCTCTTATGTGTCCGACCACGTGATTTGAAATCGTCAAATAAAAGACACGAAGATAATGGAGACAACGCAGCGGGAGAAGGGCAACAAACAAGATTACATGTTGAAGAAAACAGCAACAACTTCAAACTGTCAATTGACATTGAAATAAATAAATAAAGTCACACTGTCCTGTACATGATGGTTTGGTGTGCAAACACACACAGTCTTATTAAAATGATCACCATGCAAAGAAATGCATGCAAAATGACTTATCTATAATAGACAATTGTGGGTAAGCTAGAACAGAAGATAAAAGAAAACAGAAAATTAGACAACGGATGTATAACGTCACCTTCATTTCTTAAATATTCTGAAATCTCATGGATGCCAACACTGCTTGAATGTAAGCGATCAGAGAGAGAGAGAGAGAGAGAGAGAGCGAGAGCGAGAGCGAGCGAGAGGAAGGGGGGGGGAGAGCGAGCGAGCGAGCGAGCGAGAGAGAGAGAGAGAGAGAGAGAGAGAGAGAGAGAGAGAGAGAGCGAGAGCGAGAGAGCATCCTACTTTTTCCCAATTGGCCTGTACACTAGCCTGTTCTTGAACGTTTTATGTAAAAAAAAAATGCTAATTGCCGAAGCCAAGAAATAGGGTAGCATTAGGGGGTGGGTTGGGGCGGAGGGGTGTAAATTTTTTTTTTAAATTGTTACTGTATACTGAAAAAAAAAAAAAAACCCTTTATACTGGAAGAACTATTGTATAACTAAGATGTATGTCACGAGCACTGGACTTGGTATCAAGAACATTCGAAATATTGTCCAAAAATAAGATGTCCTCAATATCACCTTATAGTTTATATCCGTCCCATCCACACAGAGCTGTCACACACTCATTCAGACTTCAATATTGCTTGATACAATTTTATTTATATATTTGTTATTAGCAATCAACATTGTAAAAGACGAAATATACATAACAAGTGCATGTATCCATGACTAGATGAATAAACACGCATGTGAAATGCCTGATAATCAAAACGAGAAAAAAAAAAAAAAAAAAACCAACGAAAAAAAATCACACGAAATCTTGAGCAGAACGCAAAACATTTAAAAAAAATCGCTACACGTCAGCTAAAGTTGCAGAACTGACAAGTAATACATCACAATGAATAGCAAAGCAGTACAATTCTCAGTGCAGCTGTGAATCTGAAATGCTTTCAGAAGATTGCAGTAGTTTATAATAGTTGTCCCTGAACTGACCTTTTCAACCTTGAGATTACTTTAGTACTGGCCTGAACATCGTGTTTTCTGTGTTTTCAAAATTGTTGCTTTTGAAAAAAAAAACAAGGTCAAGTTGGGGTTTAAACAAAAAGTCAGCGTTCACTCGCTGCTTTGGTTTTAAGTTTTTAAATTGTGGAGGAAAAAAAAACCCAAAACAAAAAAACATGCTGAGATCCCAGCACACTTGAGTGGTGCGGCACGTTTTTCTGCGAGCACAAAACTGCTAAGAGTTGAACGCATCTGATTGCTGGATAGTCCCCGAGATCAGCTCTTAAAAATAATATGCATTGAGAGGTATTACGGAGATACGGTGAATGGCAGCATCGGAACCTAAAGAAGGTCTCCTACAACTAAAACACGAGTTTGAAGATTCCTTTGTGTCATAAACCGGGACATCCGGGAGAGAGGGGGTGTAATAAATATATTTGTTACTAATGTCTGACCACTGTTATCACGCATTCCCTTCCCTTCTGCCTGACGGTTTAAAGCATTAGCCTCTTGGTTTTCCTTTGTGTTTGATTTGTGTCTTATTTCAAAAAGCGATGTAACACATACTTGATAAACTGATATATAGGCGACCCAAGTACATAAACAAACCACTGCAAATCACGCGAGATTAATATCAAATCAAACGCTTCAATTATTATGTATAAATACGGAAGAACATAACATAATTATGAATTGATGAGTGTATGGCTGACTCACGATATACAACGCACAAGAAATGAATGTCTGCATTTGTCATTTGACTACACTAACCTACTCCAATGTTTCAACGTCTATTTGTACAAATTTTGGCAATCTTCAGCTTGTGAAAGCGTTCACCAATGATACAGCGTAATGATTCCATTGAACTGAGAGAGAGAGAGAGAGAGAGAGAGAGAGAGAGAGAGAGAGAGAGAGAGAGAGAGAGAGAGGTGTTTAAACAATATTTAGAACAATAAAATTAGCAGAAACGATGAGGACAATTTATGATCTCAAGTAACAGCTCGACAAAGTATGATGAAACAGTGACAGAACAGTGCCACGAGTGAAGTGTGTATTTTACACACAAAAAATACCAATACTTTAGAATATGAAATATATTTTTATAAAATTGTTTACCCAGTAAAAAGTGATGCCTACAGGCACGTGTCAGTTCAGAAAGTGTTTTCACAACCGGAACATTAATCTCAAGACGAGAGCAACGTTATAAAAACAAACTGCCTGTGCCCCTGTCTCCCGCTTTCTGTCGTCGGGACAGATCATAAGCACGGAAGGATTAAACACTGAAGTACAATGTGCGGAACAATTAGTAAGATGACACATCATCAGGTAAGAAAAACTTTACTTTTACCTACAAAAAAAATGTTTACTACATCTTACTTTAACAAACTGAAACCAGTTACATTTACAAGTACTTAAGATATGCCGATTCAGTGTTCCTTATTACGCACGTAAACGCATGGTGTACGCAAGAGATTTCTGAATCTGACGCAGATTATTTCGAGGCTGTACGTCACTGATTGTACAAAATGACCCTCTGAATTTGACAGACAGAATCCCAATGACCATCGGTTTTAAAAGCTGCAAGGAACACTGCAATTAAAAAAAAAAATTCTCTCCTTAAATGAAAAAAGACAGAATCAATTTGTAGCTTTAAACTTTTTTCAGGTTGCTTTCACCGGCAATCACCCATTCAAATAAGCAACATTCATAAATAAATACCTTTTCAATTATAGTGCAGACAGACATTAATGGCAGTTTTCAATCATATACAGAGGCCAGTATCAGATCACTAATGTTGCAAAACAAACTCCGCGAGTGCTGTTCAGAAGTATATGATAAACAAATGTTACACAAGAGTGCATTAGTTTGGTTGCATCTACTTACAACACGATAGAACACGTCGAGTAAAAACCGCCCTGCACAACATCTTGAAATAACGAACGACATATATTATTTCTTGTTAAACACCAGTTATTACTCGCTACGGACAGACTATTACTAGACATGACATGACTGGCACATAATAATCATTTCATTAGCATATTGAATTTACATAGAGAGGTAGTGCTTCTTACTCCAGCTGAAAGTTCAGTGCAGTGTTGACACCAAAACAGACTTGAAAAAGGAGTGCATCAACATGTCAACATTTGATTTCATCGAACATGAAAATTAATGTCCCTGCCAGAAATGTTATGGCAGGTACCTGCTTAACCTCATCGAGTTTGTTAACTGCAGGGGACTACTTTCCAGTGTTACATGAAACCAAAATGGTTCAGCTGCTCCTAGTATCGTTTGAAGCGTACAGACATCTGTCCTGATGACCGCGATATTTGAAAAGCCAATTATTTGAATCCTCAGTGCATAGCAAACCGTTCGTCACTGGAAAAGTTTGATCGTTGTAAAACAGCTAAGTCCTTGCACCTCTCTCTGTATCTTCATAAGACGATTTAGCCACGGACAATTACCGTGCCCAACCTTGACCTGCACCGTGCTTGCTCGGGTATCATGACGGCGAGTTACGCGTACAATGCCATACGATTTTCTCAGAATAAATTTATCCAAACCCAAAAACACATCACTCAAGTGCAGTTACCGCACAAAAAACCACGCGTCTTTTCACAGGAACCAGCTGGTTAATTTGAATAATTCGCCTAATTAGTGACGTACTTTCTCAACATTGAAATGTCTTCACTTGCGGTCCAAGCTACATTAGGTCTTCTAGCAGTGGTTGTTTAAGGTGATGTCAACCAATATTATGCGGTGTTTGTTCAATGCAACAGATGTACAGTCAGTGAAGAAAAACATTCAAAAGAAGCTTAACATAGAAATGTTCTATGTAGGAGGTAGGGCCTCCATTTGAAAGAAAAGAAAGAAGTGAAACATTTCATGTTGCCGCTCGTCAGATTCACAAAGAAACAGATCTACACCCAATACACAGTAAGAAAGAATCCGAAAAAGTTGAATAATGAAAAATATTAACTGAACACAAAAGAGATCAGACCCTCCATACAAAGAGATATAATTATATGCTTCACAAGGTAACAAAATGACGATAAAAAAAAGTCTTATCCTCATTTCAGACAGAAAATCTACACAGTTCCCGTAAAATTTGTTCAAAAAACTTAATGGAGAGAGTCAGTGTCCGTTTATGTGAGTACTCACGTGTATAAAAATAACTTGATTGTAAGTACATGCGCTGTCTCACACATGACAAACACCCACTTGAATCAACCCAGAAAAAAAGCTTAGAAGTTCATCGAATAAGCTTCATACATGCTACTAATCAACTGCGAGTTGGATCGTCCACAATGAGTAGTTACAACCTATCACAACCAAACTTTGCTGTTTTCACGGATTGAGCTGTACACAAGCAAAGTGCCATCTGACTGAAAATTGCCACAATCTGTGTACGCCGACAAAATCTCACAAAATGAAACTGTTAAAGTCGTGGAACAAGACATCCTCGGTTTCGCGCCTCCTGACAGCATGGCGCAGTCTAAGGAAATGTAACCACTCTCCGTTTAGCGCGTCCTTATTTCAATCGTCTCCCTTGGACTTCTACACGTGCAACCAATGCACTGTGTATCCAACAAAGACTGCGCGTGTGATAGAGCGTGTATACGCCTGAAAAGGAGCATCCTTAACTCCTTCCATTCATTCGATGAGAAAATTTGTAGAGCCAAAGTTGACTGCAAAACGTACTTTTAATGGGTTTTACATTGGATCCGTGAGTTCCCTCGACTGTTTCATCATGCTGGATAAAATGTCTCGGAGTCCGTGAGCACGAGCGTCGACACCTCGTAAATCATACAGCGGGAGGCAGTGTACGACTTTAAACCCATTTTAAGACCCAGTACTTGATGGAGTGAAACGATGACAATTAAAAAAATTTTTTGTTTGTTTTGTCAGCCAAGAGAAAAGGCGAGACGGATCTGCCCATGTTTTCGTGGCCACATTTCCCGAAGACCGGGCCAAACTTGTAACCACACACTCACACAAAAGCACCCTGACGTGAGTATTTTGTTTCTGCATTTGATCAAGCAGCGCGTCTGTGGTTACGGATACCCGCACGAACACCTGTCTTAGCATCCTCTTTCCCCTCTCATCCACCCTCCTACCCCATCACTAACCCCTCAGAAAAAAACAAACAAACCCCCCCCCCCCAAAAAAAAAAAACAACCCACCAAAGTCTGTTTATACCATGAGCAAGCCAGCCAGCCGAGCAAATTGTGAAATAGTCGTAACCCCTTGTTGCTGAAGATTCACATTCTTGTCTTGCAAGAATATTTGTTACTCCAAGCAAAAAAAAAAAAAGAAGAAGAAGGAAAAAAAACCACAGCAGTGACTTTTTCGCCCTTGCCAAGGAAGAGAGTTTCATTGTAGCATACAAGGGGTTAACGTTGAATACTCAATCTTTCGGTACCACCTGGTTTATGCTCTGAGGTGTACGTACACCTACCCTACTCATCTATGGGCAACAGGGTAAGCATAGTAGGACTGCTGTACTAACCTGGTGCTTATTAAGTACTGGGCCAACCCGATTGTGTCTGGTGTACCAGTGATTGTCACTTTGCGATCTGCCGACCCGTCTTCTGCATTGGAGATCTTTATGTTGGCACCAGACACTTGCCTGCAATCAATCAATCAATCAATCAATCAATCAAAACAAATAGCCTGCCTTTGAGAACGATGTTGGCAAGAATAGTGAACTCCGATACTTTCTGTATGCAAATTACCGTTCATACAAATAAATAAATAAATAAAAGTTGACGGCATAATATTATCCTCCATACAAACGCCATACTAGCTTATAGAACACTGTAGGTATGTAACAAAAAATCAAGTTTTTTAAATTTTTTTTTTAGTTTCAAACAGAAGGTTAACCTACAATGTAGTAGAAAAGGACTGCAAGACAGCATGCTCTCGCTTACAGGCCTGACATTTAAGAAATTCCAAGTTCCATGACAAATTCAAAGTGCACTTCAGGTATGTATGTTTATATATCTATATTTTATTGTATTTATCAGTGTGTCTTTATTTGTTTTTTGCACGTGCTCAGAGCCCGCAAAGACTGAACATAAACCCCTTCAAAGTGTACATCACTTGTAATATTCTTATTCAGGCTGGGGAAATGCTGAAGAAGAAAAAAAAAGAGACTGAAATCTAGGCTGGGGTGCAGAGGCAGTGCCCTGCTGGGGGGGGGGGGGGGGGCACATGGGCAATGTACTACATAAGAAAACAAATTTTAGCATTTCTAAAGGCATTTAGTAGCCTCTCCTGGCACCCACAAGTAAAATACTGCCTTGATACTGACATGCAAGTCTTCAAAAATGAAGTTAGACTGTCCCATAGGCCATTACATGTATCATGATATGTGACCCGTTCTCGCGAAAGGGACCATAAGTCGCGCTAGGCCGAACGCCGCTACAGACGAAAAGAGTGCCGGGGGGTCAGTATGGCCGCCTTGTGAGTAGCCAACTTCAACTGCTGATATCTCTGTCAATTTTAGTAGTGCAGCTTTCACTTTTATATTGAATTAAACTGCATAACCAGTAGATTGCAGTGATACACATATCTCAAAATTGATAATTTTCAACTTATGGTCCCTTTTGTGAGAACGGGTCACATATATGACTGTGTGTGTGCAACCTCCTTCCTTTTCTATGGCTGAAACTTCGATTTTCTGGCTGAAAGAATAGGAAATTTGGCTGAAAGTTGCGAAACGACTGAAAATTGCCCAGCCTGCTTGGTATGAATGACTGACCTAATCTCGTTGATTTTCTGTCCACCACGGCCAATGATACAGCCTATGAGGTCATTAGGGATGGCCATTTCATGTGTCGCCTGCCCCGCCGGTAACTGTGGCTGTTGGGCAGGGTTGGTATGTCTTGGGTACTGGATCTGTGTCATACCTGCAACAAGAACATCGCACATGAGCAATGACAAACATAAGCGGGTAATAATACATGATAACACACCTTGGTTCGTTTCACTACAGTATGCTGAGAAGAATTCCCAAACAATGTTCACATTTTCGTATCCACTATATAAGAATTGAATTCCCAAACAATGTTCACATTTTCGTATCCACTATATAAGAATTGAATTCCCAAACAATGTTCACATTTTCGTATCCACTATATAAGAATTGAATTCCCAAACAAAGTTCACACTTTCGTATCCACTATATAAGAATTCACAACTGTAAACTTCACTGACAGGTTTTGTAGATAATCTATCATTAGTGCAAGCTGATTGTGAGGACAGAAGGTGTTAATGAAGCAAGCTAACTTTACAGACAATGTGTGAAGCGGTGATTTTATCAAGAACGATGGGGTGGGGAGCCGTTATCTAACCATGCTGGAACAATTAAATCAACTTCATTGCTGCAATTTCAGCAGATTAAACACAATAAAATGGACCTTCGTGCAGAGTTAGACGTGAATTCAATCCAACGCAACTTTCCCCTTTCCGATCCAGTTTTTCTTCAAATTTGTTTTCTGATTATTTTTGTTTTTTAAGGCTCGTCATGAAACAAGGAAGACAAAACAATAATTAGATATAAGATTCTAAACTGACGATGGATGACTCGAATGAAAAATTGTGGACCTGTTTAAAATGTTCACAGGGGAAAGCATACGAGTACCGTAAGGACAGTTCCAGACAAAAATATAACTGCTATGCACCATATTCGTTTTTGTTTCATTCAAGGATTAAGAATTAGACTGAAAAACAGAAAATGCAATGCACACAACCGACACACCGTGAAGACATCAAAAATATTTCAGAAAATATAATCAGTACTCAAGAAAAAAGACACTGAATTTTGTATATCATGTGTAAAGAATACTGAGTAATTTCATGCAGAAGCAGAAAACGACAAGATGCTTACTGGTAATCTCAAAATTTACTTGCGGTTATAATAAGAAAATGCAGACTACAATGTTCCTGATGACGCTCTCAACTGCAATGCAATGCATTAAACACACACTTCCACCTTTCCCATCTGGTGTCTTGCCCATTTTGCCAGGGAAAAAATACACACCTACAGTATATACATGTCTTAATTCAGCGAGAACCCACCAAACCCTAAGCAAAGAAAGTAGCGCACAAAAAGCTGTGACCCTCAAGTGGAATTGCCGAGAATAACCAGGGCTCAGCTGCAATACAGTAATGCACCGTCTACATGGAAATAATGTTGATATTTGGAATTGCCGAGAATAACCAGGGCTCAGCTGCAATACAGTAATGCACCGTCTACATGGAAATAATGTTGATATTTCACTTCTTTCTGTCTACTTATACTGATAGTTGTTCAAGATTTCCTGATGGCAAAGTGACTGAGATATTACTATCACTCATGATTCAAAAGGTACTTGCACACCGCGCTTACTTCAACAACTCCTCACACCACTCTGTGACGTTTTCATTTCCTATTTCCGAATCTCCCCTCCCCATCCCCCAAAATGACACAAAATTGAAGAATGGTTTAAACATACATACAAAATTTTTCGCCTGTATATCAACTGTGCCCTGTACAAATGCCGCGCAGAGAGATGTCTAAAAGCTTTATAGAGTGCTACACAGCTACAGTATTAGAGAAAAAAGTTGCTGCTTCTAAACTGTGACGTCACAAATACTAACCGCCAAGGATTTCACAGACCACCAGCCACCTCACTTCACTCAAAGAATCGGTCATTATGCGACAAAGGTGCATTTGTAAAGTTGCAAACGATTAAAAAAAAGGAAAAAAAAAGGCAGGCATTTATTATTTGTTGTTGTTTCACACAGATGAAGAGCAGTGATTGGCTGGCTTTGACTGATTGGCACTGGCTGGCCGGTTGGCGGTTGTAAGAGTGACGTCACAGGCAAGCAGCTGCGGCTACGGCTACTAGTGTGTTAACAAGCTGTTACGATAGCTAGCTAGCCTGCTATCTGACCGGGTGTGATGATAGGGGTGGCATGCCGTGGGAACTGGACACGAGTCACACCTGCACACATAGTGACGTCACACTGTTACCTTCGTTTGTCAAAGCCTTACGTGACGTCCATACTGACGTCATACTTACGTCCACACTGACGTCATACACCTCGTCTTGAGTTGCTCATCTATGCTTTTTTTTTCTCTCTCTCTCTCTCTCTCTCTCTCTCACTGTTTTGTTAATTTGTATCTACATCAGTTTATCATGCAACTCTCACGAACTTATACAAGCTATTCAGGTTAGTCTACACGTGGAACAACCAATGTAAGGGGTGATTTAGTTTTAAAAAGCACGCCTTGCTGTGTTATGTACATGAACAAGTTGGCCTACTGCGCTCATAACTGATCAACACAGACACACACTCCCCAAACCACCCCCACCCAAAGCAACAACACTGACAAATACGAAAGGAAAATATCCACACTCCGTTCTCTCTCTCTCTCTCTCTCCGCCAAACTGTTAGTGTTTCGTGCAGCGTGAATTGACCACAAGTACAAAAAAAAAACCACTGACATCCAGTGCGACCACACCACAAGGGCTGCAAGAAATAAAATGTCGGCTATGTACAGGCCCGGTAGTGAAGGACCGCTACAAACCGTTCACAGGTACGTAGCCCCCTGGAAGTATCGTCTGTGCTGTGGGGATGATGGGTACCGGATGCGGCGCCATCGTCATGTGAGGCGGAAGTGCCTTCATCGGCTGTAACACAAAACGGTCAAAGTGACGTAACGGACTGCGGCAATCTGTAGAAAGTTCAACGACTGAAAAAGTGCTGACTGTCAAATACTACAGGCGGTAAGTGACAGGTGAAAAACTCTAGGTTTATTCTACTGTCAGATGTACAATTCTTGGTGTACAAGAGGAACGAATGTCGACTAAGACCATTGACCTAGACCTCTACCCACTTGATGAAAGGACCCAAGCACCAAGGATCTGATGACCACTTGGGTCCTTTCATCAATTTGACCAATTCTCAATTATTTCAGGGTTCATTTTCGCTTAAACTATTTTCCCTCGCAACTTCTTCAGTCAGAGGCTTTGGGTTTATCCCCCTCCCTAAAATGGGACACCGATCCGACGTTTTCAACATCCAACCCTGAGTTTTGTTCCTTACTAGAGAGACGAACCAGAGGGCGTGCAATATCAGCTAATATCCGCTCAAAACAAATAGATTTTCATTTAACACCATTACCTTCTGAATCTCAGAACGTGGCCGAGTCAACTTTCAGTTGTGTTACATTTTAGTTTTAAAAAAATCATTTGAAGGGTACCTGTTTTTCTTTTTACAGAATGGTGGAATTAAATTATTTGGACAGATCAAAGACTTTGCGCAAGTTTCCCAAGATCCATTTAATTTTATTACATGTGGTTCGTTTCCAGTTCCTCAAAGCTCACACAAGCCATAACCCATCGTCTCCACTAAGTGTGAGTGGCACAGCCAACGGTGGGGGGAAGCAGATTGGACAGGTTTCTGATCCAGCTACGAATAGTTGCAGTACCACGGTGGACAAACACGTGGCCGGCGTAGTACGATGAGTAGTCGGCAGTACTGGGAGAGGTCACCGATATCACGCCGAAGAAAAGGACCCGACTCATTAAGCGAGATAGGACATCTGCCCAAGATGATTCACAGGGCAAAAGCGATAGGGATTAGTCGACAGTGTTCCATCGGCGTGGAGATTAAAAAAAAAAAAAAAAAAAAACTATTCGCACACACTCGCCCTGTGAATTTTCTCGGTCGGGGTCCTATCTCGCGAAAATACGACGGACCCTCTTCGTCGGCCATCGTACTGGCGCTGGTCACGTGTTCATCCCCCGTGGGTACAGAGTGGGAAGTGAGTTGGCTGCGAGTACATGTACCGACATGCTTTACAAGGTCAAGGTCAGGGCACCAAAGCCACGAGTAGACAGAAGGAAAGGACAGGATACTGAAAGCGGTTAAAAGTCCGGCCAAAATTTAGTCCTCGTGTCTGGGTGATTCGAGGCTTAATAAAAAGGAGGCTGACAGGGGGGGGGGGGGGGGGTAGGGGGGGGGGTGTTATAACATGTATTGTTTAACCTCTACTCAGAGTTAATAAAAGACTCTTCTAAGTAAACATGAAAAACATCAAAAGCAGAGAGCCCACAAAATAGCAGTTGTCGTGACTGAGACAAGAAGGCCACAGTTCTGACACGAACAGTGGAGGACAAACAGGGACAAGACACTTCACTGAAAACTGCACTGCACTGCAAAAACACACCTTAAAGAACTTTGTAGAACAAAACCCGAAAGCTTGAACAAAGTAAGCTTGCTCCAAGCCTAGTGAATGGTTTTAGTGTTGTATTTTCATTTCACAGAGGTACAAAATCTGCCAAATTCAAATCCAGAGCCGACAGTATGCCCCCCCCCCCCCCCCCCTGCTCTTTCAAGTGTATCTTTTCCTTACGCCTGAATACGTTTCCACATCTCTCCACCCTACCCCCTCCAATGAAGAAATCAGTAAATAACTGATAAATAAACCCATTTTCCTGCGTGTTTTTTTAAAATTGTCGTGCATTCCTAATTAACCCTTTCTAGCCCACACCACAGCACACATTAAAACTCATTTTAAAAAAAATCATTAAAAAATATCACTCAGCAACAAGAACACGAGAAAACACACGTGACATGGACTCACATCTTGGCTTGCCAGAGTCATTTGTGGTTGCACGCCGTATGCCTGTCCTCCCGATATGAAGACTGGTGAAACTACGGGTTTTGGACGGTAAGGGAGGTTGGCTCCCTTGGGAGGGGACTGTAGGAAGGAGAGAAGGAAGCAAGAAGGTATTAGGAGGAAGAATGGAAGAATAAAGCTCGACCACTTTTGTCTACCGCATGCATGCCACGTTAAAGCTGAGTTCATGATGAATGTCTGGTAGCAAGGAAACACAAGTTGCGCCTGATCAATTCTATTCAGAACACTTTCATCATCCCTTGGGGCGATCACTGGAATAATTCTGGAGTGTCTTGTTGGGTCAGGTAACAATTCTTTGGCGGTGTGCTTTCTTCATTGCTGTTACAGTTCTTAGTATCATGCACGCAGTAACCAGAAAAATAACATAACTTCAGGGAAAAGGACACCCCCCCCCCCTCCTTCTTTCTTTTTTTTAAAATAAAAATTTCCAATGCGTCCTGTCGTATTTGTGGTAACATGATGTCCCTTTTGGTCTTTCGCTGCGTCTCGTATCTGGGTGCTATTTCAGGTCAGAGTGAGTGACTGAGTTTTTTAGGGCTTAAAGCCGCGCAAGCCATATTTCAGGTCAGAAATTAGCCAACTC
Organism: Batillaria attramentaria; assembly: GCA_018292915.2. Taxonomy (NCBI): domain Eukaryota; kingdom Metazoa; phylum Mollusca; class Gastropoda; family Batillariidae; genus Batillaria; species Batillaria attramentaria. Next base: position 443,232 of record JACVVK020000057.1, read on the forward strand.
TTACAACTTGGACTAACTGATAATGCATGGCTTCGTTCACGCCCTCGAGTTCAATCCTTGCCAGCGAGGGATTTTGCCCGTTGGTGGCGATGGAAGCAAGAATATGTATGAAAGATTTGCTGTTGGTGTCCACTCGAATTTTCCCTTTGTGGGGCTGGGGGTAAGGGTGTATGAAGGATTCTGCAGGCTGGGGAATTGCTGATATAAAAAAGACTGAAACCTAGGCCGGGTCGCCCCCACTTAAGAAAACAAATGTCAGCATTTTTTTACGCATTTGGTAGCATCTTCTGGCACCCAAAAGTAAAATACTGACTTGGTATTAACACGAAAGTCTTAAAGAATGAAGTTAGACTGTCCCACATGGCATTAACCAATAGCTGTCGCCACATCATCATCTTGCTGGTCGTGTGTGTGTGTGTGTGTGTGTGTGTGTGTGTGTGTGTGTGTGTGTGTGTGTGTGTGTGTGTGTGTGTGTGTGTGTGCCGGGGGCAGCGGAGGCCGTGTATGATGCTGCACATTATGTGTTTGTAGTTAACTGTATGTGTGAAGGAATGTTGCGTGTGTTTCCGTTTCTGTGTGAGTGAGTGCGCGTTGACTGTAAGGCGCCCTGAGCTCCTGCGGGAGGGAGGGCGTCCCTGAAATACCCATTATTATTATTATTGTTAAATGAACCATGATGCATGACTGTGTGTGCAGCCTTTTCCCCTTTCCTTTTCTTTGGCTGAAAGTTTCATTTGGGGGGGGGAGGGGGGGGGGCTGAAAGGATAGGACATTTGGGTGAAAATTGCCGAATGACTGCAAGTTCCCCAGTCTGCTACTGGTGTCCAGGGAAGGTGTGTGGGGTGGCGTTTCAGGGGGAGATAAGAGGATGTGAAGTGCGATGCTGGAAGGTTTGAACATGTGCTGGTTTCGTTATTCACACAGACTACACTGCCGTGAACTGTCTTTTTAAAAAAAAATGTAACAGGACTATTTTGCCATGAATTGTACACTGCTGTTTCTTCTCCCCCATCCTACAAAGGAACTGCGGGTGTGTTTTCTTCCTTTAACTCGTCCATACAGAGTTAAAGCTAAAGCCAGACTATCATGAGGACACGTCGTTAAAGTGGCATGCACCCGACAGAAAGGCAGAAGGTCAGTCAATAAGCTATGGCGGGCTTGCAGCTGTAGGATTGGTGGTACAGTCTCCAAATACAGTGCAGTGTGGAAGTGCATCGAATTCGCAACTGAGGCGTTCATGCCAACTGTCAACTTTACCCCTGTTTTCTGCCACCATGGCTTCACTCATCTCTCTACCCTGCGCACCGCTGCTGCAAAAATGGAGAGAAAAAAAAAAGAAACGAGACAGATCAGGCTGTTGGATTAAGTCTGCACGTGTTTCCATCGGGAGACTCGCTGTTGCTTTGTCCAGCACTAACACTGGACCTGTGGCTGAAAGAAACAGATAGTGACGGTTAACACATTTATGGCGTTAGGGTCAACCTCTTGTTTGTACGAAGGTACAGTCATACACTAATCTACATTATCGTTTAGGAGAAATGCCAAGACGAAGTCAAGCTAAACAGAATTCAATCAAATAAATACCGCTGGAAGACAAGTGAACCCGCGTAATCTACAACGTTCTTGTTTCAAAACGACTCCACAGAATTAGAATCAGGATATTCCGTCCTCTTTAGCAGGTTAATAATAATAATAAGTATTGTATAGGCGCTTTACCCAATTTCATGAATCGGCTCAAAGCGCCGCGAACTGAACCCAACACGCTCACGTGAATCACACGCATTCTCTCTCACACTGGACACATAAACACATTACAATCACGCGGTGCGAAGGGTCAGCTCACCTATTAGTTTAGCGACAAATGCGACAGAACCTACTAAGCAACCGTCTATCACGCACGCAAAGAACACGGTCCACGATGCGACAGGCGGAACAATGAGTAGCACTCACTGATTTTATGACCAAGTGGTAAAGCCATGAGCACGCTTCTGCACACTTGTTACGCTAAAAAAAAAAAAAAAAGAAAAAAAAGGGGGGGGGGGGTCTGTGGGCATGCTTCCCCGGATTTTATTTTCTTAAAAGGACTAACATTTGTCCATTTCTGGTGCATTAAACTTAATTTCAAATGCTTCAGATGATCGAACGCTTTTTTGTGTCAGGAAACCTTTTAGGATTTGATTAAAATCTGTGCAATCTGGTGCGGTTGGGCATGATTTTGAGTGCTTACCGAAAACACTTTGGGGGAGGGGAGGGGCGAATTTTTAGCCAAAGGTGGAAGATTTAAAGCCCTGGACGAAACAACAAACTGCCACCAAGCACAACTGCATCTCTACAAAACTCAGCACCGAGTGCCACCAGCGAAGGATACACCTTCTCTCGTGCCACTTAGTGCGAGGCGTAAAAAGCCAGATGTAATCTGAGAGCATGATCATGCATCAGAATACATGTCTTGCAGCTGTCACGGCGATTCCAGGCAATCCAGCGCGTCGAAGAATGCGTAGAGCTAAAAGAAAACTGTCACACGCGATGAAACGTTGTCAAGACACATCTGCGTATGGTTTCTGACGAATGCATGCAGCCATAGCTACGTGCATGTCCACGTTCCCACTGTACTGCTATTGCATACCTCCTTCCTCGCAGCCACAGTAAGTAAAACCAAATGCAGAATATTCCCCCAAAGCAGTGCTGGCCACCTTATTACTCATCACTTTTTTTTTCGTCCAGAAACGCCCGCCTGTCAGATTTGATGAGAAAAGGCATTCATCACTTTACGAAATTCCTGCTCGTAGTTTTAATTCTTGTAGCTGAGAGAGAGAGAGAGAGAGAGAGAGAGAGAGAGAGAGAGAGAGAGAGAGAGAGAGAGAGAGAGAGAGAGAGTAAAACTCTATATCTTCAGAAATAATAAGCCTGCAGAAACATTATTCAGCTTTTTGTACCCCCAAAACAAACTAGCACTGTATGGAGCTTAACCAAGTCTTCCTGCCGCTTTTATCAGCCCAAATCCAACTCTCCCACGCAAGCATCTCCCACAAAATGAATGCTTATTTCGCAACACTGCACAAACGCTGCTTTTCATGCCAACTTATGTGTACGGAGCCCCCAAGTTTGGCGTCATGATTGACTAAACGACAACAAAATTAACAGTGACTTTTTTTTTTTTTTTGGTGGGGGGTGGGGGGGGGGGGGGGGGGGGGGCAAAAGCAAGTATATTCCACAAAATTAATACTCATTTCGCAACAATGCACAAAAGCTGCTTTTCACGCCGGTCTTAGCGTACAATCCCGAATCTTAGCGTCATGGCTGACTGAACAGCGTGCAGGTATGGTGAAGCTCATTTCCCAACATTGCACAGAAGCTGATTTTTTTTTTTTTTTTTTTTTTTACGCCAATCATTGCCCACGGGGTCAGGAATTTTGGCGTCGTGATCGACTATAACAGAATCAGTGACGTAGGGAAAGCAAGTATATATATGTTTTGCTAACTGTACGTCATGATTGACTAAACAGCAACAGCAGGCCCCGCTTGCAAGTTGTACACGATATGGTGTTCAGTAGTGTTACGGTGTTACAGCGGGTGCCATGTTCAGCCAGGGAGGGGAGCCAGCGAAAGGCGACCAAGCGTGGAAATACCTGGATAAACTCCGACACAAGAACGCCGCTGATTGGTGTAGCGGCAAGCAAACGGTAAACACCACGGCCACATTAACCAATTTCTCCCTCAACTACCGAGAGAACGCCTGGCTGCGGCGGAGGGTGGGTGATGGGTGGAAGGGAGTTGGTTAATTTTTTTTTGTTCTTTTCTCCATGTTATCCGGAATGAGGACGAGATGTTGCTGGGTACAGACATGTGCAAAAGATGAGCGGGAAAATAATACTGATGCCGTCGGGACGGCTGTCTCAGTATTACAAAGCTTTGGAAAAAATTGAATGTGTTAATTAACAGAAGTACACCTGACCTAGAATAACGACACGCGCTGCCAGCAAAAAAAAAACTCACCTAAAGATTCTGCTCACGGTAAAAGTCTGAACAATATCAAGGGCCTCGCCCGGATATTTAGTGATATGGAGTGCAAATAGACTCTATGGACAGACAGAGTGAGCTTTATAGGGATTGGTGACGAACAACAACAAAGCTGTGGACAGGCAGGCAGACAGACAGACAGACAGACAGACAGACAGACAGAGAGAGACAGAATTAATCCCGAAATGAAAATTGCCTCTCTGTCCCACACAAGCAACAAACACATTCATAAATAAGACTAGAAAAAAGTGACAGACAGACAGACAGACAGATAGATAGATAGATAGGCTGATTCCGCGCTGCACATCTGAAAGAGTCTGTAGATACAGCGGCGTTTCTCGAGTGTTCTCTAAGTGTTTTCTCGGGAGTTTGTCCCCAGCAGCTGAAACCCTCGAACCGACAATACCCCCGCCTCTTACTTCATCAACTGCACCCAGTCCACATCTCTTTTTGTCCTGAATCTACAGCATAATTATGTCAATTACTTATTGCCAGCATGGCAGAGACTAACATGTCTGTCTTCTTTCCACCACTGACTGACACTATTTCACTCTCATTCTGTACAGCAGCCAACCCCCAACCCATCCACCACGCCCCCCCCCCCCCTGAGCACACCCCTTCTACAGCAGTCTCCACTGCATCTTCTCCAGGAACGTTTTTGATCCTCAACTCTCAAGAACCCTCGACCATTCCGAGTCAAAGCTCAGTTGTAAAGTGCTCATCCACCATCAGACAGTCACGTAAAAGGGCTTAGGCTTTATAGATTCGATACACAGCTTAGTTCCTTTCTGCCGGACGACGGCCCCGATGTACCCTCTCTGATCTCCACCCTGTTTTCCTTCGCGTGAACCGACTGCTTTGAGTCTTTCCAAGACACACAAAACCAGTGTGGTATCACCCGCCTCCGAACCCAAGCATCGGTTACCGTGTATGCCAGGCATCTCCGGCAATCTGTTTTTACCACGCCTGCAGACTTCTCCCTGCTCGGTCTACAATAATCTGCCTCCATCCTACATACATAGTTCTACTGGGTGAACGCGCCATCGTTACGGACAATCATCTGGAACACATTGCCCCCGCTGTCCCGAATCCTTCTTCAAACACTCGTCACTGTGTGGCCTAAAATCCGTAGCATCATAACGTAGAAAAGGGCAAGGGAACTTTAGTCCCGCTTGCACGAAAACGGAGCAGAACTTACTGCACTTGTGGAGTCATATATCCTCCCTGCTACCGTAGGGTGGGTGTTTGGGGGTTTAACGTCCTATTCCACCAAATACGGGTGATATCAAAGACGGGGCAACGATGAAAAAGCCAGCACAAATATTTGGCCCCAGCCCGGATACGAACTCCTGCTACCGTAGACGAAAACGAAGAAATCAAGCGACGTTATTCGCAGGTGCAGACAGATGAGCCCTGCTCACTTCATCATAATTATAAGTTTGTCGTAAACCTTGGCGCAATAATCATATATTCTCATACCACGACCTTATTCTCACACTCTTATCTGAAACGCCGCCATGTTAAGTTGCTGGAGGCAAGACTGTCCGCTGGTTGACGACTCGAAATTCTGCCAGCGCTGTAAAATGATGACAGCAACCAGTCAGCAACCTTTTGCACAGTGATCCCTTCTTTCACAGAGCCTAGTCCTGCTACAAGACATGTTTCACACACTCGTCCGTCAAAGCTTATCTCCACTCCCACTACGCCACCAGGGATCCCCTACACCACTGACAGGTGAAACGACAGGTGAGAAGTGTAGAGCAAGCGGGTGAACTTTGGGCTGCAGTCAGGGCAGGTAATTCATCCCCTTGATGACGTAAGCGGCATCTGTTACATAACCTTTTCGCTGCTCTTTTAGCGGCCTGCTTTTCCGCTCCTCAGGGGGAATTGCTTCACCTTTGCCTAAATATCTCCTTCCGACAGTCAGGGTGTTTTTTTTTTCTCCGTCTGTTCCTACAGCATGGGGTGGCCAGGGTCATCGCCCATGATACCTTGCGTCTTTCAAGCTGTTAAACATGGCGTCACGGATCAGGCATGACGATTTCTTTGTGCATGTGTGAGCATACGACTCGTGAATGCTCGTGTATCCAGGTGGCTGTTTGGTGTGTCGCAACACTCACTGTCAATGCATCTGTGCATGAAACAATAAAAATTAAGGTAATTGCAAGAAGCCTCCTGTAGCAAGGATAGTGGACGGCTGACAAAGAAATCCCTCTCCACCCCCTCCCTCCCCCCCACCCACACACTCCACTTTCCTGATGCCCACTCATTCGCGTACCTCTTCCAGGCAAAGTTATCTCACCTCGTTGCATCTGCTCGCGTGGTGTTAATCATCCACTTACAGCCAAAGAACAGCACGTCACTGACCTCTGAAGGTTGAATGTACTAACCTAACTGACAGCTTCTTCACCGGACCTCCACCCTTACGTCATGTTTTTTGACTAACTTACCGTTGGGAAGAGGCGTCCGAATTCGTGAACATCAACTAGTGAAAAGAGGAGAATGTTATCTTCTCGTGTCAGTTCACCAGCCTATAATCAAGAATAAGTAAGACCCAAGGAAGCTGACATGCCTCGTTGAAATTAGGTTCGTGTGTGTGGAGAAGCCAACAGCTTCGTTCATTGGTTGTTTAACTGGTTGGACGTGTAATAATTATCTTTGTCTATCAACTCAATTCCTACGAAGTAAGTCTGCGGTCGTGTTGTCCACCAGTGGCCTAACTAAACAAAATCATAAATACAGACTTCAACATAAGTCAAGGACCACTTGCAAACTTGGCTAAAATTCCCGGAAGATGTCCGTGCAGCACATGGTGGTTTTTCAGCTTCAGCAAGCTTTGAAGGATGCATTGTTAACCCTTTCACACCAAAACATTTTGAAAGATTCCTTGATATTTTTGGTGAATTCTTAAAAATTAGACCTGTCTGTCAAGGTGGTCCTTGACTTATGTTGAAGTCTGTACTTCATGTCTGCGTGGATTTCAATTTGGCTTAGTGGGGGCGTTACACTTTGATTATACTCGAGTATATGGCAACAACAGCCGTTAAGAAACCGTGCCTGATTTTTACATACAGGGCCACAACCGAAAAAGACTCAAACAACGCGAGATACTGATGTGCAGTAGAAAACGCGTTAAGCAAAGATAATAAATTATTAAAGACGAGGTACGAGGAAACAGCCAAGACGGTAGTGTGGCTTCTGATCGGGAATCGAACTCACGACCATAGCACTGACAACCCAACATTCTGCAAGCTCGGCTGACGCGGCTCCCTGAGAAAGAAAGATTGTTTGACCGTGCTGCCGAGCTTCAACTGTTTCCGAAATCTTCTCACCGAATCGTCCCAGATTCCGATGCACGTTATCACCTGTCCAGCAAGAGTGCATTCGCCCAATACTGTACAACCATGGCCCACAGGTCGTGGTACTGAAAGTCCCTATCAACCCTCCGAGCAAATGAAGCCATCGACCTCAAATCTACAAGCAGCCGACACGTAGAGGAAAACGTAACCTTTCACTTCTGATACACGCCGACCATTCTTCGTTCCCAGCCAAACAAACGACCCTCATAAAATATTTACCGAGACTCGATGAAGCGTCAATGACTTCAGGAGAATCAAAACACCACCACGGGCCAACATCATCTCCACCACCTCGAGAGCCCAGACCGGATGGATGAGAGCGAGGTCTGGGAGGAGGGGGTTCCCACGTGCGTTGCAAACAAGGGCCCAGGTCGGCCCCACTCGGGTTGTGTCTGGGCCCCACGGCAACTGGCCCCACCTGGAACTCTTAGACTGATAAAGCGTGGCGAGCATCCCTCCCGGCCAAAGCATTCCGGAGCGAGGAAAAGCAAACGGGGTTTAGCGCGTTCAGTGAGCGGTGATTATATAATCAACACTAGAACGGGTAATGGAGGATGCCTCGTGTGTTTTTCCTCCCGCCGTAAGTTTCCGTTTTGTGCCAGTCAGTGACTCTATGTCTTTGTGTATCGCTTTCCAGCCGTAACCCTGGTTTACCTGCAAGCGTCGTTTTATTTGGGGGGGGGGGGGGGGGAGGGGGAGGGGGAGGGGGGTGAAGAGGGGAATGGAGGGGGGAAGTTGCAGTAACGGAGTTGAACCTTGCGAGAGAGAGAGAGAGAGAGAGAGAGAGAGAGAGAGAGAGAGAGAGAGAGAGAGAGAGAGATGTTTTACAAAAATGTGCCATAAAGTTTTATTCCGCTATCTTTGCATCCTAGCATGTGAAACTGCGCGTCAGTGAACAAAGCGCTGGGACAGGCATAATTCGATAAGACTTGCCGATACACGTGTTTCCTGGCAACGACAAACGCTTCTGTGAACTGTGAAAACTTGTCTTCTCCCTAACACCAGGCCCTCACAATAACTGTGTTTGCTTTGGTGCACTTTTGCTGACTTCTCCTGAATCCAACACTTTCTACCGCACAGAGGAAAGATCCCCCCCCCCCCCCTTTCCACACTCCACACATACGCCCCACTCCTCAGTCGGGATTCGAACCCACGCATTCCAGGAAAGTCCAAAGCTCAGCAAGCTGAAATGAGTTTACCCTAGGCAGCATGTTAAAGCAGCTCCGATATAAAACAAGAACTAACAAAAAGAACAGCATTCCGTCACGCCGCGCTACTTCTCAAGATGGAACCCTTCTGAAACTGGGGGACATCTTTTCACAGGTGCACGAATCTGACAGAACCATGAGCACGGTCCGCACACCTGTGTCGTATTAGTTGCCATTCCAGCGTGTGAATTTCTTCTCCACAGCCCTGGCATTGACAATATTCCCGCATTCTCCGGAGAAACGGCAGGCAAATAAGTGTTCCACGGGAGGTAAGCACTGACAAAGGGAGACGAGCCGGCACAAGGCTGCTGAAGCGACGACCCTGTGCGCAGAAATGGACATTTTTCGGGTTTTTTTTTGTTGTTGTTGTTGTTTTTGTTTTGTCTGAGTTTTTTTTCCTCGAGCAATATCACTGTCAACAATGATAAAATCAGGCGATTCTCTCAGCTTCATACACGAATTACATGATACAACGCAGTTGTCAACCATCTCCCACGTTCTTAGGTACCAGAGTGATGACGACCAAACGAAGGTCTGCTGGGTACAGTAGGGTCATCAAGTGAGACTCGTGTAGCTGAGATAATGGGGTCAAGACAGTACGACTAATACCACGTGCAAAGAGGTTGACCCAAATTAAGGACAGAGCAAAATAAAACACATCATAAACTGCATCCTCCTTTTCCTGAAACACCTGAAAGAAACAATGACAGAGCGAAAGACAGACAGAAAGAAAGCAGAAAGACAGAAAGTAATGATAAACAGCATCTGAACAGATAATACACAAAAATAATTTTCATGTCACTGTCAACTGTTTCCATTGTCGACCATAAAACAGAAAGAGTAACAACACATTGTCTTTTCTTTCACATCATACGCTAATAGCATAAACTGATTCCTACCGCAAAAGAACAATACTGCAAAGAATGATAAGGGAAATGACAGTGTGGACGTCCTACCTCTTGCATGATGCCGCAGATGTACTTGATGCACTGCGTGATGGCGTCCGCCGTCCCCGACACTGTAACAGCGCGCTCTGTCGAGTTTGGCAACATCTCACTGGCTACCTGAATTGATGCACCCGTAGACTGCAACACAGTACACATGCCGCGATTATCACATGGCCAAAGATGTGATATTATTCGATATCGACATCACACAGCCAAATATCTGATATTTTGCGATATATGCAATACAAAGCAGGATTAGCGCATAAGTTTTCAAAGATGTGATATTTACCGATATTTAGAACAATCTGTAGAACACAAACGTGGTTGCGAACCTCGGATTTAAAAAAAAAAATCCCCAGTTAATTAGAGCCAAAAGCCGAAAATCTGACATTTACAGATATCTACTGATCTGTAGAAACAACTAAACTGGCTGTGAACCTTGGATAAAAAAAATCAAACATACGATGTGAACTGACGTATGTGTACAAAAAGTGAAAACGAAAAAACAAAATAAAACAACCCCCCCCCCCCCCACACACACACACACACACAATTTGGGCGTTTGCAAAAACCGCCAATCAGAATGAGCTAAAGGTCACGTGGTGGTAAGCAGCTTGTATAACATGTATTTAATCGCCTGCAGCAAATTGACATTTCTCCTCATCAATCCCCGGGGACTTTCTTTTGCACCAGGGGCGTTTGGGCTCGCCAGAACTACCAGAAAATCATGAAAGAAAATTCGGAAATATGCAGGCAGCCATTCGGAAGAGGCCAAATAACGCCATCTGGCGTCGCCCACTAACCCGAAGGGAAGATAAAGACAAAATGTATAATTATTCCTCTTTGCTACAAATGCCTCCTGACTTTGTGACTGTAAATGCATTCCGTGTGTTTTGTAATCATGAGAGCAGAATGAAAACCGAAGAGGCGGGTGGCACGAACACCAAAACCAAATCAATGCAACCGCTGGAATGCATAAAAGGAAAAAAAAGAAAAGAAAGAAAAAGGCATAGGCGGGGGCTTTGCTGCTGTAATATTGCATGGGAAACAAACTGGCGCCATTGTATATCGCCCTTCGGAACGGATTCTATACGCAGCAAACAATACGATTGGTAAACCGTGTATAGGACATGTAAATTGCAGCGTGGGTCACGCACGATATTTCTGACATCGATTTGTTTATGCAACTACGAGCGAATCTCGCGTGATACGCTTTTAACCTAACAGCAACACGATGACGCATATAGCTGGCATTATAAGTTATGACACTAATGTCGGCTTAATTAGCAGACTAAAAATAAATCTTTAACTACAAACACTCCCACTGACCCAGCCAATGAGACTGACAAAATAATCACATCAGTAGATTGTATAACAAAGAGAGATAGGTCGAAAAACCCATCACACTCCCCCACCCCCCCCCCCCCCCCCCCCCCAAAAAAAAAAAAAAACAACCATCGGAGAAGATGAATAAATATTCTGTAAGTCAGACTGGCTGACATTATCATGTTCCCAGACACAAAGGTCAGGTAGCGAGCAAAGAGCGTTGCACTTTTCCAAGCACATTTTCGAAAACAGTGGCAAGAATGGCAGGTACTGACAACAGGGGCAGACGATCCAGGAGGGCGTAAACGCGTCTTTTTCAAGAGAAGATTACTCGGCCTCACACAAGAGTTCGAACGGTTGCGCTAGTGGGTGCGCGTGTCCTGTCAAAACAGTCTATTTTAGCGATCAGGCTCCGCATGAAGAAGTCGAGGTTAGGGATTTTAGCCCTGGGATAAAGTCTAACCTCGAACTAAACTAGCTCTAAGGCTAAAGTTTTTTTTTTTTGTTTTAAATCATGAAGCGGGCCCATTCCAGCAAGATGCCTAAGCCGTTATAGAAGGATTTATTTCTTACTTTCTTCGCCTTACACGCCTTTTTTAAAAATATAATTTTGTTTCTTGGTTTCTTTTGTCCTAGTCTGGGTTAGGCCCGTAGCCGTGGGTTAAATTAACCTCGACTTTTACATTCGGGCCCTGAGCTTAGAAAGTCCATGATTCAAAGGGACGAAAAGTGTGTGTAACATGAAATGAAAAAGTGGTAAGCAAATGCTTCATTATACTAGGGGTGTCTTGGAGCACTGCTCCCCTAGAATGAAAAAGTGGTAAGCAAATGCTTCATTATACTAGGGGTGTCTTGGAGCACTGCTCCCATAGAATGAACAAGATGGCCACTGACCAGCCCAATATGTTGTTTCCATTTAATCACCTGCTGTCGTCACGGTCGTTCTTTTGTAATGCCATGTATACGGGAGGACACACACACACACACACACACACACACACACACACACACACACACACACACACACACACACACTCTCTCTCTCTCTCTCTCTCTCTCTCTCTCTCAATGGAAACAACTGACCGGGCTTGTCAGACCAATCTTGGTTTTGGAAGAGAGACGTCAAGTTGTTTTCTTTGAAATCTATGACGTTTTCCTCATTGGGATGACGCATAATACATTTGACGTAATAACTTTGACTCGGATACAATTCTTGCAATGAAAACAGCCCCATGAAAATTGAAGTGCTGCTGCTGCGCAGTGTAAAGATCGAATTTATACCGGCTCAATGTATTTAACAGACAAGTCTGCGCGGCGAACGTTTTTTCACTATGTGTTATGTCTGCTGCGCGCGCGCGCACACAGACACACACAGACATACGCGCGCGCGCACGCACGCACGCACGCACGCACACAGACTTGCGCGAGCCGCGTTTGTGCATGTGCTCCATTGAGACCTATGTGGTGTTCTCTCACTCTACTATGCTATTGAGTGAGAGTCAGTGGGAAAAACAAAGCTCACTACATCAATGAAACTCCCGCTTTCCCCGTGTACAAATAGAAAACTTCCGAAAAGTGACGACACACCCCCACGTCAATCAAACATGACGTCGGCAAACTGACGCTGATACAGTTTTGCGTCAGTGCGCGTGTGCCTTTTCTGCGATGTTTGTGAGGCGTGTGGCTTGTGTAAAGGAAATGTGCTTCGAGTACAAATTTTCGAGTCAACTGACGACAACGGCTGCAGTGAATTTTTCTAATTTTTTTGTATATTTTTTATGGCACCCCAGGCTCATTATCTATGTATAGTAGGAGCGATTTTGAGATCTAAAGTGTGTTCACCAGCACTTTCATCAGGTACGGTTTACGCCAAAAGTATAAAAGCGACAACCTCCAAAATTCACTCATTTGAGAGTCCTTATTCATGCTATCTATGTCCCAAAAATGGAGTGGTTTAGGTAAATATTACGCCTTTAAACGCCAGAAAGCCACTTTTTTGAAAAGGGCGATAACTCGCAAATCATGTGTGCAATCGTACCTGGATCGGGCCTTCTATTCAACAATCTTGATTCATTTAGAAACCCCAAATTTGAAATCGATCGGTTCAGTATTTTCGGAGAAATAGGCATCTGAACTGGGTTCACATGCAATGTCAACTCAGGCTCGGTTTACATAAAAACTATAAGAGCGACCATTTTCTAGTAGTGACTCTGTTCAGAGTCCGTATTCAAGCTATCTACTGCCAAAAAAATTGAGTGATTTAAATAAATATTACGCCTGTACACGAAAGACAACCAACTTGTCTCAAAAGGGCGATAACTCCCAAATCACTTAAGCAATCATCACACGCTTGAATCGTCTAATGTAACATTTTGATAAATTTAGATACCCCAAATTTGAAGCCATTCGGTTAAGTATCTTCGAAGAAACGGGCCCGGACACAATTCACACACGCACACACATCCGCACAGACGGCACTCAGTGAGGAGGAGAAGCGCGTTCGGAACAGCATACATGCCAGCATCGATGACGCAGGTTTTCTTACGTCATTGTCAGAGTTACACTTGCATAATCGTCTCTGCGGGAGATCGGCAGTGACGTGCGTTTGTACCACAGATGCTTGCCTATGAACGTGGAAATTTTAGCCCGTCCTATTATGTTGTTTCCATTACTATGGAAACAACATAAAAAGTGGTAAGCAAATGCTTCATTATACTAGGGGTGTCTTGGAGCACTGCTCCCATAGAATGAAAAAGTGGTAAGCAAATGCTTCATTATACTAGGGGTGTCTTGGAGCATTGCTCCCCTAGAATGAAAAAAAGAAAAAGAAAAATAGGCTAAAGTCTGTGCAATTTGGTGTTTTGAGTCTTTTGACATGATTTTCAGTGCTCCAGGGGAGGAAACTTACTTAGAAGGGAGACAATCTTTTAGCCTAAGGTGGAAATCCGCCAAAGGGTGGAAAACCTTAAGCCCTGAGTGATATGCAGAGACCTGAATGCGATAAACTGCCTTCCACAGGCTGCGCGAGCCGTCGAAAATTCAAATTCTCCTACTGGGCGGTTAAATGAACTGTGGCCGCAACACTAGATGACTCGTTTTGATACTAACGTCGCGTGTACCCTTCTGTTGCTTCGGCGCCAGCTTGTGAGAGTCCGTCACCGTGCAGGTGTTTACGCGCCATACTCCGGGCTCCCTCCTCAACTGCTTTGGAAATGTTAAGCCCTCAAAACTTGATTTGACAATAAATACAGTTCTAAATTCCGAAACTTAAATTGCTGAGCTGACACTTCGCACCACGTGATTGCAACGTGTTCGTGTCCAGTATGTGAGGGAATACGAGTGATCAGTTCACGTAAGCGCGCACGCTGGGTTCAGTTGGGCGCGGGTTTGAGCCAGTCAGTTCACAAAATTTGGTAAAGCGCCTACAGAATACACGGTTATTGCTGTCGTTATTAATCACAGACGTGAAGCGAAAGGGTCTTCCTGCTTTGTAATTTGTTTTTCTTTCTTTCGTCCTTTTTGGCGGTTGCATGGCGTGCTTGTCTGGCGTAAGTAGCCGTGAGATGAGGCACCTGATCCAACACGTCCGCCATTACCGGCTACACGAGTTCTCACACCGGGATCACGTGTTGCTCTTGGCACGTGCGTCGAGTCTGGGAGGCCAGCTCCGTCTGCCACTCGGGCAAGGCGCGGGGAGGATTACCACGTCTGTCTTCCTGATCTTTCATTGTTCACACGACGTCAAGTTGTGTCAGATACGGCAGCAGTGACCGACCGCTTACTTTCATTGTTACGCAAAATTAATGGTCTTGTAGTGTGTGTGTGTGTGTGTGTGTGTGTGTGTGTGTGTGTGTGTGTGTGTGTGTGTGTGTGTGTGTGTGTGTGTGTGTGTGTGTGCGCGCGCGGCGCCTCAAAATGTTCATGTCAGTGTGTTTTAATACCTTGTCAAATTTCTCTTGTTTTTACCTACCATTGTAATGGCGCCTGGAGGTTCTACTGAGGGACAGGCGTCATATTCAAATGAATTTTATTCAAAACAGCAAAGTGAGCAGTGTTAAGCCCTAAAAACCTCACTCGCTCATTCAAAACAACAAGCACTACTTGAATGATTTGCGGCTCAAAATGAAACTACCACCACAGAGCCGGCTATCTTTCGTCTATTTCCCCGAGCAGGGAGAGAAAGTTGATTGGTAGCTTGAGAGTTTTAACGTCTTTTTTCCACCACAAAAGACATGGTAACGAGGAAAAAGTTGGCAAAAA
This sequence comes from Batillaria attramentaria, assembly GCA_018292915.2. Taxonomy (NCBI): domain Eukaryota; kingdom Metazoa; phylum Mollusca; class Gastropoda; family Batillariidae; genus Batillaria; species Batillaria attramentaria. The sequence continues at coordinate 458,352 of JACVVK020000057.1, forward strand.
TGTTTGATTCCCGGTCGGGACTCGAACCCGTAACTCCAGCATTGACAGCCCGACGCTCTACCACTGATTTCCCCGAGCGGGAGGGAGAAACCGAGCGGGAGGGAGAAGGGATATGAATCTATGAATACACGTACAGAAATTACTCTCTTTTCGTTTTCTTTTCTTTTTTGGGGTCAGTTGTAGTTTTATGTCTTCCGTGCAGTGTTTTTGCTTGTCCTGTTGTCCTGCTATCTTGAATCTTACCCAATCCATCGCATGCTCGTTGCGCTTAGAAATACACCAGAGAGAGAGAGAGAGAGAGAGAGAGAGAGACTCTGCTTTGTTTGGCACTGTCAGCCAGCCTTTGCGGAAGACATGAGGCCTCGTCTGAATGAACTGATGTGAGGAGAGTAATTTTCGAAGAGTTCATGCAACTTCTCCTGTATTCGAGAGGGGAGGAAGAGTTCTCCCGCTGTCTCCCTCTCCAATACCTGTCCCCCCTCCCCCCCCATGCCTGTATTCTTGTAAAATCCTTCCACAGACATACGCACTCACTTCTCTGATTTCCTTGATCTTGCAGCCTTGCTTGCCGATGAGTGATCCACACTGACTGGCGGGCATCACCAGCCGGAGTGTCACTGGCGGTTTGGGCACAGTGGGCACGTTCTGCAGGTCCTGGGCACCACAATACAAAACATCGTGCATTATACGTTGATACTGATGCATTGATACTGGGTGTTATCCACTGACTAAATGGATTTTCCACACAGCATAAGCAGATGAAGATACAGACTGCTGGTAAGGAAAGTTAATAATAAATAAAATAATGAATACAGTTTATATAGCGCCTGTTTTTCTACGAAACACTCTTTGCGCTCACACACACACACACACACACACACACACACACACACACACACACACACACACACACACACACACACACACACACTGAGTGCTGATGAAAAAGTTCATACACTAAACCCAGTAATGGTTTGATTAACACTTGTATTCATCAACATCAATATTCATTATAATCTTTACCAACATTATTAAACAAGCTCCCGAGAAAGCACATAGGCCAAAGATATTATTGTTTTTCTTTGACTTCTCTGAAAAATCTTCGCAAATATTATCTCGAATTTTCTTTTTCTGTTTCTTTTTATGCCTGTATTCTTGTAAAATCCTTCTACAGACATCTCTCTTCTGAGATTCTCATGGGTGTCACGCTCACCTCTTCGAATTTTTTGGAGATCATTGTGAATGCCTTGAAGATAGTTTCTATGGAACCCGTGACAGTCACGATACGTTCAGGACACGAGCCGTCCGATATGTTGATCTTGGCACCACTCTGTAGGACACACAAATACACGCAACGGTCACAAGCTGCTGTACAATGTAATAAGATGGTGTTTGCATTCTTTAGCCTGTGTAGTCTATCTTTTATCAAAAGCTGGATGTGTGAAAAGGGACGTGGTCATCAAGGCAAACAATTAGTGTGATAATTCCAATGGAATGATCTTGAGAACACGCACGTACGCACGTGTACACACACACACACACACACACTCTCTCTCTCTCTCTCGCTACGACCATTACTCTATAAACATAACGCACTATTCATAGAAATAAAAGAAATTGTTACCTCCTCTCTGAATTTCTTGATATTGTCCCCTTTCTGTAAATGAAGGGAGAAAAAAGGCAAAATAAGTACAAGTCTCATGCTAGCATAGACATATATTTACATACGTGTATGGAGAGAGAGAGAGAGAGAGAGAGAGAGAGAGAGAGAGAGAGAGTCAACAGCACCATCTTGCCGAGCAGGCATGAACAACTCGGGGGACAAAAACGACAAACAACATCAGGTGCGCACATGTACAGCACGCAAACAATCGTTCCACCCCCACCCACTCCCACCCCCCTCCCGCCTTCGAGTTCAACGTCTCATATGCACCTGCCTACATTGGGTATGAGGGAATTCCGGTGCACTCTCATACATTCACAAAGCTGAACTGCTTTTATCGACAAATGGCCAAAATCGGTTTTGATGTCGTATTTGGCTGACGCTGTATTGATCAATGTCAGATTCCCCATGAAAACGGCAAGAGGGGGGGGGGGGGGGGGGGGGGAGGGGTGGAGGGGAGGGGAGGGGAGGGGAGGGGAGGGGGTGTTTTCCACCACATACTGGTGATAGCAAAGACGGAGAGATGAGAAAAAAGCCAGCACCATACTTGGCTCCCAGCTGGGGGTTCGAACTCACGACCCCAGCACTGAAAGTCTAACGCTGTACCATTCGGCTATCCCAGCCCCCCCCCCCCCCCCCCGAGACAGACGTGTAGGAGTGGGTGGGTGTTTTGGGGGGTTTAACGTCCTTTTCCATCACATACGGGTGATATCAAAGACGGGGCAACGACGAGAAAGCCAGCACGACTATTTGGCCCCAGACGTGTAGGAGAACACGGGGGTCAAACAAAACTGACGAGCGTTTTACCGGTGCTATGCCGCTCCAAAATCATTGCACAGTCAATCAGCGGGTTCCCACGCCATTGCACCGCGTTTTTCCAGAATCAAAACGCCATAGCACGGGAAAAACGCTTTGGATTTTCAGTTGTCGGTTAGCACGATTGAAAGGGGGCCGTTTACCACTCAGAAACCGACTTGTACTACTACTGACATCACTAGAATCTAAAGATGTGCATAATTATGCTCATTATTAAGATAACGGCTTTAAGATGAGACCACTCGTCATCGAAACGTTTGCACGGGCATAGCAACGAGGGTGTCCATTTTGATTACCTCCCCTGGAGAAGACCAGACGACAGTTTTGCTATCATTCATCGCTTGTTTTTCTTTCGATCATTCGAAGAAAATTTTGCAGAACAACCTTGCTTTAGTTTCACTACCTATAAACAAGCAATCACACCAACCATATATCCACGAACGTTGCGTTACCGAATGCCGGGAATTCGACTTCAGTACTGCCACACAGCCAGCCTCAAAACAACAGATCAATACTTGCAAAATACGCTGTAAGGCTCGTTCGTAAATTCAGCTTCAAAGGGATAAAAACTGGTATGAATCAAAGCCGACTTGCGAAATTAGATAATCATTTTTTCTCGCGTGCCGAAAGCATTCGGACTCGACATTCGACCAGCTGCATTTTTTTTTTTTTGAAAGGGAGGTTATGTGATACGGACTGTCAATTTCCGGACGAAAAACGCGCACAAGCTTTTTTTTTTTTTTTTTTTTTTGGAACACCCACTAGATCCAAGTTTAAATGTCAGTACGTACGAGAAACGCTACTGTTCTTTGGTAAAAAGAAGCTGATTTGATCGACCTGATAAACACTTGACATTTTCTCGCCTTTTCAGCATTTGACAGTAAAACAGCGCTTCACATACGGTTCACTGTTTTCGTTAAAAGAAGCACTTGAACACTGGATGAAGAACAAAAAGGCAGGTCAAAATGCCCGGACGGGTCACAGTGCCTCAGTTTGACATACCACTCATCCAATGAACAAGACCTGAATTTTCTCCCGATGACCTGACAAAAGTTGTGCCGAACAGGGCGATAGGGGATCTGACAAGCCAGTATTAATGGAACGGCACCCGTGTCGCCTTCACAAGTTAACCGCTTTCTTTAACGTGGGTATTGTTGTTAATTTTGAGAGAAAATTCGTTTCAGATTGTAGACTGCTCGCACAATTGTAGACACCCCAGCTTTTAAACAAATCTGTTATCAAGGCTGCCAGTTTTTGCACCACGCCGTGAAACGAATTTGTCGCAAGTAATTGCAAATATGTTGTCAAAATGTTCCGTTCCGAAATTGTAAAAACAAAACAAAACAAACCTTAAACACACACAAGAAAAAAAAATAATGACAATAATGTGTTTGTAGACTGGAATAAAAAGCAAACAACTGAACAAGTCTGTTTCAGAGTTTCTGCACCACGCCATGAAACGAATTTGTCGCAAGATATTGCAAATTCGTTGGCAAAATGTTCCGTTCCGAAACTGTAAAAACAAAACAGAACCAAAAAACCTTAAACACACACAAAAAAACCACCAACAAAGAATAATGACAATAAATGTGTTTGCAGACTGTGCAGACTGTGGAATAAAAAGCAAGCAACTGAACAAGTCTGTTTCAGAGTTTTCGCAACACACAGTGAAAACAGATTTGTCACAGATAATTGTACCCCACGCCCCCACAATGAACCCTGACTGCGCCAACAAGGCGAAACCCTCCGGCAACATTACCAACAAGAGTTCTTCACTCAGCCAATTGCTGCGCGATTTCTGTCACCGCTATCACGTGATGGGGGGGCTGGATTTGTAAACTCAATTCCAATCTAACTGCCTTTTAACACGGAGGGGAAACGGAGCTCCGATAATACGGCCCCGGAACATGGCAACCCGGGAGATAAGGGGTCTGGAGGCATCGCGGAGCCGGCTGGAACCGTCAACACATTGACATCTCCCGCCAAGATTGCGGACAGGTAACTCCAGCCGGCGGGCTAGGCACTGAGGGAGTTGTCAGCCCCTTCCGTGATCGGTCATAAGAAATGCTGGAGGTCTTCAAAAGTCGTTTTCTAGAACGGAAGGAGGGGGAAGGACGGGGGTGGGGCGAGACTTTTTGTCTCAGAAATCCTATTCCTTTTTTCAGAATTCCTCTGAGCGGTTTCTATGAATGGGTTTGTTTGGGGTTTTGCGTGGCACTGATTTCCCAGGAACCATTGCCATGTCACTTATTGTTGTAATAATGTATTAAGCTCTGCTCAGCCGCCCCCCTCCCCCTCCCCATTGTAATTTTAGCAGTATTGTTTGTTGCAGAAGTTTATTTCACACCACACAAGGTTGATATCAAAGACAGGACCCCCGTCCGGCCATCCATCTATCCCCCCCCCCCCCCCAAAAAAAAAAAAAAAAGAAAAAAAAAAGAAAAAGAAAAGGTAAGCACAAATTGACGTTTTCGCTCCAAACCGTGATTCGAGGTCGAGTACTGACAATCCAACCAGATCAGCCATTCCCCGACTCCACGGGTTTGTTGTTGCTGTTGTTTTTGTTTTTCTGACATTTCCTAAGATGTAACAATTTTATTACGCTGCTGTTTTTTTTTTTCTTTTTCCCTTGTTCTTGAATCCTCTTCCACACACTGAGCAGCTGGCGAAAGACTTTTCTCTTTCCATGGCAGGGTCAGTAACCGGCCTAATTCCTCACTGACGTTACCACTTATAAACCTTCCCCTCGAATTCAGACGTCCGAACTTAACCTTTCCAAAAGAAGCGACCTCTGTCGGCTTGGAAAGGTCGGCCCGTACAAATACCTTATTGGTTTACACGTCTCCCTGGTGCTGTGAGTGCGGTAACTAAAGTTAAGGTAAACTAGACGTAATTACTGGTTCAGTCATGTGTAAACCACTCCTGCTTTCTGGTTTAACGTGTTCGTAACGCGCTCTGTTGGTATTCTTGGTACCATGTACCCTAACACTGAGTAAACATGCTATGTGGATTTTTTATATACATTTTTTTTTAGGACGCTTTGTCCGTGAGGATTTTCTCAAGTTTAACACCCCTTCTTGACGACTAGATAAGGACGCACCGAAGATGGGGCAACAAAGAAAAACCCAGCAATCTCTCTCTCTCTCTCTCACACACACACACACACAGACACACAGACACACACACACACACACACACACACACACACACACACACACACAGTGAGAGAGAGAGAGAGAGAGAGAGAGAGAGAGAGAGAGAGAGAGAGAGAGAGAGAGAGAGAGAGAGAGAGAACACTGAAACTGAAATTGAAAACGGTTGAAGTTTTGGTTTTGAGACCAATTTTCCAACTTGTTTTGTAAAAAACAAAACACAGAGAGAGGGGGGGGGGGGGGAGGAGAGAGAGAGAGAGAGAGAGATGTCAACAACACAGACTACTCACCTTGCCTATGATGCTTCCCACTTCCTGAAACACACAAAACAGAGCAGAACATCAGCACATCGTCCGTTAAAAACGCCGCCAAGGTTCTTTTGGCAGCTTCGCTCTAAATGGTCAGTGTTTTTCAACAACACTAAACCCCACTCTTGACACGCTCTTCAACTCGTTTAATGAGCGAAAATTAACGTGTTACCAGGCCCGTAACCTTCCTTGAAATAACGGTTTTCCATTAAAGGAGAGAGAGAGAGAGAGAGAGAGAGAGAGAGAGAGAGAGAGAGAGAGAGAGAGAGAGAGAGAGCCAGCCCATTTCCCTGTCTCAAACAGCTCATCAAAAGGATTTTTTGTTGTCGTTGGGTTTTTTTTTTTTTGTTTGTTTCTGTTTTGTTATTTTTTTCGGGGGGAGGGGGAAGGGGGGGAGGGGGAAGGGGGGGAGGGGGTTCAGATCAACCAAGCAAAGTATTCAACATTTCAGAAAGTCCTTCATCAATCATGCAGTGAATGCCACCTAGCTTTTTTTTTTTTTTTTTTGGATCGGTCCAAGCCGGCTGAACAGATGCTGCTTCCGTATGCTCTCTCAACCCCCGTCTACGCCCACCCCCCCCCCCCCTCTTCCCCACCCCTCACCCCACTTACGTCCGCGGCTAAACCCTGCAAGACACACAAACACTGGAAGCAACTCTTGTCTTAACCGTCTCTCAACCCCCCCCCCCCCCCCCCCCCATGCCGCGGTACCAGATTAACTATCCGCTTCAAAAGACGATCCCTGTAGCTGTTGGTAGATTTGCCTCTCAAGCGCGAACATACGGCAATAGCCAGCACTCATTAGAGGAACACTCCGCTATGGGATGAGAGCCCAAACAGCCTGGATGATACGGGGGAGATGAGATGTTTGTGTAGATGCCGGTCCAAAGTAAACGGGGTGTTTTTTTTTTTATTCTTCACAGCAGCAGGCGTATCAGCGGTGAAGGAGAAAATACATGTACGACACGGCACGAGGGGCTCCGTGGATTATCTCGACGTAAGGCGATGATGAGGAAAATGTATGTGACATCGGCGAGAACTGAGGTGACGTCATCAGTGACGTCAGTGATAAGGTTAAATCATCTGCATTACGTACAGCTCAATATGTGTCTAAGTATGGAAACAAACGGGAAAGCAAAGAAAAATCATGAAATACACAAAACAGGGAACTGATCAAGACATAGAAATGAATCAGATAATTATGAGGTAAACGACAGCGTGATAACTTGACGATAATGACGATGATGATGATGACGATGACTTGATGAAAATGAAGACGACGACGGTGATGATGACGACGCCGACGGCGGCGATGACAGATGATGACGAAGAGGTGCTAACGATAAGGCACGTGTTGTGGTAAATGAACTTTACAATGAAACTAGTACACCCACTCAGTCCAACTCTAGACGACTTTGTTGATCAAGTACCTGGCTTATTGATGACAAGGAAGACGATGACATGACGACGACGATGATGATGGTGGTGGTGGTGGTGGTGGTGATGATGATGATGATGACGATGATGATGATGATAACAGCGATAAAAGTGACAACATCAATAACGCGGGTCGTGGTAACCGTTACGATAAAATTAAATACCTCTTCCTCTTTTTACCCGACAGACAGTACGGCACACATGAACACGGCAACACAAACTTCATTCCGCCCTTCAAGTTTCACTTGACAGCAGCCACAAATACATTCACACGTTCACCTGTTTCCCCGCTCAGCAAAAAAGCGGAACCTACGTCACAGCGAGGTGGATATGAACCCAAGCGTAACACCTCCCCCACCATGCACGTTACGAAATCATCCCGGGTATAATCGCCATACGTCATTGTCAATCCTCCAACCTGCGAGAGTTCTGCGCGGAAGGGGAGTAATTTCAGTGACGTAAACGTTTAACTCCCCTGAACTTTAACTACATCTGGGCCAGCAAAAGTGTAATGTCTGAATTCCAAGACTTGTAAAAGTTTTTTTTTTTTTATTGTGAAGTGCCAGTCGCTGGGTGGCTTGGGAGGTGGGCAATGTGCCAGACACATCATCGTCAGAATGAAAGTTAGAACTGCACCGAGCAACACCTGCTGTCTGAGCCGTCTGTTTTCAAATAAGAGAGCGTGCACCTTCTCTGCCGGGGTTTCCTGACAGCTCACAGGGTACGTCGGCGGACGATGAGGGGGGGGGGGGGGGTGTTTGGGGGTTTAACGTCCTTTTCCACCACATAGGGTGATATCAAAGACGGGGCAACGATGAAAACGCCAGCACAAATATTTGGCCCCAGCTGGGATCGAACTCACGACCCGAGCATTAGAAGTCCAACGCTCTACCATTCGAACACCCCGGCTCCCCCGGCGGACAATGAACTGCAATATGATTATACTAAGCGCTTAATGTACTCTTCCCTTGCGATGTTTTCGCTTAGTCCTCTCTCTCTCTCTCACTCCCCCACACCCCCACCCTCTCTCTCCTTTTCTCTGCCACCTTCTGATGTACGGACAGCAAACAGTTTCAGGAGGGTCTGTCGAAATCGAGAAATGTATCTCCCTTTCTCTGTAGGAGGGGAACTTACTGAGTGTATTACGTCCCTTGACCGATGGTCTATTCACAAAACAAGTTTACATTGACGGAGCCTTATGTCTTCAACGGGCTAAGTTTCATCTTAGCTAAGCCAGCTTATGTTGTGGAACAGTTTCGCTCGTGAGTGCGCCTGTACGCTCGAAATACTTGATGATTAGTACAGTTCTAAATGCGATACAGTGTTGTTGTTCACACTTTACGCAAGCGGTTAAACATGAAAATTCTACGACTATTGTTACACTACTGGAGCGCTCAGTGTGGTCGTCGCGTCATCGAGCAAGCTACTGTTGGCTCAGTGCCAGCATTACAGACGCTGTCACTGTCCAGGAGTCTACAAAAAACAGCTTAGCCGGAATGAACTTCGAACATTAAAATGATAACATTTTGCCAACATCAAGAACTGAGAAAAAAGTCAACGGAATTCTTTTAAACTAACGCCATACCTCACGCACACTACGCCCCCCCCCCTCCTCCAACCACCACCACCCTCTTCCCACAAATACACCCATGCTTACAACGTGGGTAGAGTTGTATGACGTACTGATGTGTGTGTCGGAGGAGTAGGGTAGGTGATAGCGCCTGGGGACAGGGGCAAAATATAACTGACGCATGCTTTTACGTTGCGGAGATAGAATCGCACCATTTCACCCAAGTGAATTTATATACGAGGCCTTCCGAAATAAATCCCCGCGTTCCCCCCATGTTTACTGGAGACGTTAAACAAGGGAGAGGCATCCTTCCTCTCAAGGGACGTAATACACTCATTAAGTTCTCCTCCTACAGAGAAAGGGAGATAAATTTCTCGATTTCGACAGACCCTCCTGAAACTGTTTGTTGTCGTGTTTACAGTTTACCATACATCAGAAGGTGGCAGAGAAAAGGGAGAGAGAGAGAGAGAGAGAGAGAGAGAGAGAGAGAGAGAGAGAGAGAGAGAGAGAGAGCACTCTGGACAGCAACTTGGACAAGAGGCTGACATCGCTGAGCGCGGAGATCGGCCGGGCCTACGCCAGGGTGCAGGAGGAGGTTCAGGAGTTGCGTGAGGAGGTGTTCGGGCTGAGGCGGGAGAACCAGGAGCTGCGGGACAAGCTGAGCGACGGAGAGAGAGAGAGAGAGAGAGAGAGAGAGAGAGAGAGAGAGAGAGTGAAAACATCGCAAGGGAACTAGGGTGGTTTCAAATGCCGCAAATTGCGTCACAAGACACAACACAAGTTTTCAACTGCCTAAAAAAAAAAAAAAAAAAAAAAACACAAAAAAACACACACACACACACACACAAACACACAAAAACGCGTTGTTATGGAACAAACCCGTCCGCAGAGAATAAGACAAGCTCTTCTTAACACTACCATCATTTGGTAAAAAGACCTAAGAGCAAAGGATACGATAAGTGCTTATAGGCCTTTTCTCCAGATGACGGAAACATTCTGCGCACTGCAGACAATTTTGCCAAGTTCTACTGTATTGTATTACGACCATTTCGTAAGCGAAAGACCAAGGAACAGGTCAGTTCTGAAAACCTTCAGTGACTCGGAACAGACTTCGAGCAAATACACCAGAAATGTTTCACAATTATTTTACTGTCCTGTTTTCATAGTTTGTATTTTGCTTGCTTGCTTGCTTGCTTGGCTGGTTTCATGACCAACACACTAAACCATTCACTATACAGGGTGAATGTATGTTTCTTTGTTTGAATTTCCTACTGGTATGTTCTGTATAGATACGAGTGAGTAGGCACAGGTATAATTATGTGCTAATGTAAATGGTTTGTTGTAGTTGACGATTTTTTCCCCCTGAGTAGGAATGTACATGTATGTTAGACTGATTCAGTACACCCGAACGCAGGATGAATGTACGTTTCTTTATTTGCTTTTCTACTGTTGTGTTCTGTATGGGTGTGAATGAGTAGACAGAAGTATATGCGATAATGTGAATGGTTTGTTGTTGTTCCCTTTCCATCTGTAGGAATATATGCTGTACTACACATGAACTTGCTGAATAGTGTACATGCTGTGTCTGTACCCCCTGATGGGGTTTTGGAAATGAACGAAACTGAAACTAAATCTACACAGGCTGCGAGCGTCACCCCGCCCTGTCCCCTAAACTAGTCATTCACCGTAACGCGTCATCTCAGAAAAAGCACCCCCTCTGTCCTGTTTCCGACCGTTCCTGTCAGAAGTGAAAAACGGTATCCACGGCGCGCACTCATTCCATCAAAACAAGACGGGGGTTGGAGAGGCGCAGACCGTCAATATCTCATCTTTACCTTTCAATAACCCATTCCCTGCACAACAATACGGCCAACCCTTACGACCCCCGACATCGTTTATCGCCCCTTGCCACCATTTACCTCCCCTGTAACGAGCTAGCCAGGCTGCCGCGAAACCAAGCCTCGCTTACAGCTCCGGAGCGGTGGAGACCGGGAGTTAACCGCACTACGAAGCGTGCATGTCTCTGGTGACACTAGGCCAGGTCCATAACGAGTCGAAAGTGAAGGTGAGGGGTCAGAGAGAGAGAGAGAGAGAGAGAGAGAGAGAGAGAGAGAGAGAGAGAGAGAGAGAGAACGAACGGTTGAATTTTATTTTTCAGCGGAAAAGATTTGGCCATACAAATGTCAGTTTTCAGTCAGCCTTTGCTACACAAAAAACACTACAAAACGACTACAACAAAGACTACAGATAGACAGACAGACAGACAGATAGATAGCTAGACAGATAGATAGCTAGATAGGTAAGTTCGTTTTCTGTCATCATGTGTTGGTACTAGTGAATGCAAAATCAGTATTATTTTCGAGTCACTTCAGAAACTTGCAACAACGGCAAAACCACACCCAGCTGCAGTACTACGGAAATTTTGTGCTACTACTACTACTGCTACTACCACCACCACCACCATTTCCTGGTTGCTTATCCGTGATGAACAAGCCGTCTATAAGGCAAAACAAATGTAATTGCAGATATCGCCGCGCCTCGTAGCGCCAGTTACCTACTTCAAGATAGAAAACGAGGGGATTAGCTAGCGAGCCTCAGTTATCAGGGCATCAAATATTAACGAGGCGGCTACTGAGCCTGGCGAGGGCCGATCGAACCGTCGCTTGATCGCATGCTGGGACGAATCAGTGAAGCGGAAAAACT
>JACVVK020000057.1:477500-535000 GCA_018292915.2 Batillaria attramentaria
TGTATCAATGATCTTGATAAAAGACCAGCGAATAGAATCCTAAGAAACTTCGCAAATACAAGAACGTTTCACATACACGGAACAAAACTTTCGAAGGAGATACTGCGATTACCTTTCTGCCACAGTAACTAGATCTTGCAGCAAAACATCAACGGTTATCGGTATCCTAAGAGACTATACAAATCTAAGACTATCGCAAAGCAAAATGTACGCCTGAAGGGGTGGGGTCGGGGGGGGGGGGGTACTATTGAAATAAGCCGATCTCAAAGCAAAATGTGATTCCAAAAAAACCAACCTGTATACAGGATAAGCCCACAGTTTGACTGGTGGAGCTCACAATGGCTGCACACATAAAAAATTGGAAAATCTTTCAGGACTTGGTTTGTACAGCTCTCCCTTTTGACAACAGCGTCGATACTCGCCTCAAGATGTCTAGCATACGTCAAGCAGCAAAGCGAGGCAGGTCACAGGCCACACGTTTTGTCGGGTGCAAGTGTCGAACGTCTATTGTTTTCTACCACTGCATACGCCCCAGTCGCGTGGTTTCCCCACTGAATGCGGTACAGTCACTACACGCATAACACAACACAACACGCGCCATCCCATCGGCCGCTCTATCAGTACTACAGTCTAGGTCATTGTTTCAAGTCGCTGCCTATCAGGCAAGCAGAATCACTTAGTGGGCCCAGGTGCTTGACGAAATCGTAGGGATTACGACTGATCGTAGCGATTGGGACACTTCGTTGCGAGTTAGAGCACACCGCTGAAAGACTGAGGAATCATTGCGAGACAAGTCTTGCCAAATACTATAACTTTATAATCAGGTAACCGATTAAAAATACATAAGAAATCACACACAAAAGGACATAGACGCTAGGTAAAATTTAATTTTACCACAAACCCGAGTGTATTTGACAAAACTCACTAAAACCAAAAGTAAACTATGCTCTTAAGCGCCCGTTTTGCATCCAACTTTCAATCTGAAGTTATTCACATCCTAGCCGATGACATTTAACTAAAACACACTTTACAGACTGCGTGGTGAAGTCACAGTCATTGACTGCAGCAAAATCACAGTCATTGAAAACATGATGTCACAACATGGCCTTTGGAAAGCACACCTCTCTCTTACTTGCCGCTAATATCAGGGATACACGCACACAAAACAATCTCCAATTTTCGGGAAACATTGGATCTACAAGAGAACACGACACACATCGCTTCCTTTCCTTAGTCTTAAGACTGCACTGATCACGTAGGCCGTCTTCATGCAACCTCGTTGCTAGTCCAATTGAGATAAGTCGGCGGGGCTAACGATACTGTATCAGCTCTCTGCTCTATCGTGAGGTCAAAGTCAATCGGACACCGCTAGTTGGTCCCAAGCCTCGTCACAGACAATACACAACATGTACAAACATCGCACAATTGCTTGGTGATTGTCCCTAAGCTCCGATTTCAACCTCCAGTACCACCCACCCACCACCCACCCACCCACCACCACTTCACCAGTATCCTGGTTCTCATTTCACTCGCATCTTACCGTACCGCCGTACACGTTTTAGGGTTTGTATCGCCCATCACGAGAGACAAGCAGGCAAAGGTTAACCAAGTCGTGATATCATATGATATCGCCTGATTTTTAGACCCTTGATATCTGGTAATCTTAATAACAAACACTACTAAGCAACAAAAGATACGTTGTCTTTGCTATCTAGGCAGTTTTCAAACTTGATCCGCAAGTGAAGTTTTTGTCATGTCTGACCGGTATTTTTTTTTTTTTTTTTACAAATCAACATTTGCTGCGTAAGTTTTGCCGTGGCAACCTGAAGCACTGATATACATTAAACTCTCCCTGTCGATACAAACAACTTTCTGCTGTCGCAACACTCCTAGCGACAAATTGGTCGAGCGTTGATACACTCAAACAACAACAGCTATTCGCGGAATCGCTGTAACTAGCTTTCTGTTCACCCATGTTGAAATGAAATCAGTTTTGTAAATTCATATCAGTGATGATGCTTTTGGTAGTCAGAATACAGATCAAATCAAAGCGTATGAAATACCCTTCTAAACCGGTACCCACTCATGAAACACCAAAATCAATCTCCACAAGACAGATAACGTTGCCGCGACTAGGGAATCTGGCAATAGGGTTGTGGGAGATCAGCTTGCACATGAGCTATAGTGACCGACCCATCTCCGGCAAGCCCGTGAGTGACAGGAGGAAACTGAATACAGGGCGAGGGTGATCATGTTAGAACAAAGCACGACCACCACGCGTGACCTAGCGTGACGTGACGTGACGTGACCACGAATCGGGTGAGGTTGTTCAGGAGGACAAGGAGGGGGAAGGGAGGGGCAAGGGGAAGGGGGGGGGGGGGCTGAAAGAGTGAGAGTCAGTTTGATGTATAATGATTTCGATCGATTGAAAAACAAGACGCTTTTCTAGTCTTGTGCATTCGTAGCTCGTATTGCACTCGTCGCTTTTGCAGGAAACAACACCCGCTGTTCGCATGCCGTAGCTCTTGAGCCACATTTGTTTACATTTAAAGTAAATTTCACCTTCTTCACTGACGTGTCGTGCTTTTGTCAAACAACAACAACAACACTAACAACAACAACAACAACAACAACAACACACACGCACAAAAACTATTCACTCGAGCCGAGAAAAATCACGTCATTAGATTTGGGCTACAACTTCCAAATACAGCAAGTTCTAAACGCACAAAACTGACAAGGTCAGTTGATCTGGACTACAATTCCTCAGCCGGATACGGCCATTCCGAAACCCACAGACTGCAAAATAAAGTCATTTGATCTGGGTTAAAAAAAAATCCAAGATATAGTAATGCGAGGCAGCATGAAACAGCGAGGTGAACGAAAAGGAAGCAGATGGTCGCAGTACAGGTTATCTGCTGTACGCTTCATAATTACATTTTACAGCCTGCAAACCAGATACTGCCACCCGTGGGAGGCGCTACGCTAGCCAGAAAACAGCCTCGAGGGGAGCAAGCAAGATAGTCACACCAGTGCCACACTGACGGGGTGCAAGCAAAATAGTCGCGGGTGTTTCCGGTGCTACTCCGTCTGCTTCAAAATTAGCATCACCAGGACTGAGTGTTTCCAAACAGTAGCACATAGTGTTTCCATTTTCGAATAGAGTAGCACCGAGTTTTTCCGACGGACTTCCGTTTGTGGGAGTGAATCTGGAAAAGGAGCTGTTTACCAACCAGTAACCGACTGTGACTCGGTCATGCGTCACTACAACGTGTAGACGTCACTAAGCATGTTCATACACTTCAAACAGTCAGCTTTAAGTGACAGCAATCACCGTCCACACTTCTGAATCGGAACAGCACCTGAAACACCCGCCTCTATTCCGCTTGCACACCGCTGGGCACGTCAGTACCAGCCAACCGGACGTGATCCCACAGTGGCCGGAACACCGGTAACTACAGTTGCGCCATCTGACGTACACAGCACGAGTAGCACGGAACACGTTCAGCCAGCGCCAGGTGATGGTAGGAAAACACTGCCTGGAGGAGCATCCAGCGTATCAAATCCCGCCAGATACTTGACTCCCAAACAACCCGAGAGTCGGCCGAGGGCTGGCGGCAAGCAGACCCGACACAGCACCCACTACAGACAGCCCTGCCCGGCAAAAAGCGTCAGCCTCTAGGGCCACCAAATGAGCCGAACGTGCCCCGGTACTACACTACACACACCCCGCATAAACCCTACATTCCCAGCTGCCAGAATTCCAATAGCAGGAGGGGCACAGGGAGGGGAGGGGGGGTGAGGGACTCCCATGTGCGCACCTGATGCCACCGACCTTTCAGCTGACCAAGGGCGAACTCATTTAGGTGCAGGTAGGTAGAGGAATGCCGGCCAAAGGTGTCTCGCAGACTTTTCCAGACCAAACAGGCAAACTCCATGCTGCCTTTTACACGCCTCACTAACTCAGAAAAGGTTTAGCATTGTAAACTACGGGTATTCTCTTGTTTTTTCTGGGTTTTACAGCTTTTCGGAACACTGAACTCTTCCGCATTTTTCTCCCTCGCGCGCGGGCCTATAACAAGAGAGGTAACTGATGGACCTCGTCCTATGCTGTGTCTAGACTTGCCACTGTGAGGGATATTCACATGCCGTCACTGACTTCCTCATTGTTCATAAACTTTCTCGTTTTTTGCTGCAACAAGAGTTAGTGGGAATTCCCCAAGTTTTTTTCTTCAACTCTGCACGCTGTCTGGTCGTAAAACATAAGCGGGAATAAGACCCCCCCCCCCAAAAAAAAAAAAAAAAAAAAAACTGAAAAGAGGGATATATTTCCGTGTTAAGATACAATAACAGCATACCATTACAGCCACAGACAGTCAGGCATTGAGCAGACAGAAGCCGAAACCGCACAGCGTCTGCCGCATGCTTGTCACACATACGGGCAACTAGGAGACTCTCGGGCCGTTCAAGCTGTCCACATTCGCAAGTCCAGCAAACTTCGATGTGCAGCATTTACAACTCTACCAGTCCGAGCCTATACTACTTCCACTGTACAGACACAACTGTTCCGAAACAGGTCGTGTGTAAAACGTAGGTAATTCAGACAGTGGGGCTGGGACAGAAAGTGTGTCTTGTTAGTTTGCACTTATTCAATAAAACTGTTCTATCGTATGCCGCGTCTTCTCTAGGCCAGGACCCGTATGTAAAACTCGAGGTTAATTTAACCCATGGCTACAGGCCTAACCGAGACTAGGACAAAAGAAACCCCAAAACAAAATTAAATAAAAAAGGGACGCGAAGAAAGAAAGACAAAAATCCTTCTATAACGGCATATACGCACCTTGCGGGAATGGACCCCGATTTAAAACAAAAAAAACAACAGAAAATTTAACCCTAGAGCTAGTTTAGTTTGAGGTTAGATTCTAACCCGGGGCTGAACTCCCTAACCCCGACTTTTACATGCGGGCCCAGTTCGGTTCAGTTCAAGACGATATGCGCTACAATGCACGTTCCATCCTCTCTCTCAGTAATCTCCCTAGTCAGTGCCTGTTCCAATGTTGGTTTGGTTCACACTGAACAGCCCTTACATGCCGTTTTAGGTCCGACCACCGGCCGTTGCCTGTTTGCATGTCTCTGTGCTGAACGTGCACCGTGTGTCCCAGACTCTCAATCACAGAGCCGTCAGCCTAGAAAACTAATGCCGGACGACAGTGCGAGTTCACCCAATTTAAGCCATGAGTCACGTGACACGTCTGCGGAGCCCGGACAGCACAGCCTCAGGTACGGGGCCGGGCGGCGACAGCAGCAGGAACAGCAGCAGCAAAAAACATCACCAGGAGGTTCACTTTCCCCCACAGCGGCGACAGCGGCTTAATGAGAATTACAGCGAATGTGTAATCAATACTAATGTTAAATCAATAATGTCTGTATCCAGGATACACCATCACAGCACCTCAGCTAAACGCGCGCGCGCAAGAGAGAGAGAGAGAGAGAGAGAGAGAGAGAGGGGGGGGGGGGGTTACATCAACACTTTTACCGACGAAGAACCAACCAAGCTGTAATGCCGCAGTAGATGGGGACAGTCTGCTCGTAAGACCATCTTACTGCACATTGTAACCTCTGACGGAGAAGGAAACGCCATAAGCGATTGTCAGAGTGAGCAGGAAAGTTTACAAAAACTAAAATATTCCGAGAGAGAGAGAGAGAGAGAGAGAGAGAGAGAGAGAGAGAGAGAGAGAGAGAGATAACGATAACAATCCTTTATTTTACAATGGAAGAAGTTATAGGCATACAAGGGTGAGTGGGTGGGTGGGTGTTTGGGGGTTTAACGTCCTTTTCCACCACATAGGGTGATATCAAAGACGGGGCAACGATGAAAAAGCCAGCACAAATATTTGGCCCCAGCCGGGATCGAACTCACGACCCGCGCATTAGAAGTCCAACGCTCTACCATTCGACCACCCCGGCTCCCCTATAGGCATACAAAGACCAGAGAGAGAGAGAGAGAGAGAGAGAGGGGGGGGGGGGCTCAACCCCCCTCTCTCATCTCAAACTCACGCGCCCCAGAGCTGTACACAGATACCCTGCAAGTTCGGTTCACGGTTTACAACTACCGCCAACAGTTGCTAAACAGTAGGTAGGCCAGTTTAAACGCGTGTTAACAGATAAGCGGTGCGATGGTATACACGTTGTAAAAACACCAGGCTACTTGTTCCTGATGGTTTAGACATTAGTAGCCGCTTTACAACACCCTACTTCAACTTTTGCCTCGCTCTGAGATTTTCCTCAAACGAGAGAGGAAAATATTGATGAAAGAGGGCGCAGTAAACCTGACAAGGAAAAAAACAAAAACAAACTTTTCGTGGATTATAAAGAACAGAAAGCGTTTAAAATTTTGAAAAACATAAGCCCCCCCCCCCAACCCCCCCTCCCCAACCAAAAAAAAAACCCCCAACAAACAAACAAACAAAGAATGGTAACTGTGTAAAGAAACAAAATGTTAAATCCAAACAGAGAAGAGTCAGCGAAACGGCTCAACAAACAAACAAACAAACAAACAAACAGCCGAATAGTAGAACGTTGTGCTTTCAATGCTCGGGCCGTGAGTTCGAATCCCAGCTGAGGCCAAATGTTTGTGCTGGCCTTTTTCTTTCTCTCGTTGCCCCGTCTCTGATATCCATGCGTGGTGGAAAAGGACGTTAAACTCCCAAACACCCACCCACCCTCTCTGTGTGTGCGCGCCAGCATTCTGTGCCGGAGGGCGGGGATGGGTTGGAGGGGTGAGGCCGGAAGGGGGGGGGGGGGGGTTGGAGGGGGGGTCCTTCAGTTGTTACGTTGTCTCATTTGCTCTTTCTGGGGAGACAGGGGAGACACGATGCAACGTTTAACGGTTACTAACGTACTTCATCTTCCTGGTAATACTATGAACTGTGAAAAAACAAACAAACAAACAAACAAACAAACAAAACCCTCTAAATAACAAAACCTCACATACAGCACTGCCACGTGTAGTTTCAGTTAGTAACAGGTGGGAAAAGTAACTGCCAGCTGCCCAGTGCTTCCCTGACGGGTCACAAACGTAACTGTGACGTCAAGATGTGTATCAGTAGATCAGTGCCATGTTACAGCACTGTGGGGGACCGAAGCAGACTACAGTAAAGGAAGCCATGGTGAAGATAGCAATGTTCACGCTCATTTCTAACAATCGCCGTGCGCATGGGTTGTGCAGCCAGTCGAGACACAGAACTGTTCTCCTTATTCTCAACTGCCTCACGCCAACACCTGGATGGTTACCAGTTGGGGGTTGTCTTCCCATGGTTGTCGTCTCCCTTTGCTACAGAGTGGCACCTCCCAGAAACTGGCATGAGGCTTTTAAAGTTTCACTACAGTTTTTCTTCCGCGGAGAAAGAAATAACTGACAAAAGCCAGACAGACAGACAGACAGACAGACAGACAGACAGACGGAGAACACGAACACTGACAATAATAATAAAATGATTATAATAATAATGAGTACTGGATAAGCGCGGCCTTGCCCAATTTCTTGAATCGGCTCAAAGCGCCGCGAGCTGAACTCAACACGCACGCTCAGGTGAATCATACGCATTCTGTCACACACTGGCCATGAACACATTACGATCACGTGGTGCGAAGGGTCAGCTCAGCAATTTAGGTTTCGGAATTTACACTTGCATTTATTTTCAAATTTTGTGGACTGCGCATCTCCGCCAAAGCAGAGGAGAAGGAAGCCGGAGTACCCGGAGAGAACCCACGACGGTCGGCCCGAATGAACGGTGCCACGGACGAGAAGGAAAAAATTCTTTGCCCCGAGTGGGACTCGAACTTGACTTCCCGCATTGGTGACAACGTCTCTTAACCACTAGACCACCGACCAATGTAACCCCCCCCCCCTCTCTCTCTCTCTCTCACCGCATTTACTGAAAGAATTTCTCACTGACCTTTAAGTGACCAGAGAAGTCATGTCTGTTGCCATGGTAACAAGTGACGAGCCCTTGGCAATATACTCTCCGTGTTTTGTAACTGTCATGCTGCCGTTCCTTACAATGATGCGCGAATTATGCAAGTGGGTGCACAAGTCACACTCGACACAGGGTGCAATGCCCAGCACAGCATCGACGCCGGCTCGCGAGAAATCGAATTGATTTTCTGAAAGACTGTTAGATTTGACTCTTACCCCCTTACCCCCCCCCCCCCCCCCCCCACGTACTCTCGGGCAGCAAACAGGTGAGCTATCGGGGAACGCGGGAACCTCCCCCCCCCCCTCCCGGCCCGCTTCACCCATCGTGCTAAATAAGAGGCTGATTGTTGGTTGAACACCCACTGCTGTACACAAAATACGTGTGTGGAGAATGAGGACAATGGGACTGACAACCACGCGGTCAACACTGACTCACCGGACAAAATGGCGACGGGCGAGTTCTGGTCTGTCGCCCCCTGGTACTTTGTACCCCTGCATCAGGGATGCTAAATGAAGACGCAAGGTACTCCAAAAACAACGAGGACACCGAACAACTATGAATGAGGTAACACGCCTCTCTCCTTTTCTTTCAAATTTCTGCCAGTTTTCGCACAGTTTTGTAGGCGTGTTCGGTCTAACTTAACACGTCGCTTCAGTCTGTCCATGTCCCGGTACACCTGAAACGGGTTTCACGTGCAAAGCGGATTCGCGACGTTGTTCCAAGCAAAACACAAGCGGTTATGTTTTTTTGTCCGTGGATCCTCGCATATAGCCCTGACGCCTAGCTACTTTTCATGAGTGAGTGGGTCGGTGTTGGGTATTTAACGTCCTTTTCGCCACGTACGGGTGATATCAAAGACTGACGGGGCAACGAGAAAAAGGCCAGCACAAATCTTTGGCCCCAGCCGGGATACGAACTCACGACCCGAGCATTAGAAGTCCAAGGCTCTACCATTCGGCCACCCTGGCTCCCCTAGGTGTGTTGGCGGTGTCAACTCAGGTTAGACATCTCTGTGAGATGCCCTAGGTTGTATTTTCTGAATCCCCAGGGATTCCAAAAACGGTACCTCAGACGTATTGTGTTTCGCCTGCGGAAGTGCGGGAGAGTTTACTGAGACAACACACACCGTCTCGAGAAAATTCCTCCCGTCTTGTCTATTGTAGAACTAGCACCTTTGGTTTCCTATTGTTCTGAACCAGTCTCTACTTTTTCAGGTTTTACATTAACGAATTCGCCATCAGTAGCCTCTTACACACGCACAAACAAAGAGAGAGAGAGAGAGAGAGAGAGAGAGAGAGAGAGAGAGAGAGAGAGAGAGAGAGAGAAATAACTTTATTTGAAAACGGTGGAAGTTTTGGTCTTGCAACCAATTTTCAAAGTTGCCGTTTTGAAGAACAAACAAATAAACAAAATCGCCAAATGATCGAACATACTTAAACCTGGAACATGAAACTTCACACACACACACACACACACACACACACACACACACACACACACACACACACAAATTACCGCATGCATGAACTAGCATGTCCTACATGTAAACGTGTGGTACCTCCTTTATGATAATTTGTTATTTGTGGCTAATAGATATTTGAAGAGGCTGTTTTTAAACGAGAGAGAGAGAGAGAGAGAGAGAGAGAGAGCCAAAAAATCTGTAGACGCGTATAACCTTTACTAGTGGTATTACAAATACGCAATACCGTCCTGTGACTTTTTTAATCTTTTTTTTTTCTATCCTTGTGTGTTGTCAGTTTTTCATGGGACTCACAGCCTGTCCGATTATCAAACCTAATCGCAAACAAGAGGTGAAAGAAAGTGATATCAAAACGTTATCACACGTTGCTCATACGCACGAGTTAATAGACATAAAGAGTTTTCCGGTTACTACGTCATGCTATATCAATCAATATCATATCAATCTTGGTTTGTACGTGCACCTATCTGGGTTGGGTTGCTTGACAGCTCGGAAAGAACTTTAGTCTAAGCTCGTTGGACCAATTACTTGTGCTCGCTTTTTCTTCTCTTACCCCGTCTATGACCACCCATAAGTGGTCAAAAAGAACGTTAAGCTCCCAAATACACCAATCAAATTAGTTACCCATCCATCCACCCATGAACAGTTTATAATGACAGGAAGACTTGATAAAGTAACCACACCCGTAGTGTGGTGGTTAGCACTTCAGACCATGGACAGGGAGTCCCAGCCGAGGCAAGCGGGATTTTTCCTACCTAGGTCGGCTCCTACCCAGAGCGGGTGTGCTATGGGCCCAATGGGGAGGCTGCGACTTTGAGGGTGCTTCCCTTGTTACGACACATCTCATGATGTGGATGATTACACGGTCAGCGCCGCAAGGTGCCGTAGTTCCCGGGCCTGGTTGACGCCGGTTCGTATACTGACGACAAGAAGCGCGGAATGCAGCCGTGTCACGTAGTCTCAAACCACGTGGACCTCCATGTTCATATCTCATCACCCTCATCATAATGCATAATAACAACTGGCGGAGCTTCCGAGCCCTCCGTGGATTCCATCCATGACCTGGAAGGAATCGCCAATGGAGCTGACAATGCAGAAAAAAGACTGTATATCGGTAAAAATCTACAAGCTACAAACTAAGTTTTGTCAAGAACTTTTTTACTTTGACGGGCTAACACCGCGAGTTTTGCTCTATGGCTGCCGGGCACACGAGGCGCAGCGCATGTGAACAACAACCACTTCAGTCTCCTGAGAGCCGGAGAAACAGCTCCAGATCTAACTCCGCTCGACCAAAAACGGATCGCCTGACGCGAAATGAGGCAGGCAGTGTCCCCCAGACAAGACCTCTTCAGTTCAAAGACGCACTCCGGTTCAGCGAGTGAGTTTACCTAGAAACAAAATGGCGGCCCACGTGATCAGCGGCTGGGCGGGGGAAAAAAAGCTTCATGATCAAAGCAGGGGGGAAAACGTCAAGGCTGTTGCAATAAGGCAAGCTAATTTGCATAGGATCGATGATGTCGTTTTGATCTGTGAAAATCGATTCAGTGTTGGGAGAGACTACAAATAGTTTTTAAAAGTTCGTGAGACCTTGGAGCATGTCAGCAATTTTGTTGGCTTAAGAGTTTTGTTGTTGTTTTTGTTTGGGGCGGGGGCGGGGGCGGGGGCGGGAGCAGGGGGGGGGGGGGGGTCCACCAAGTATGGTTGATATTAAAGACAGGGCAACGAGAAAAGGCCAGAAGAAACAGTTGGCCCCAGTCAGTCGGTCGGGACTGGGGGAAGGAGGGAAGGCGGGGTGGGGGTCCACACAAAAAATATCTTCGAAAGCAAATCAAATCTGCTGTGTGTGTGTGTGTGTGTGTGTGTGTGTGTGTGTGTGTGTGTGTGTGTGTGTGTGTATGTGTGTGTGTGTCTGTGTGTCCGATGTGTGTGTGTGTGTGTGTGTGTGTGTGTGTGTGTGTGTGTGTGTGTGGATACCAAGGTCTTTGCAGTTAATCAACATGCACAGAGAACATTCAGCGAGGTCCATCAAGCAGCACAAAAACAGGACTGGCCTTCTCGAAAAAGGGCCTAAGTGGTTATCAAATCCATGGCACATAGATCCTTTTTCCAGAAGACTGTGGGTGGGTTCTCTGGCAGATGCCCCAAGTAGGTAGGTGGGAGTTAATTAGAGACAGATGACACTCTACCGATCCACAAGGATGACCTAGATAGCGTTATGTACACCATTCCTGCCAAACAAAACCCTCACACGCACATGCTCTCAGCAGCACGGAAGATGAAACAAAATGGGCGGTCGTTTTTCCGGTGCTATCATCGCACCGTCAATCAGCTGGTTCCCACGCCACAGCACCGCGTTTTTCCACATTTCAAACGCCATAGCACGCGCAAAATGACTAAGACGCTTAGG
The DNA here is from genome assembly GCA_018292915.2 of Batillaria attramentaria. Lineage (NCBI taxonomy): Eukaryota > Metazoa > Mollusca > Gastropoda > Batillariidae > Batillaria > Batillaria attramentaria. Next base: position 489,367 of record JACVVK020000057.1, read on the forward strand.
ATTTTTTAGTTGTCGGCTGGAACGATTGAAAAGGGGCTGTTTTATCAACCACATACCGACATGTACTAATACGTTACTACAAGATACAGATGTGTATATGTTCATGTTTTAAAATTAGTTACGGCTGTAGATGAGAGCGAATTGTCGTCGAAACGTATGAAGCATCATAGCAACGGGAAATGGTCGTCTATTTTGATTACCCCCCTACAAGCTCCAGGAAAACGCAAGAGAACAGAAGCCGCTGTTCGCGCTCTCAACATCACGTTACGGGCATGATACTCACTGAACGATTGGGCACTGCGTTGAAGTGAAATGAAACGTCTTTTGCCCTCTGCGTGGGTGAGGGCGGGGCAGGCCGGCAGAGAGAGAGAGAGAGAGGATGACAACGACAAAGATTTTATTCAGTGGAGGCTTTTAGTGGCCGGCGCAGTTCATCACAATTGCCTCTAGACGAAGGGAATTATGACACCCAGGGACAATGCCAAACACCAGCAGACGACATTACTTCGCAGAATCTCGCCTCGCAGTACTGACAAAATACTGTGCAGGAAAAGTTGTACGGTCAACAAGACATTAACCACTGCAGCAATCTATAACTGTACTCCAATGTTACGACATTCGCTTTATTTAAACACGACAGGCAAGGTTTCTCGCCAATCCTGGTGTGTGTGTGTGTGTGTGTGTGTGTGTGTGTGTGTGTGTGTGTGTGTGTGTGTGTGTGTGTGTGTGTGTGTGTGAGACAGAGAGAGAGAGAGAGAGAGAGAGAGAGAGAGAGATGATGTGGGGGGAAGGGCACACACACACACACACACACACACACGTAAGACGTGACAGTAAGTGACGCTGGCACAGTTATGAGGAATCAACGTTTACAAACGAAGCCTGTTACCAATGGCAAAGACGTAACGAAAGCCGCTTGAGTTACTGAACCGCTGCACGTCTTATGCAAACAATACGGGTAGAGGCAGTAACACAAAGGAATGACTACTGGATCTCATTAAATCAAAGCACACGTACGATTTCACACGAATGATTAGTTACCGGCAACGGGTTTTCTCAACCCGATCATGAGTAAGATGAAAATAGCAGAAAGACACACCTGTCCTGATGCAGGTGTCAAATTCAGAGACAGTCGTTAATATCAATATTAGCAAGAGCAACTAAAAATAGACGACAGACAAACCTAGCTGTTATATTACACTCTGAACTTGCCGAAGATGATTGATTTGACGTATACTGTAAGAAGACTTAAAGCAAATGTGAACGAGACAAGATATTTCAAAAAGCGTTTCTTGAAAATGGACAGGACACAGGAGCAGTTTTGAAATGACATGAGATTGGGTTCCAGAGTGATGCACCTGCAAAAAACCCAACCAAACCAGCAGAGAGATGAAAAAACTGCAGGTGCATCATTATAAAGCCCCCCCCCCCCCCCAACCGCCTCGTTTCACTAATGACTCGTTGGTTCTGGCAAGGCGCCGCGTATGAATATTACTGTTGTGTTTCTTTTAATCATCACGACCATACTTCACGGCGCGTCCTCTTCCTCCAAACACCGCTTAATGTGCCGATTGAGGAGAAGGTGCGTAAAGCATTGGCCATCCGGGCAATTAACGCCCTTCTATCTCTTCCAAAACAAACGCGCACAAACCTTTCCACCCCACTTAACCTGTCCCCCCTCCCTCCTAAATCCTCTCTCAAGGGTGCAGGGAGTTGCAAGGAACTGATAGATTTTCCATCCTAATGAAGGCTGGGTCCCACCCCCCCACCCCTCTCAACCCCTCCCCTCTTTATCCCGCGCCAGATTTAAAAATTGGAAGCGATACTGTTGTAGACGAAACAGGGTGGATCGCCTACAGGGGTGTCATGGTGTTGGCGTGGTACTGAAACTCTGGCGTGTGTGTGTGTGTGTGTGTGTGTGTGTGTGTGTGTGTGTGTGTGTGTGTGTGTGAAACTGCAGTTCCCTCCCCGATTCTCCTATCCTCACCCTCCCTCCAACCCCCCATCCCCTAATACCCCCTGCCCCCTTCCTGCGCACTAGAGCCAGGGAAAAGCTGGGGAAACAAACTGTTTTTACGATCGATACTCTGCCCAATCAGGCTTCAGTATAGGAGATAATCACGTGATCTGGAGATCAGATTATTGGCCAAATTATTCGTCTGCCAAAGGTCCAGAGGGCATGTGTCCAACACACACACACACACACACACACACACACACACACACACACACACACACACACACACACAAAACGATAACAGGTCTCGTACCAACTCTAGATACTGAAAGGTCAGTGTTGTGTGAGTGTCGTTAGCTGGGCATCCACCGTTACAGCGCGCGTAAGTTAACACCCGAGGCTAATGGAAGAAAGAACATGGGAATTATACGAATCCATTTTAACTATCTTCCGTAACCTGGATCTTTGCATCCTTGGCAACTGTTAATAGGACAAAATAATGCCCTGGTTAACCATAAAAGTGTGCGGCATTTGTCCTGAATAATGCCCTGTGTAGGACAAGAATAATAGAACATATGTGTCCGGCGTAACTTGAAAGAAAGCAATTTCCGGTGCAATAAGAAAACATGGTGACCTGTTCCCTTCACAAACACAACTGAATTCTCATCCTCATGACAAGAAAACTTACCATACCATATCTGACAATTCCGGCCCTGCATGTACTGACTACAACAGAACTAAACTTGAAGACTAGCATTACATTACACAATTTTCTAACACCGGTAATTTCAAAACTGATAGTGATTTAAAACTGTTTTAATCCAAGTAAATTTTGGTCAAATCTAAGACCCCCCCCCCCCCCCCCAAAAAAAAAAAAAAAAAAAATCTCATGAGAAGGCCGAAAATGATGATCGTTAACAAGTGCCATTCAGTTCATACCACATCGTACAATCATCATTGTCTGTGGTAAAATGAACACAGCACGTATGGTCGGTTCTAACGCGACAAAGAACGTGCTGCAAAATACTGCGCACAGCGTTATGAACCAACCTGCGAAAACACAGCAGCATGTGGTCGGTTCGAACACTATGAAGAACGTGGAAAACACTACGTAAGGCTCTGCGGACACGTTCACCCAACCATGCAAAAACACAGCAGCAAAGCACAGTAACTGCCAATTAGTCCAGACTGAAAACTACTTCCTACCCCTCCCCCCCCCCCCCCCACCCTCCTCCTCCGCTATGTACTGAGATAGCCAGGTTGCCGCGGCTGATGAAGCCAAGTTTGGAAACGCTGGCACCAAACGTGACAGACAGACAGGCACAATTTAAAGGTTTGCTGGTCACAGAAATCTCCGGGCGTTAACTGGCCAGGGGGACACGTGGTGTGTGCCACTCCGGCAAGTATCCGTAACGACGCACAAACTCCCTTATTACTGCCGACCCCAGGGCCATGTTTTTCTCTCCCCCCTGTCTCCCCGAAAGATGTCGCTAGCGGTAAAGTCTTAGAGAGTCTCGCGCGGTACCGCAGGGCACGGGCTGTGCCAATTAGCGAGTATCTGAGTAGGTGCCACCTCATAGTTTGGCCTGGGCATTGCAATTCTTGGCGCGGCCTTCCGCAAGACAAGCCACTCACTTTGACGTACTTCAACAAAGCCTGGAAAACACCACGTGTTTTGGACACTGGAGGGTGGGGCGAGGGAGTGGGGGGGGGGGGGAGGGGGATGTTTACGGAAGTAGCAGAATGAAAGAAATGTGGATGTGAACGTGAACGTGTCGTAAAGTATAATGTACAAATCCCGACTGTTCCACGGCCCTCAGACCCAAACTCTAGATCAACAGTTGCATTTCTGGTAAGTTCACAGACGTTTTACGATGGCAATCACCTTTTCAAAGAAACTTTGACTGAAGTCGGAGGACATTGAGTAAGCTGCAAATCACTTTTAAATCAAATCCACTTCACAAACCACAGTCGGAAAGACGAAAAAAGTTTAAAGATCAGAAGTCGGCGGTACGTCAAAAGTTTCTATTAAATGAAAGTTACACTGGTCTACAAACTACCAGCATCAAAACGTCAACCAAACCAGAGAGAGAGAGAGAGAGAGAGAGAGAGAGAGAGATGATGATGATGATGATGAAACGTTTTTTATTCAGGATAGAGCATTTAGGCATTGCTGCCTATCTTACATGCTGTCCTGCTATTCTACATTAAAAGGTATTGAAAAAAAATCAAGAGAGAGAGAGAGAGAGAGAGAGAGAGAATGACAATGATACTTTATTTATCAACGGTAAAGCTATTGCCACAATTACCATTTCCAATCTTGCCATTGCGGCTACTCTAAATTAAAAAAGAGAGAAAGAAAGAAAAAAAAATCAAGAGAGAGAGAGAGAGAGAGAGAGAGAGAGAGAGAGAGAATTCCTCGATTTGATAACGGTAAGAGTTGCAGGCACTATGGTCCTCTTGCAACTTGCCGAATCCTACACTAGAATGTAAAGACAATGAAAGATAAAAAGTAAAAAAAAAAAAAAAAAAAAAACCAAACACGACTCTGTGTGTGTGTGTGTGTGTGTGTGTGTGTGTGTGTGTGTGTGAGAGAGAGAGAGAAAGAGAGGTCACCATTTTTCAAGTGCGTGCATAAGAACTACTCAGCAGACAAGAGAACACAAACAGGAGAGAACTGACAAACAAAGAGAACAGCCAAAGGGACAAACAAACACAACACAACACAACAGCACTCACTTTCTTCCTAACGTCGCGCGCACAGTAAATCACAGAGCACGTAATTGGTTCCTCTTGGAATCACAGCGGAGAGCGAGCAGTTTTGAACACTCAACAAAACTCTCGCAAGCCCTCTTCAAAACTCTGATGTTTCCTTGTAAATTAGGCAATCTAGCCCTTTGATCACTCTCCGCTCCTGGCAGTACGTCAGCTCGCAAACTTTCAACAGCCTCTCTGGACCTGACGATGCGTTGGAGATCAGTGAGGGTTTTCGCTCCGAGACGTATGACGTTGCCAAGTGTCTCCGTCAGTGAGAAGGCTTCCTACGCGCGTCCTGTGAAGTATTTCTCTCCGCGGATCAGTTTTTGACCTGAAAGATCCTTCACGTCGCTTACCGCAGAGTCCTTCCTTTCCCTTCAAGAAGATCTGGATGAGTCTCCAAAAAGGGCAGAACCGCAAAACGAAGCTGTGAACTTGCGTCTGAAGTCAAGCACACTCTCCCACCAGTTTTCCAAGCAACCGCTACTTACTGTGCGTCTACGTTCAAAAGACCTCAAATGTGAAGTGAGCAAAGAGCGCGAGCTACGTACAACGGCTGAAGACAGGATCCAGGACGCGACCAACCGTTAAAAATGGTCAAAAGGCCGCAGCGCCTTAAACTCAAAGAAAAGCCGCACGTTCAAACAGTTTTTTTCCAAGACGCGTAAAACCTTCCGCTGGAACTGTGGGCTCAAGTTGTGCAGGAGCAGAACTTGAGTTGAAAGTCAAACGGACAAATTCACTCCTCAACACCAGGGCCTTGTAAAGAGTCCGAGAAGACAGGTCCGTCCATACAACCTTCTCGGAGCTGGGTAGCTAGCGTGAGTAAGGCGGCGTGTAGGAGCCTCGTACACTTGTAATGCGTGCACCCCGTCTGCTGCACGTTAGTAGCCAGAAGCCGAAGACAAAGAGCGCAAAACTAAACCCACGTGGGCAAGGTAATAGCGATGATAGAAGGAGAGAGGTACTCGCCAAGCATTGGTGGCGGGGGGTACACTAGGGGGAGGACGGGGGGGGGGGGGAGGGTGAGGAGGGGGCCAGAAGCATGTAAGAGCCTGGCTATGGTTAGTCGGTTGATAGCGAGGCTGGAGGGTGGGTGAGGGTGGTCTGCAGGTGGGGAAGGAGGGAGGGAGGGAGGGAGAGAGAAGGGGTCTTTGACGCTGATTGACGCAATGTCTATGTATCATCCTCGATCACTCATATGTTGTTGGTACCGCTGGCCATGCACTTGTCGGGAATTCTCGACTCGCCAGCAATGCAAGCTGACCAGTGCAGCGGACAGAAAGATTTCACTTCTTTTCCCGTGTGTAGGAACCAATATACCTGGACACCGGTTTCCCATATGTGCATGTATACGGAGTGCACCTTTCACTACGCGTGTTGAAACGATTTTTCTCAATTTGACCCCCCCACCCCCCACCCCCGCCCCACCCTCGTCCATCCGCCGGCACATCCTCCTCCCGGCCGTTCAGCGCCCCCACCCCTTCCATCACACAATCTCTCTCTCTCTCTCATATTTATCGTACAGAATTCTCAACGACAGGCCGGTGTGAAAACAAACTGCTTAATATGTTCAGGGCCTCAGCTGTTGTATGACTGATAACTTGACTTTCGTCGATTGTCTCGCCGCTAAAGAAAACAGGAAAGTTTCACTATGATCCTTCCTAGTCCCCCATGTCCATGCCAAAATCCTTGCGTGTGCCATTGTACTGCTTTTCAATAAGCTGAATCAGAGATGACAATCATCAGTGTTGCCGTTTCTCTGCCTTCAGCTTCCTACTTCCAGTTCCAAGATTTTCTATCACGACCAATTAGTGTTCATCCGCGAACATGAAAGCTCTACACAAGACGGCCAAGCAATAAAGGCAAGCGGCGACCAGGCTCATCACGACACGAGCATTACAACCGATACCAGTGCTGCCACACGATGACGTCGAGAGTCCATCAAGAGCAAGGATTTGTACTTATCCCCATCTGTCTGATTATCAGGCACCGTCAGTCTCATTCGATGCCAGACTTGTCCGTGGATCCCTCTCTCTGACGTGGACACAGGAGTCTAGAAACACTAATGTTCTCTGCTTTTTTGTCTCTTTCAGATATTTCAGTTGGTGAATGTCTACCCTGGGTACAGTGACAGCCAGAACGAAAGCTTTTGAACCAAAGGAAGCCCAAACTGACACGTGAAAAGTGACGATCTACGTGGCTGGTTCAATTGTTTGCGGGTGTAAAGTTCGAATCCCCGCTAAGCAGGAATTTGGTGTGATTTTTCCTTACCAACTCGAGTCAAAATTACGCGCAGACTCGTTAACGGTGCCTGTCTCGCCTCCGTGTACACAGGCACGCACAAATATAACGTGTGCACGTTAAAAAAAATCCATTTCAAAGGGGAGGGGCCGCGGAACGGAAAGACTGATAACCAGGAAGCACAAAGATATCAGAATCTTCTAGTCGCATGGAAGAAGGCGGGTGCTTAAAACCTCTACGTGCGTGATGAGTTCTGAAGGTAAAAACTGTCCCTTACCAAAGCAACAGATGGTCATTTTGGTCATTGCGACAATTTTCCTGACTTCGCGGCTTCTAATAACTATACGCTCAACTCTGTAGTTTTCAATATCAAACTGAATATGTTAGAGAATTCCGCACATCACTTCAGTTAACACTTTAGAAAACTGCTTGGCCATGAACAACTGCAGAAAACATTGGTAGACCACGATAACCTGTACAAAATGGGTAGACCACGAAAACCTGTACAAAATGGGTAGACCACGAAAACCTGTACAAAATGGGTAGCCCACGAAAACCTGTACAAAATGGGTAGACCACGAAAACCTGTACAAAATGGGTAGCCCACGAAAACCTGTACAAAATGGGTAGACCACGAAAACCTGTACAAAATGGGTAGACCACGAAAACCTGTACAAAATGGGTAGCCCACGAAAAACTGAAAAATCGATAGACCTGAAACTGGGTAGACCACGAAAACCTGTACAAAATGGGTAGCCCACGAAAAACTGACTGAAAAATTCACAGACCAGAAAAAAAAAATCTCTGGTCCAAAAAAAACTTGCAAACATCGCAGACTGTGAACACTTGTAAATATCGCTAGACCATACACGGAAATTTCCAAACGTTGCTGTCTTCTGGACCAGTATGTAACAGTCGAGGTTAGGGCTTTTAGCCCGGGGCTAGAGTCTAACCTTGAACTAAACTAGCTCAAGGGTTAAATTTTCTGGGTTTTTTTGTTGTTGTTGTTTTAAATCAAGAAGCGGGCCTATTCCGGCAAGGTGCCTAAGCCGTTATAAAAGGATTTTTTTCCTTCCTTTCTTCGCTTCCTTTTTTTTTTAAATTTTCCTTTTGGGTTTCTTCTGTCCTAGTCTGGGTTAGGCCCGTAGTCGTGGGTTAAATTAAGCTCGACTTTTACATACGGGCCCTGAAAACACACCTAATCCGCTCGAGTGAAAGTATCAGTGCGAGAAATATGATGGCTTTTCTTTTCCTTTAACCTACTGCATCTGGTTTGCAGATCTTCCAAAGCAGATCTCCGCAGCCATTCACCACGTCCAGCTGGAAGCGATTCAGGAAAGATGCTGCCCTCTGAAAACAGACACTGTTTGCCTGTAACTGACCCCACAACATGACGTAACTACGCCTAGAGGTCTGCAGGGGGGAAAAGTGGGAGATAATCACACTCAAAGGGAGGTAAGGAGTGGAAGGGGCACAAAACAGCCCCCGAGAGAATGCGAGAGGCAGAGAGAGGAGGGAGGGGTGTGTGTCATCAAACAGGCTCTAATTACCGCGATAGCGCTGTGGTTACTTCTGTTTCTACCTGTGGCTGTTTCTTCTTGCAGATCGTAAACAGATGCTGGTATGAGAACACTCGGCAAATGTTTACTCGCGTCTGTCTTCGGATGCATGCAATGCGTGTATGCGATCTGCAGACATCGCTTACGTAAGTATCTTGCAGAGCACTGTGTGTGTGTGTGTGTGTGGTGTGTGTGTGTGTGTGTGTGTGTGTACGCGCGCGCGCGCGTGTGCACACATCAAATTCAAGTATAGCAGTACCGAAGTGTTCATGACCACAAAGCAGAATTCCGCTGTACCACAGGTAATTCAAGAAAACACGAAATTCCGCCTGCTTGCAGGATGATATATCAAAGACGGGGCAACGAGAGAGAGAAAAAAAAAAAAAAAAAAATAAAGTAAAAAGAAAAAAACAAGCCAGCACAATTGTTTGGGCTCATAGCCAGGATTCGAACTCACGACCCGATCACTGGAAGTCCCTGAAGGGTTACACAGACAGACACAAAGACACAAACACGTCAGAAAACAAAAGTCTAACTGGTTACCTGGAAAAATACATTGAAGTTAAAACAGAAGGATAAGGTATCGTGGGGGCGGGGGGAACGCGGGGTAGGGTGGTGGTGGTTGTAACGTCCTTTGTCCACCGAGAGAGTGGTTTCAAAAAAACGGGGGCACTGGAAAGAGCCTGTACAAATTTTGGCTCCGTCGGAACTGATTTGAACCCTCGGCCTTCCGGTCTCCAACAGATTGAGTCAACCACGTCTTCCATAACTAGAGGATACATCCACACTGCCAATTAACAAAAAGAAAAGAAAACAACAAACAAACAAACAAACAATGAGCCGAAACGATTCGTAATAAAGAATAATGAAATAAAGCATCAAATAACCGCCATGTTTGTGTCTTTCAAAACAGACACGGCCCTTCAACGCTCGAGTTCACAAGCCCAGAAAATAAGCAGAGAGAGAGAGAGAGAGGCGTCTAACGTTGCATGCAGCTATTACGACAGGATTTTCAGTTCATTTTCATACTCATCCTCTCACCCCAATTCCCCAAATCGAATTCCTACATGAAAAGCAGGCTGCCCACAACAGCCGGTGAATTCTGTTCATGCCTCTACATCATCTACACATGATCCATCTCGCCCAAGAAAGCTCAGCGCAGCCATAATGGCGGCTGCATGCGGCCAATTAGCCGCCATGTTTGTGTCTTTCAAAGCAGACACGGGCTCTTGTCCGCTCGAGTCTACGAGCCCAGAAGATGAGTAGAGCCGCTAATGGAATGGTCAATCGAGTATGTGGATTGGTCAGTGAAGTAGGAGAATCATTAGGATGCAGCAATAAGAAATGGATGGTCGGTGGCTTGGAGGTTTGTCGCTCTGACTGCGTATACTTGGTAAACTCAACACACCCGCTGGATCCTGAACAGACTGAGGCACTGAAAAACAACCCAGATCAGGCATCTGACACCCAACTGAGCAGAGAACCTCTGACGTTGCCCAAAGCAAAGCAAAACAGCCCATATCCACCCCAAAGACACTCGTCAAGCCAAGCAGCCAAAGACACATGCCAGGAACAACTTGTCCTTAAGGGCTAAAAGCCATAGGACGTAAAGCAAGCTAATGATGATGACACCCGCTGGGAAACATTGACCAGTAACTCGGAAAGACACATACCTTTCGAATTCCGCAGAGTTAAATCAATGTTTAATGGTTGTAACCTCCTATCCTTACCTGGTAGGAAAGTCGCACATAGTTTTGCTAAATTTCTGAAAGAATGTAAAGTTGTGTAGAACAAAGTTCTCATTGCTTAACATTTTTTTCCTAGTCTCTGTAATTGCCGTAAGTGTAAGACAGCTTTATTTCAAGTAGTTTATGATAACAATATTGATCAGCACTCTTGTTTACTGACCTCACAGTGATTGTTGTTGTTAACATTTACTTTTTACCATACATTACCTTGTCATTTGCATTTCTTGTTCGTTTATATTGTTCCTCCATGCCCCAGCAGGGGTCAAAGGAAATAGAATCTTTGGATGATAAACTTTTATCCCCTTAGGTACTATAACATTCTTTCCTTCTTCTCTCTCTTTCTCCTCTGTATCTCAGTTAGTTTCCAAGAAAAATACTGACGTTCTTTCACAGTAGAACAGGCGCGTAGGAAGATGCTGAGAGGAAGGGGGGCCCACTAAGTCGGGTGAGCCATACGGCCGGGGTGAAGAAGTGTGTGTGTGTGTGTGTGTGTGTGTGTGTGTGTGTGTGTGTGTGTGTGTGTGTGTGTGTGTGTGTGTTGACTGCCAAGGATTGTGTCCTGCGACAGCAGAGCAGGGGGGCCCCACCACTGGTGGGCCCCCTCTCCTCCTATCAAAAGCAAGGGGGGCCGAAAGATATTCGGGCCCCCCTTCCAAAAATCGAACGGGGGCCCGGGCCCCCATGGTTCCTACGCCCCTGTTAGCATGCAGATAAGCAGCTTAAGATTAATGAATAATGCGAATAATGCGGCCTCCAAATGAGACTGCTGGGGAAAGAGCGCGTCCAGTAGCGTGCCATTTAATCACACTCGACATTCCTTTGAACGAAGGTCACGTGTCTCATGGGATATCGCCTCAGAAGTCTGTACAAAAAGGAAAGTAAAAATAGATTCACCACAACCGATCTGCCTGCAAGTCCACTGGAGAAAGAGTAAACAGCAACGCAGCATCGTTCTAGCAACATCGGCAACTGTATGACGCCTTGTTTTAGATTAGTAAATGCTTGCCACGTTTGCCATGTCCTGTGTAGTTCATACATTCGTTTGATACTAATGCTATCCTCAACTTGTCTGCCATACGTTTTACACCATCTGTATATACCCGAGTTCTCACTGTACACTGGGAAGCCGGGGTTGCCGAATGGTAGAGCGTTGGACTTCTAATGCTCGGGTCGTGAGTTCGTATCCCGGCTGGGACCAAATATTTGTGCTGGCTTTTTCATCGTTGCCCCGTCTTTGACATCACCCGTATGTGGTGGAAAAGGACGTTAAACCCCCAAACACCCATCCACCCTCTCACTGTACATTGTCAATGTCACCGTTTTCGTTTATGTTTGTGTGTAGGCCTGTGTAAAAATGCCAAAAAAGAAATTAAAAAACAAAAACAGTTCAATGGACAATGGAGAGTCCACTACAAGAGTCCACTACAAGGATTTAAAATCTGTCTCCCCCCCCCCCCCCCCCTTCATTGACAGCATCCTTCCTCTCCAGAACTGATTCAGCCCGGTAAAAAATGGCGTGCTCAGTCCGGCTCTGGTAAGCAGCACGCAGACCGCCAAAGGTTTGTCACATTATTCGCACTCATGAGGTCTCAGCTGTCCCTGTGGAGTACTGTTACCAAAAAAGAAAGAAAGAAAAAAAAACTACAACAAAAAACCGACCATTCAAAAAAAAAAAAAAAAGACTTTGCCAAATCGGTCGACGCCGCACAACACGGCTACCGGAACCGTGACAAACCATCAGCACTTTTGGGACAAACTCGTGAGGAAAAGGTGATTTGCTGGCGTGTTAGGTTCCATGTTTAATCACCAGACTCAGTTCAGGGACGTGACAATTAGCCTTTTATCCCCTGCCGATGCACAGGCACATTAGAGTAGCGCCCCTTGATGCACAGACACATTAGAGTGGCACCCCCTTGCTGCCTGAAAGGCAGGGCTCTTTGAAGCGCGATTAGTAACCCATCAAACGGCGAGGAGAGAAGAAACCTGGCCCGTGAGGTAGTGTGGATTAAAGAAGGCGGTGTGGGGGCTGGACCTGATGATCAACAGAAGTCAATCAACGCTAAGCCATGTACACCCAGGTTCAATCTTGGGCCACAAAACCCGCGTTTTCCTGCTCTGATACGCTTCCCTATCACGCGATCTCTTCTGCAACAGGTAAACTTTTAATGAACCTTCTAAACCGGACACATTTCTCGCAACAATCTTCCTAAACAAATAAATAAATAAATAAATTGAACACCTCATTTTGTGAGAATCAACCGAAGGAGCCTTGTCGGACAAAAGAAGAATGAGAAATCTTGCTTTGGTAATACCTGTCACGTCAGTCAACGTTCAAATTTTAGCAGAAAATGTTCAACGCACACACTCAGAGAGAGAGAGAGAGAGAGAGAAATCAAGGTTCCGCTACCCGACAGTTAATACAAACAGACACAACAGGACATATGTAGATTGTGTAACAAAATTAGTACCACGTGGAAGGCACGTCAGTAAACACTGTGCACAAAGATTTGCCTGTCTGGTCCCCGCGGTTATCCGCCCGCAGTCAAGGCGAGTATGCTGACATCATCTTTGATGCTCACTCACGTTCAGCACTGTTCCACCGCTGCACGGCCCCATGTTTCTGTCAGCGGTTGCATCAAAGAATGCGGGGCGATTTCCAGCATGTCAAGATCAATATCAACAGAATAACTGGACATGCCCCCCCCCCCCCCGTCCCCCTCCAAGACCCCCTGTCTGTGTCTACCTCCCCACCCCCTTCGTCCTTCCCCCCTTTTGATTTCTCAAGACGCTGAACAGCCAAGGTCCACTCAGCGTGTGGTTTCATCTTGACCAGAAATCCTGTGTTCGCTAAAGTAAGCACGGAATGAAAACAGATTCCCATGAGAGACAGGCTGAAGGGGTGGTGGTGTGTGTGTGTGTGGTGGGGGGTGGGGGGGGGGGGGGGGGTGGGGAGGGCATATTGCTATGTGTTCGTGTGTTGTAGAGACGAACCGAGGGGTGGAGTGGGGGGGGGGGGGGGGGGGGGTGGGGGGGGGGGGGCGGGGGGCGGGGAGGGGGTGGCTGTGGGGGCCGGTGGAGGGGGGGGGGGCGGGGGCGGGCTCTGCAGGTTTCTGATCAATACAACGCCAATTTCAAGTCTGACATCAAAGAGTCTAGAACTACTACAGGTGACTGTCTTTGCAGAAATATGGCTTATCGTGAACACCCCCCGCCCCTTTCCCCCACGCCCAGCAAAAAACTGTGGTAAAAGACAAAAAGAAGTCAAAGAATACTTCATAATTATTTCCTTTTCAACCATTTTCTCCCATTGTACTGGGGAGTCGGAATAGCCGAATGGTAGAGCGTTGGACTTTCAAAGCTAGGGTCACGGTCGTGAGTTCGAATCCCGGCTGCGGCCAAGTATTGTGTGCTGGCCATTTTCTCGTTGCCCCGTCTTTGACATCACCCATACGTGGTGGAGAAGGACGTTAAGTATCCAACATCGACCTACTCACTCATAAAAAGCAGTTAGGCGTCAGGGCTATATACGAGGATCCACGGACCAGAAAACATAACCGCTCCCAAACTCCCAAGCACCCACCCATCCACACCTCTCCCATTGTAAGACAGTTTCCTTAGTCATGTCTCTCTTGCCTCTTTTTCGATTTTTTAAACCCCATTTTCATTTCCGCCCGGTGGCGTTTTTCTTGTGACAGTTTGGCCGAGAGGGCGCGTCCGTCTCATCATAACCCTTCTTTTTTACGGTGTGGGTAAATCCACCGGTAATTGGTGTTGGTCGGGTCTTATCAGAAAGTGGGTATCGCCTGGCCACGATCCAGCCAACGCCAGACCTGCCTCCATCACTGGCAGAAATCTGAGGCCTGGGTATTGCCAAAGTAGTTGCCTACTCGTCTGAACAGCACTCGGGGTGCAGTCAGAATGGCCGCCAGTGTTTCTGGTGCTATCCCGGTTCAAAAGCAGCATCGCCAGCACAGCGTGTTTCCAGACCGAGAGTAGGCCTATCCCACGTGTGTTGACCCCTGTTCGTTTTTTGTCCTTGTACGCGAAACTCAAACAAGATTAACGGTTCCTTGGCGGCTCTTACTGCAGCAAACATGAGTATAATCAAAGTGCAACATTGCCACTGAGCCATATTTCAATCCATGCAGACATGAATTGATTAATTCTTTTTTTTTTTAGCGAGGCCACAGGTGCACAACCCCAAGTGTACTAGGTATAAGTGTACTAGGTATAAGTGTACTAGGTATAAGTGTACTAGGTATAAGTGTACTAGGTGTAACTGTACTAGGTATAAGAACTGAGTTAAACAGCAACTGGCTAGAAATTTCGGAATTAGAGTTTAAGACATCTGTGTACGTGGCAAATTGCGAGCAGTCACCCAGACATCTTTTTTTTTTCCTTTGCTGTTGTTGCATTTTTCAAGGTTTCAGGCTGTCAGTTCTGCACCTGAAACCCCATCTGCTGTCTCTGTCAACAACCGTGTCTGTGATTTAGCTGGGTAGTTAGTTTGTTAGTTAGGGCTTAACGCCGCGCAAGCAACCAAGACTATTTCGCGGCTGAAGCGAGTCCCATCTTGCAAGGTCTTTTAAAACATAAAATATGCACAATGCTGTATGTTAAAAATTTGTGAAACTTAAAGCAGGGTTCGCGTTAACCGGCCACAGCCGGTAAATTACTGCTTTGGAAACTGAAAATACCGGAATAATTAGGCCTGCCGGTATGGGTGACCGGCTGGGTTTTCAGATGACCGATTGAAAAACATAAAGAAAAAAATTACCAAAGAGTCTGCTGGAATATTTGAGCCTGTGTGACTATGCCTGGCGTTGTTCTTTCCGCAGTCCCCTCGATCTGTTGTCTCTCTTATCGCAAGGGAAACATAGAAACGTTCGTCGTGATTTAGATGGGTGTATCTTCACGCGAGGGTGACGTCAAACACATCAAGACACGTGGTAACAACACCAAACCAAACAAACACTACGTCTTCATTGCGGAAACGTATTCTGTCAAAGTCATGACCAATCTGCACCATGTGTTTGCTGTAGGAGCTCGCTAAACGCACTCAGCTATCGTGGACAGAACCGCCTGGAGAAGGCGTCCATCATGTCGGAAACCATGCATCATGCATCAGGCGCAGCACATGGGTTCACTTCTTCTGAAGGCGGACTGAAATCCGTAGCGAAGCTGCAAGAAGTATCTTTCATTTCCCTCCGATATATTCTAATTTGCGGTAAGAAGCCTCAACGACAGACAAGGGCAGAATCTGTACCATACATCATGAACATACCATATGTACAGTTTTGTGTGTTTTTTTTTCCTTTTGGTTCATTTTTCCCTTCAACGGCGTACTTGGCGATGTAGCAAAGCTGCAAGAAGTTTCTTTCATTCCCCTCCTATATTCTAATTTGCGGTAAGAAGACGGAAGTAAAGGCCAAGCCGACAGAAGAGTAGATTTATGGGTCTAATAACCAACAGGGGGTCTAGGGGATTGTGGGACATGAAAGGATAGTGGATGGTTTTCACGGGAAATTCGATTTCACCAGAGTATTTTGGTCAAGCACTCGATTGCAGACACACTGATGGTGTACTTTCCTCTCTTATTGGATGTTTTGTCTGCAACCACAAAGCTGCTGTCCCAAAAGTACTGTGTGTGTGTGTGTGTGTGTGTGTGTGTGTGTGTGTGTGTGTGTGTGTGGTCCCTCCGGAAAGCCTTTGTATCCAAGTGTTTTGCATTCACCCCGCAGAGTTATCTATCCTGTGATGATGCAGTTGTCTACCCATGCACACCCTCCCATGATCAGCTCACTGACTCTTCAGACATGCGTAAACAAGCCGGTAACAGATGTCACGTGCTAGGGCAATGTGCAGGATTCCAACCATGTAACTCCCCAAATTTCCTAGTCCCATAACCTGTCACTGACGTAATGCAGTCGTTTATGAAAGAGAACACGAAAACTGTAGCCAGTCTCGTTTGTTGTTCTGTAGCTCGTGCGTCCGGTACGTCTCTGCTGGGGTTCACACTGGCTCAGTGGGCGGTGCGTTGTCCGGGGATCGAAAATGTGAAATTCGTCTAGTTCGATTTATCTCTTGTGCGGAAAATGTTGTTCCAGATACCTAGCGGCACTGCTCATCTAGTGACATGCTCGGGTGCTTTAAATTTACTGTTTATTCAGATTAACGTACTCTTTCAAACAAGAGAGAGAGAGAGAGAGAGAGAGAGAGAGAGAGAGAGAGAGAGAGAGAGAGAGAGAGAGAGAGAGAGAGAGAGAACTAAATTAATTCTGTGTACACATGACAACGCCCCCAAACCTGCTCTCTCTCTCTCTCTCTCTCTCTCTCTCTCTCTCTCTCTCACAACACACACACGCACACACACACGCACGCACGCTGGCACACACGCACACACACACACGTTTCATGTACATGACTACACACCCAAACCAAACCGTCTGTTCTACATCTCCGTGCCCGGGTTATAAAACAGTGACGTCAAAGGCAGGCCGCGAGTGCTGGGAAAGCAGAATGGAACAACAAATCTTCATTTAATATAAACTGACATTTCACTCGCTTTGAACCGCTTCCCTGCTTATTCTGTCTCCGAATAGCAGAGATTAAAAAAAAATCGCGAGCATATGCGCCCGCAGGGAAAATTCAGCGCACCATTTACTTTCCTTGCAAAAACACCAGGTTCTTAACAGCTCAGTACGAAATTCCCCCAATCACACCCGGTAGACCGATTCCCCCCTGCCGCCCCCCCCCCCCTTCCCTGCCCCCCCCCCCTCCTCCCCTACCAAGACTTTATATAGCAACATCAGGGGCCGCATGTAAAAGTCAGGGTTAGGGAGTTTAGCCCCGGGTTAGAGTCTAACCTCGAACTAACCTAGCTCTAGGTGTGTTTTTTGTTGTTGTTTTTGTTTTTAAATATAAATCAGGAAGCGGGTCCATTCCACCAAGGTGCCTGAGCCGTTATAGAAGGATTTTTGTCTTTCTTTCTTCGCTTCCTTTTTTATTTAATTTCGTTTTGGGGTTTCTTTTTTCCTAGTCTGGGTTAGGCTCGTAGCCGTGGGTTAAATTAACCTTGAGTTTTACATACGGGTCCTGATCAACCAGGACTGAAATACACTGTAGTTCGAGGGACTGAAATACTGGAGTCAGTCGAGGGAATGAAATACACTGTAGTTCGAGGGGAACAAAGTTCTGTGCAGACATAATAATTCTTTTTCAACCTGAATCACAGATATGGAAAGAACAGCGCATTTCTTCTCCGTCACAAAGACGTTCCAGTTGCATGCAGTGCTGACGGTGAAGTACTTGTTCATGCAGTGCTGACGGTGAAGTACTTGTTCATGCAGTGCTGACGGTGAAGTACTTGTTCATGCAGTGCTGACGGTGAAGTACTTGTTCATGCAGTGCTGACGGTGAAGTACTTGTTCATGCAGTGCTGACGGTGAAGTACGTGTTCATGCAGTGCTGACGGTGAAGTACTTCAGTGTTCACGGAACAGAGTTGCAACAAACCTGCACTAGAAAAGAGAATGCAGCAGTTCTACTAAATATCGGGAAATGATGTTCACCTCATGACGGCGTATACCAATGAAAAGAAAGGATAAACATGACTGAGATGCCTTCTACGTACAGCATCATTTGATATCAACTATTTTACAATTAATTATTTGTTTCAATTCATACGTTTCTGTTTAAGACCGAGGCCGCTCAGTGTTATTATTTTGTGTTGTCTATGGCACTGGTCGCGTTGACTGAGTCTTCATGAACGGATGTCCCTGCGCGTGTGTATTCCGACGATTTGACGCAAACGCATTATTCAACACTAAATTAACACACACACACACACACACACACACCTACCACACTCACACACACACACACACACACACAATAAAAAATACAACCACCACCTATCAACAATGAAGACAGGATCCATTTTTTTTCTGCATACCCATACATACTTCGTTTTGGTAACAACATCTTTTCGTGACGCTACAATATCTTTCCAAGTACTGACATACACGTAGGAGCAAGTACTTTCGGTAACAACTTCTTTTTCCCTGCTAGAAACTGAATGAAAAACCTGAGAGTCTACCGATCTCCAAGCAACGGTGATTATTTCAACGCCGCAAACCAGCCCCTGGCCGAAATTGTATTCGATACAGAGACTACGGCACCGAGCGTTGGCCAGAGATAAAGCATGGAGTCACGGCACCCGGTCTACGTCATAGCGCACAGCCAGCATCTGTTGCTGATGAAGTTCGCTTAGTGTAGGAGCAGCCATGCAGAAAAGTGGAGGAGCGGACATCGTGATGCTACAAAAATGTAGAGCGAAAATTGGAGCCGTGTTTTTCAACCTTGAGGCACGAAGGAGAGTGGAAATTTGTGTGCGAGTTTGATGTGCACTTTGCTGAAGCGCAGTCATCTGTGCGCAGTATCGGGTGAGTTACGTGAAGGCTACTACCGGAACACTTCACACCAGTACAGTTCATGAAAAATTAATTGTAAGTGATTGTAACACAGAATAACGAATACTAACTAGGCAGCTTGCTATGGTGTACATTAACCCCGATTTAAAGTAAACACTGGTGTTCTGTTGTTATTGTTTTCTATGCTGATCACATTTTTTTTTTTTTGTTCATGCTCACAAACTGCAAAATAAATTAACACACGTTTTCCTCGAAAATAGAAGCCACACTTCATTGCAGTTGTACGCACAGCGGTGTTAATTCTGCATGTGTAAGCCTTTACCCTTTGCATAAACTGACCATACTATAATCAATAAATCAATCCATGAGGGTGGATATAGGTGCTTGGGGGTTTAACGTCCTTTTCCACCACGCAAGGGCGATATTACAGACGCCGGACCAACGAGAACGGACTCTTTTAAAGTCGATTTAAAGTCTAATTTCTTCCGGCAATATTATACAGATTAAATTCTTTATCATCACTGCTATCATCATTGTCATTTTAGGTTGTCGTGTCAGGATGTACCATAGCTGTGTGTATGTAACGTGTATATGACGTGTATATCATGTGTAACTGTATGTAATGTGACGTTTTTCATATATACTGTATCTCCACCCTACTGTTGTGAGGCGTCCAGAGCTCCAGCAGGAGGTTGGGCGCCAGATAAAACCTCATTATTATTATTATTATTATTATTAAAAAAGGCCACCACAAATATTTGGCCGCAGCTGAATCAATCAAAACGCAAAACATCTCTCACCACAGATATCACCTACACCAGACAGGCCACGTCAGTGACACTATAATCGCATTTCTTTCCCGTATCAGTAGGTTATAGTGGTGATGGTTTCGCTCCAACGAGCTTTAATGAAAGCGAGGCTGAATCCTGGGAAGGTGGAGGACTTTGAGGCGGGAAGTGTAACAAAGGCGGGAACAGCCGATCAAATTCTGCCAAAACGGCACAAGAAAGCGCATTACCCAGTGTAAGTCAGTAAGCGGATTTGGAAAGACGACGGTGTGTGTGTGTGTGTGTGTGTGTGTGTGTGTGTGTGTGTGTGTGCGCGCGCGCGTGTGCGTGTGTCACAGTGTGTGTGTGTCACAGTGTGTGTGTGTGTGTGTGTGTGTGTGTGTGTGCGCGCACGAGCATAACTAGTGCCACATAGCTCTAAGCCTTCGGTGTGTTGTAACTGTCTTGATGACAGAAATGAAAAACTACAAACTACTACCTACTACAGTACGCACTATGATTGAACAGGTAATATCTTGTTAAATTGTGTGGGGAACCGTGATAGCCGCGAACGGTTGAGCGTCGGACTTTCAATACTCGGGTCGTGAGTTCGAATCCCGGCTGGGGCAAAATGTTTATGCTGGCCTTTTTCTCGTTGCCCCGTCTTTGATATCACCCGTACGTGGTGGAAAAGGACGTTAAACTCCCAAACACCCACCTTAGTTAAATTTTCTGTAATCAGTCTGAAGCCGAGAATTCACAGCACGGATAATGGAGAGTGAGCAGTACACCTCAGGGTCGAGGTAGATTTTTTTCCGGGATGTATCCATAACTGTAATGTTAGGTACGCTAATGTAAGCACGAGAGTGTATCATACCTTTGGGCAATAGCTTAAACACTGCCAATGTGACATTTGTGCCACAGATGATGACTGTTACCGACAAGTCAGGTCACCTTGTTTACAAGTCACGCACACTCTTGTATATTGCTTACAAAAACCCTCGCCTTTCGCGTCTAGACATTCAAGCAACACATCATCAGCAAAAACGTTTACAATAAAACTTGTCGCTGTCCGGGTTACAACAGAGGTGGAATTGAAAGAAGTGTGTAAACGAAAGTCGAAAGACAAATCACACTACGGTAAAATGTGCAAAAAACAACACCCCCAAAAAGTCTGACGAGAAAAATCAGAACACCAACCACCAACCTTCTTCTATTGAAACGGATCTCTCGCAAAAACTTCCACGCCAGTCAGCCAGAACATAAATCTTTAGGTAAAGCAGAAGCAAGCAGCCCGCGATCTCAAACACAAACCAGCGAGTTCTCTCCCCGTTGACACCTCTCCTCTCTCCTCTTTCATCAAAAGGCGGCAATGGTTGCGAGGCGTTACGCGGCGAACAACACCGCGTGCAGGGTTCCGGCCGTCTCACACACAGGGCGCTTACCAGCCAAGCCTGTCTGCATCTGACAGGAAGAGAGAGATTTTTTGTCAGAGCCTTACCGCTTCTTCTGTCTATACCCTGGCGCCGCTCAACGGGCCCCGGTGACGTCAGACAAACGGTGCACTGTCAGGCAGGTAGCGAAATCAGAGATCGGGGAGAGATGCAAATATTTCATTGTTCTCCTGCATGCGAAGCACGTGTTCTTCGTAATGAGGCCGTTTCCACGTTGCATGCGGCGTCGAGAAAGCATGTTAACGATGTTTGTACGAAACGGCCGGATTCAGGTAAGTACTGAGAGAACCTGACGGAGTGTATTACACAGAACTCTGTCGCTTCACAAATGTATTCAAGAATAAATAAAATGTAGCAGTGCATGTTAGAACGTACATTACTGGACTTGTCAAAAATGACTCTGTGTGTGTGTGTGTGTGTGTGTGTGTGTGTGTGTGTGTGTGTGTGTGTGTGTTGGGGGGAGGGGAGGTGTTTGAAAGTTATGAACATGTGTATGAAACGGCCCTTGCAAAACAGCGACACAACTGGATGATGCAGACAGTAATGAAAATATACATGTACACATACAGTAACTAACTGGCCGTTTAGTGTGTTTGTTTTCATATTGCCAGCATGTAAAAACAACAGCTACTGCAGTCAAGTTCAGCATGTGAAGGTGGGTGGGTGGGTGATCGGCAGTTTAACGTCCTTTTCCACCACATATGGGTGATATCAAAGACGGGGCAACAAGAAAAAAGGCCAGCCAAATATTCGGCCCCACCTGGGATTTGAACTCACGACCCGAGCACTGAAATTCCAGCGCTCTACCATTCGGCTCCCCATCTGTACAGTTCAGTAAAACATCGCACTTTCACTGCTCGGGTTGCAAGTTCGATTTCCGGTAAAAGATTTTTTTCCCTCCCGGACTTGCCCCGTCCTTGATATCACCCGTATGTTGTGGAACTGACGTTCAACTCTTAGCAAACAGCAAGCATCGTCATAAACAGCTGTGGGTGGTAAGCCGCTGTAAGGACGTCTAGAGCTCTGAGTGTTCCAACAGGCAATCCGGCGAGATTATCATCTACGTTCTGGCTTTCATATCGCGCGTCTTGTGCCCTTGCTGCGAACATTCTGACTCGTGCTCGAGATGGCCACTTTACGGGAAGAACGAGCCGGCGATATTGGCGGGCAAGGTAAAACAATATGGTGCGTATCTGACTTGAGTTTCGCTAGTTAAACAGCTCTGTGTCGTCTCGCAGTAAAACCGGCTGGGATTTTTTTATTCTTTCTTCCCGGAGCGGTGAGGTGTCGTCTTTGCTAAACTGTTCCGCCACGGATGCTTCAAACAGAAGAGGACTAGAAATAGCTGTAAAGCTCCTTTTCAGTCGTGTGTGTGTGTGTGTGTGTGTGTGTGTGTGTGTGTGTGTGTGTGTGTGTGTGTGTTAAAGTAGTAGTAGTAGTATTTGATCGCACTGCAACTATTTCTTAAAATGTTGTTGCTGTTGTAGGCGGTGGTGGCCGTCGTGGTGCCGGCTACCGCCTGATTCTGTCTTTCATTATTGTATTAATATTGTGGTGTATATAATTATATCAAGAGCAGTGAGTAGTTATGTTGTTTTTATCCTGTGAAAAACGACTTCTGTAAATGTGTGTGTGTGTGTGTGTGTGTGTGTGTGTGTGTGTGTGTGTGTGTGTGTGTGTGTGTGTGTGTGTGTGTGTGCAACGAGAAAAAGGCCAGCACAAATATTTGGCCTCAGCCGGGATTCGAACAATCAAGACGTGTGTGTGTGTGTGTGTGTGTGTGTGTGTGTGTGTGTGTGTGTGTGTGTGTGTGTGTGTGTGAGAGAGAGAGAGAGAGAGAGAGATGCTTCAATTTGTCTGCTGAACAGCCCGTCTGTATCCCCACTAAAGAACCTGGCAGTTTTGGAAGACAGCGAGGTGTCGGCCGCCATATGTTTCAGTTTGAAGCAACTCCACCCTTTATCTTGCCCTACCAGCAGAGAGAGAGAGAGAGAGAGAGAGAGAGAGAGAGATCCATATACAAAGAACCCCTGCCAAAAAGTGCACACATGCCAGGCACAGAAAAGACGTAAATTTCAGCTAACTAGCCAAGACAGAATCTCCAGCCCAACGCCATCATAAGATGTCTCCGACCGACTACGGTATGAAGAAACTTCAACCAGACTCGGGGGAACCGGAATTCTTCGCATTGGGTGGAGCAAGCAAAACAGTGAATGGGAATGAAGGAAGAGATGGTTTACGCCGGGATGTCTCACAGTCACTGTACGGGGGGAAAGTCCCACTGATCTGAATCACGAGACTGACCTGAGTTCCTACATTCACAAAGGCTGTTTGGAGTATTCAGGTGAGGGGAGGCGGGGATTTTGACTGTGTGTCGGTTGGGTGGCAGCTTGGGTCGGAGAACTGAACCCAAGGTGTGACAACTATAAGATCCTACCGTGACAGACTGCAACCGTTAGAAATCCCGAACGAAGTCGTTGCACGTTTTATGTATCGCCCGACAGGTCCTAAAGGCTGAAATTAGGGTGCGGAAAATCCGAGACAACGAAATGGGGTGGGTGGGTGGTTAGGAGTTTAACGTCCTTTTCCACCAAATAAGGGTGATATCAAAGTGAGTGAGTATTTTAAGGCTTAACGCCGCGTCAGCGACAAAGACTAATTCGCGGCAGCGTGATATCAAAGACGGGGCAACGAGAGAAAAGGCCAGCACAAATATTTGGGCCTAGCCGGCGGGATTCGAACTCACGACCCGAGCACTGAGAGTCCAACGCTCTACCATTCGGCCACCCCGGCTCCCCTGCAATGAAATGGGACTGTACTGTTTGCTGGAGGCGGCTGATACAAATTTTCACCGAAAGATCGTAAATCAACACTTGAAGCACTCACCACTGGTCTGGTTCTGTCGCAAAAAAAAAAAAAAAAAAAAGAAAGAAAAAAAAAGAAAAAAAGACACAGCTGGCAGCTGGTATCAAAACGCAAGAATGATCTAACATGATGGGTATTGCGATGAGAGTACTAGCAGACAAAAGTCTCTCTCTCTCTCTCTCGTTTCAGTTGACCTTTCGATGCTTGTATTTTGCAGATCACTGTAACTCCCATGAAACAGAATTTTTTTTTATGTAACTTACCGTTGACTTCTGATCTTTATTTTTTGTTCTTGCCGACTACGGTTTCCAGATTGGAGCTGATATAAAACTTACTCAGTCAACTTGCGGATTAGCCCAGAGTATACATTACCAAAAAATAAAAAAAAAAAAAATCTTCATCTCCCCTTCCAGATCCTAACTACCACCTTCGTATGGGGGGGGGGGGATGAAGTCAAATTCACATCACGGCGTCCGCCCAACGCCTTCGACAGATGCCGATATCCCCAAATAACCTTCACTCCTTTGAGAATATTTTGTGATATTACACCTCCCTTTTTCGTGTAAATCATGTGTGAAAAAAACACAGCTAGGCTGGGCGTCTGTCCTTTTTTTAAACATGTATATTTTCGCACTTTAGTTTCCCTTTCAGGAAAATTCCCTCGTGAGGCTGAAACATCCAGGGAGAAGCAGGAAATACGTCGAAGTTATCTGCCGTGTATATTTTCCCTATTACCAACCCTCAGCTCTCTCTCTCTCTCTCTCTCTCTCTCTCTCTCTCACACACACACACACACACACACACACACATTCTCTCTCTCTCTCGGCCCCAGGTGTAACAGACAAAAACCCTCCAGCAGAGAAAGAGCGGATCTGTCCAGGTTTTGAATGATGTATATTTTCACACTTCCACCTCTCATTCTGCCAGATTATGAGAGACCGTCGGAGCAGCGCAGGTGTGAATCTACGCGTGCTCCCAAAATACACCTACACCACACAGCCAAAATGTCAAAGCTTCAGCCTGCACATGCGCACTAGACACATATCCCATGATCCTCTTTGCAGTTGTGTTAGACAAAGCCTTTTTTTTATTTTCCCAAAAACAGAATGAAAGGAAAGAAGGTTGGTTGACTGTATGACTCAATCTGCTGGCCAGAAGGTTGGAATAAATTACTTTTTTTTTTTCATCCTGCGGTTGCGAATAACCGATGGGATTTTAATGATCTAAAAAAAAAAAACCGCTGATGCCATTTTAAGAAAACGAAGTTTCGGAAAAATTACTATTTTTCCACCTTACGCTGTTATCGATTTCCAACAAGCGATGGGATTTTAATGATTTCAAGAACCGCTGATGTGTAATTTTAAGAAAAAGAGTGCTTTTCAAACTTTAAGAAAATTGAACTCTTCTCCAAAATTGTTTAATACCGCAAATGATACTGCGCATGCGCACGAAGTCCACCTGTGACGTTCTCAAAGAGAGAGACAAAAAGGTTGCTTTTGAGAAAACAACTCGAAGAAGAAGAGAAATCAAGACGAGGGGTGGGGGCGGGTGTTGAGGAGTTTAACGTCCTTTTCCACCACGCAGGTGGGTGGGTGGGTGTTTGGGGGTTTAACGTCCTTTTCCACCACATAGGGTGATATCAAAGACGGGGCAACGATGAAAAAGCCAGCACAGATATTTGGCCCCAGCCGGGATCGAACTCACCACGCATGGGTGATATCAAAGACGGGGCAACGAGAAAAAGGCCAGCACAAATATTTGGCCTCAGCCGGGATTCGAACAATCAAGACGAGAAAAGGGCGCAAAACATAAATCCGGTCAAACAATGCACGTGCAACGTGTGACAACCTTTCAGAAATCGAATCGCACGATCCCCGAACAGAGAAGACTACAGAAATGAATCGGGAAAACAAGCAACAGACCATCCTCTTTCGCCTCCGCACCGGACACTGCAGACTACTGAGTCACCTCCACCGCCTGCGAGTGTCCCACACAGACGAGTGCCCCTGTGGAACTGGCCCTCAAACACCTGATCATATCCTGCAGTTCTGTCGAACCTTCCAAACCCTTAGGAAAGAGACCTGGCCAACTGGTTCCACCCTGCAGCAGAAACCCTGGGGCTCCTCACCCGACCTCCAGACGACTGCTGCCTTCATTGAAAAAACCAAACTCTTGGTCTGACGCAACCAACAAACACTGAACGCAGAAAAAGAAGAAGAAGAAGAATCGGGAAAACAAAAGACGAGGGGGAAAAAAAGGAGAAGAATTTTTTTTTAAAAAGGGTTGATGAATGCAGCAACAAGATTACATTCATCTAACAAAGAAAAATAAAACAGACTAGCTTAGCCGATCAACAAGCAGAAAACACACAGACAAGAACTTGACAGACACACTGAAGCGCCAAGAAAACAAGTCTAACATGAACGATGACTTTTGCTGATAAACAGAAACGTTACGTTTTATTCCATCGTTATTTTACGTCATCTGATCCTTGTCGAGCAAGCTTTCTCCGAAAACGTGGGCGTTTCGTCGATCGTGAAACCGATTATTTGGTGGGTTCAGAAACCATGTTTCCCTTGGTAGCACGTCCTTGGTGAAGGGAAACATCTCGCACAACAATTACCGACAACTTGTCAAAGGAATGTTGGCACGGAACAAGGACTTGGACTCGGTTCCAAAGGATGAAATGAACCTTGGAACAATCACGAACTACCGGAATGCAAGAGTAACGTTCTCATAAACACGATCGTCTCACTACCCAGAAAACAAAAAACAAAAACAAATAAACAAAAAACCCGAAACAAAACAAAACAACAACAAAAACGTTAGTGGCATTCCATATTAGTTCTGATAATTTTTACAAGTCCCATGGCTATAGGAATGTTCAGTTAAACAAAAAAGCACCATCACAAATCGCAAGAAAACAAGCCTTTCTCTGTGATAACTATAGTTAGGAAAATGATTTTGTTTTAAAAAGAAAATATTTTGAACTGCGGCTGATACATACTTATTCGAAAAACAAGCCAAGAACTTAAAAAAGACAGAAAAAGAAAACACAAATCGTCACTGTACTCCCGTTGAGTCAACCCGGCTAAGAGTTTCCGCGTAACGAAGGCGCTCTCCCTATCGGGTGGGTGTTTGGGGGTTTAACGTCCTTTTCCACCACGTGCGGTTGATATCAAAGACGGGGCAACGATGAAAATGCCAGCACAAATATTTGGCCCCAGCCGGGATACCTCTCCCTATTGAAATTTTGCAATGATGTCACGCGTAGAAAAAAGGATTGTCGGGGGAAAAAAAAATCATCAGTTCAACACTTCGAAAGGGAGGAGCGTTACCATGGAAACATCAACACGACTGGCCAGTACGAAAGACATTACGCATATTATAAGCCATATCCGTTCAGGTAAACACAACTGCTCTGCTGATCTACGTGTCAGCGTGATAGCCTACCTAAAGCTACTCACACTTGCCACTTAGTAACTGTAGCCGATAATAAGAGGGCAGGTAAGCTGCTGAACGAGCCCTATCGGTTTGTCAGTGAGGATGCTGGCAGCGCCGCCAAGTGGTAAGAAATGACGCGAGTGGGATGGAAAAGCAAAAAGCAAGCAGTGCGGAATATGATATCCCGTTCACGTCAGTAACGTGCCTTTTAGTGTTTTGTGACAGAGGCAAAAATCAAGCAGCGAAAAATATGAAATCCCGATGGCGTTAAAACGGGCCTTGACGTGACAAGACGTTTACACACTCAGGAAGTCAAGCAACACGGACTGTGAAACCCTGTTCGCGTCAAAATGCGTCTTTACTCGTCAGAGTGAAGGCATTTCCACACAGGGTGGGTGAGTGGGGGTTTGGGGGTTTAACGTCCTTTTCCACCACATACGGGTGATATCAAAGACGGGGCGACGATGAAAAAGCCAGCACAAATACTTGGCCTCAGCCGGGATACGAACTCACGTCCAACGCTCTACCATTCGGCCATCCCGGCTTCCCATATTTCGACACAGAAAACAATAAAGCACGGCTTGCGACGATATCGTAACATTTTAACTTGTCAGCCTGGTGCAACTTCACACAGACCATGACGTACACGGACATCAAGTCGAACATTACTGATTTACGAAACCTTGTTTGTTTCAAAACTGTGTCGATTTACAAGTGCAACTGACTACTTCAGTATTTGACCGACATTTATTGTCAATGGTGATGCCAGCTTTGCCACTGAAAGTGCTAGGAATTGTTGTTGTTGTTGTTAGGAAAGTCACTGATGACCTGACTGTCGGGAAAATCCCAAACTACACATCCGACTGTGTAGCAGACTACCGCACCTCACAACTTCCGTTCTGTACCTTGCCAGTTATCTACCGCACTTCCCCCGGGCATACCCCTCTTGTCTCCCTTACCTCGATAATCAAGGATTGTCTACCCTTGTTCTGAACATCTTTAACTGCCAGGATGAGAAAAACCATACAGCGGCTTGCCTGCGGTTGAAAGGGTACACAACTAAGTGCACGCTGTACCAACGCACTCGGAACGCACGATGAAGTCGTCAAGATATAGGCCACGGTAAACAGAGCATTAACAAGAGGTTGAATGTATCCCAAGCTGTGAACAATTCTGCTGAAAGTATAACAATAGGCCCCTTTTTTTCCCCCTGCACCAACTCTTTGCCAGCTCCAGTGGTGTTCCTCCCAGCAATAGGCACCTTCTGTTAATATGAATGAAAGTGGATATTAAAACCTTTTGGTATTTCGAACAATTCAAAACTACTTTCACGGCAAAATGCCGGTAAAATGCCGGTAAAATGCCGGCAAAATGCCGGTAAATAACAAGTAACATACAGCACGTTTAAAAAAAAAAGGGACCAAAAAAGTAAACGAAGAGAGGAAAAGGTCAAGTATCAATTACCAATCCTGAAGAGCGGAGTTATTTTGAACGGACCCGAACTTCTACAGGTCTATCATAACCACACACAAAACCTGCCAGCATCATGCTGTGTTCCTTTCAAGCGGCTGAGCGCCCGTAAGTGATTTAGGGCGAGTTTCAAAAGGTTATTGACTTCCTATTTCAAGACAGAAATTACTTCTTGAAGAGGCGAGTCTGGCCCACAAAATAAAGATAATACACAAACAGTTTTGAAATGAGCGTCTAATGCCTCGCGAGAAAAGGTAGTTTCTATTCCGGGCAGACCATACTGCTGATAAAAAAGCTCATTTGTGTTGCTGAGAGCACAAAATGTCAATGGTATAAGTGTGCTTGTGTTGTGATCATCGATTGCTCCAAACAGTATATGCTGGAGCGTATTTCGATTCAATTCAAGTAAAATTCAAAAGTTCTTTATTGTCTGTTTTAAAACGTAACATTTCAAACAGCAAATTGTCTTCAGACTCATGCTGAAGGCTTTCGCCATCAACTTACAAAGAGTCAATCATACAACAGTTTCAAATGAACATTTAAACATATATTTAAATATAAAGCGAACAGCGGCAAAATGACTAACCATCCATCATTTCATCCATCGAAATGGTATTGTAATTCCTCACGTGACTAGCAAAAGCAACCAAATTTCACTCCAACCTGCCTCCTCCTCCCAACCCCCCTCCCCCCCTCTCTCTCTCTTTTGACAGTTTGGCTAGTTGATTGCTTAGGGAACTAACGCCTATGTCCACAACAGAAGCTATATTAACTCTTTGACGACGAAGCACAATTTCTAACACGCGATTTCCTATAGGAAATCGCGTGTTAGAAATTGTGCTTCGTCGTCAAAGAGCTAAGGTGATATCAGAGACAGGACAACAAGGAAAAAGCCAGCCTCGGTTTTTGTCTCGGCCTAGCCGGGATTCGAACTCACAACCTGAGAGTGTCTAAAGTTCTGCCAAGATGATGATGATGATGATGACAATGAACAAGTACTTAACAAAGAAGCAGAAGAAGAAAGAGCAGAAGAAGTACAACAACAACAACAAATACTGACAGACGGAAATCAAATTTCAGAGTGCTGGGAAAAGTCTACAATAATGAGCTCTTGCGGCACGTTTAAAGTATCTTTGAAACCAGAACCGAAGCCCCCACCACCACAGTCCTTTGCACAGCGCATAGAACAGAGAAATGTCTGACCTCCAAAATGCATTCGACTCTCAGCAATAAGTGGTTTTATGTTGGTCGACGATGGGGGGGGGGGGGGGGAGTTTGGGGGGAGGGGTGCATCAGAGAGTCGAGTGAACTTTGGAGGTGAAGGAAAGTGCAACGGCGGCACAGCGAAATTAGCTGGAAGTAAAACGGCTGTGTGTGACCCTTAGAAAAAATACGTCCCCACCCAAAACCACATGTAGAATTCCGGTACCACGAAAGTAGTAACCCTCCCTCCTACATTTCCTTCCTAGACTGCGTCCTTTTGGGCCGCGTCGATTCAGCGGGTGATCCCCCCTGCCCTTCTCTTTACCCCACATTCCGTACAGCATGGTGTCACACACACACACACACACACACACACACACACACACAGAGAGAGAGAGAGAGAGAGAGAGAGAGAGTTTTGAGAGAGAGAGAGAGAGAGAGGGGGGGGGGAGAGGGGGGGGGGGGGAGGAGACAGATTGGTCCAAGCATGCTTATGTACAGTATCTTTTACGCCTACTCTACCAGTCATAATGCATGGTTCATACTTTCTGTACCTCATATAATAATTATCCGCGAGGCGGTGGCTCGTAAAAAGTGAACGAAGAGCAACTTTGTCCTACAATGAACCACACTCGCTCGCGATAAGACCCACGCGGTAGATCCAAGCGACTAACTGCACTCAGGAAAATTCCTACAATCAGTCTTTTATGAATTTGTGTGTCCTTTCATGTAAGCCTGTTAGATAACGCAATCTCAGGAAAGATATTTACCGCATAAATGACGTTTTATGAGAATATGCTCCACATCCCACAAATACTGCCCTCTCTTGCCAAAAACACAAAGAAACTCAAAACAACTCTTTGAAAAAGATTTTAAGATATAGGAATAAGCTTCCTGATCCTATAACCATCTTCGGTAAGCTCAATGCCGTAGTTCTGGGGACAAGCAGAATAGTTTTAGCAAGCAAACTTCCCAGCAATCCCTGAAAACTATATTCAGCTTAATCTTTCTTCCCCTTTTCGCAATGGTATCAGTTAGACCGAGTTGCCTCCAATGGCTGTCGAAACTGAAGCCAAACTCTAAAAGGAGCCGAGCAGGTAAGAGCAGCCAATCAAACCCACCGACAGATAATTACACTTCTAATTGTCGCGTCATAATGACGCACTTGGATAGATTTTACGTCAGACGATTTGTTACATCAACTGAGCATCTGATCAAAGGTTGAAATTACGAGTTGATGTTCTGCCGCTGCTTTTACAGACGGTCAAATGAGGTTATGCTGTGTAATAGGTGGATATGCGTGTAACACTCTGAACAACATGCGTCTTCAAAACCGTTGGATACCCGATATCACTTCAAACGCGCCACAAACATAAACATAAAACGGGCAGATATTCGCCGTTTACCCGTTCCTTTGTACTTTGGTATTTCCATCAGAGAATCACACAGCATGCTATGATGGGAACAATGTAGTGATGAGACAAAAAAAATTCCAAAAGAAAAGTCAGTTTATTCTAGGAGAATGGGAACCACATTGTAAGCGATGTCGAAATGGAAGACTCAGAAACACAACCTACAGAAAGTGCAACTACACGATCAGGGCCCGTGTGTAGAACTCGAGGTTAATTTAACCCATGGCTACGGGTCTAACCCAGACTAGGAAAAAAGAAACACCAAAACAAAATTAAATTTAAGAAAAGGAAGCCAAGAAAGAAAGACAAAAATCCGTCTATAACGGCACAGGCATCTTGCTGGAATGGACCCGCTTTCTGATTAAAAAAAACCAAAAAAAAACTACAGCTAGTTTAGTTCGAGGTTAGACTCTAACCCGGGGCTAAACTCCCTAACCCCGACTTTCACATGCGGACCCTGGTTATACATGTCACAGAGCATGAAGCCAAAAACCAAATCAAATCTTTAAAAAAAAAACAACAAGAAACAAACAAACAAAACAGCAGCAGCAACAACAACAACAACAAAACAAAGAAAATTTCTCGGCGAAAGAAAGAAAAACTGTCGCTCCCGGCCTCACGAGTCGAAGGTGACATGAAATAGAAAATTCACAAACAGGCCTGGAAGGCCAAGATTACCCCACGATTGAAACACTGGTAGGTACATCGAAAGCAACAGCACCACAAAAATGAAAGAGAGGGACTGTAAAGAAAGTAGTGTTATAAAAGGACAGGAAGGGCTGACTGTAACATGCTGTATTTCCCTTCTTTAGGTGTAAAATCGCCAGTATAACTCAACCACATTCCCAAACACAAAGTCACAAAATACGACTACAATGAACTAAATCCATCAAGGGACTGCTTACAATAGCATATTTCCACCTCTGAATATATTCACACGCTCCTTCCCAGTCGTGACGACGCCTTTTGCTCCAATTCATCATGACATATACCCAACTTCACAAACAAAAGCAGAGCTTCTCTCCGCGCATTTTCTGTTCGCTATCAGAAAGCCTCCCCTAAAAGCAAGACTGTAGAGCAAGGCAGTAATGCACAAAGCGAGCGGTAAGTAAAGCAAGACTGTAGAGCAAGGCAGTAATGCACAAAGCGAGCGGTAAGTAAAGCAAGACTGTAGAGCAAGGCAGTAATGCACAAAGCGAGCGGTAAGTGGAGCAAGACTGTAGAGCAAGGCAGTAATGCACAAAGCGAGCGGTAAGTAAAGCAAGACTGTAGAGCAAGGCAGTAATGCACAAAGCGAGCGGTAAGTAAAGCAAGACTGTAGAGCAAGGCAGTAATACACAAAGCGAGCGGTAAGTGGAGCAAGACTGTAGAGCAAGGCAGTAATGCACAAAGCGAGCGGTAAGTGGAGCAAGACTGTAGAGCAAGGCAGTAATACACAAAGCGAGCGGTAAGTAAAGCAAGACTGTAGAGCAAGGCAGTAATGCACAAAGCGAGCGGTAAGTGGAGCAAGACTGTAGAGCAAGGCAGTAATACACAAAGCGAGCGGTAAGTAAAGCAAGACTGTAGAGCAAGGCAGTAATGCACAAAGCGAGCGGTAAGTAAAGCAAGACTGTAGAGCAAGGCAGTAATGCACAAAGCGAGCGGTAAGTGGAAAGCAAGACTGTAGAGCAAGGCAGTAATGTACAAAGCGAGCGGTAAGTAAAGCAAGACTGTAGAGCAAGGCAGTAATGCACAAAGCGAGCGGTAAGTAAAGCAAGACTGTAGAGCAAGGCAGTAATGCACAAAGCGAGCGGTAAGTGGAAAGCAAGACTGTAGAGCAAGGCAGTAATGCACAAAGCGAGCGGTAAGTGGAAAGCAAGACTGTAGAGCAAGGCAGTAATGCACAAAGCGAGCGGTAAGTAAAGCAAGACTGTAGAGCAAGGCAGTAATGTACAAAGCGAGCGGTAAGTAAAGCAAGACTGTAGAGCAAGGCAGTAATGCACAAAGCGAGCGGTAAGTGGAAAGCAAGACTGTAGAGCAAGGCAGTAATGCACAAAGCGAGCGGTAAGTAAAGCAAGACTGTAGAGCAAGGCAGTAATGTACAAAGCGAGCGGTAAGTGGAGCAAGACTGTAGAGCAAGGCAGTAATGCACAAAGCGAGCGGTAAGTAAAGCAAGACTGTAGAGCAAGGCAGTAATGCACAAAGCGAGCGGTAAGTGGAGCAAGACTGTAGAGCAAGGCAGTAATGTACAAAGCGAGCGGTAAGTGGAGCAAGACTGTAGAGCAAGGCAGTAATGCACAAAGCGAGCGGTAAGTGGAGCAAGACTGTAGAGCAAGGCAGTAATGTACAAAGCGAGCGGTAAGTGGAAAGCAAGACTGTAGAGCAAGGCAGTAATGCACAAAGCGAGCGGTAAGTGGAGCAAGACTGTAGAGCAAGGCAGTAATGCACAAAGCGAGCGGTAAGTGGAAAGCAAGACTGTAGAGCAAGGCAGTAATGCACAAAGCGAGCGGTAAGTGGAAAGCAAGACTGTAGAGCAAGGCAGTAATGTACAAAGCGAGCGGTAAGTGGAGCAAGACTGTAGAGCAAGGCAGTAATGCACAAAGCGAGCGGTAAGTAAAGCAAGACTGTAGAGCAAGGCAGTAATGCACAAAGCGAGCGGTAAGTGGAGCAAGACTGTAGAGCAAGGCAGTAATGCACAAAGCGAGCGGTAAGTAAAGCAAGACTGTAGAGCAAGGCAGTAATGCACAAAGCGAGCGGTAAGTAAAGCAAGACTGTAGAGCAAGGCAGTAATGTACAAAGCGAGCGGTAAGTAAAGCAAGACTGTAGAGCAAGGCAGTAATGTACAAAGCGAGCGGTAAGTGGAGCAAGACTGTAGAGCAAGGCAGTAATACACAAAGCGAGCGGTAAGTAAAGCAAGACTGTAGAGCAAGGCAGTAATACACAAAGCGAGCGGTAAGTGGAGCAAGACTGTAGAGCAAGGCAGTAATGCACAAAGCGAGCGGTAAGTAAAGCAAGACTGTAGAGCAAGGCAGTAATACACAAAGCGAGCGGTAAGTGGAGCAAGACTGTAGAGCAAGGCAGTAATGCACAAAGCGAGCGGTAAGTAAAGCAAGACTGTAGAGCAAGGCAGTAATGCACAAAGCGAGCGGTAAGTGGAGCAAGACTGTAGAGCAAGGCAGTAATGTACAAAGCGAGCGGTATGTAAAGCAAGACTGTAGAGCAAGGCAGTAATGCACAAAGCGAGCGGTAAGTGGAGCAAGACTGTAGAGCAAGGCAGTAATGCACAAAGCGAGCGGTAAGTGGAGCAAGACTGTAGAGCAAGGCAGTAATACACAAAGCGAGCGGTAAGTAAAGTAAGACTGTAGAGCAAGGCAGTAATGCACAAAGCGAGCGGTAAGTAAAGCAAGACTGTAGAGCAAGGCAGTAATACACAAAGCGAGCGGTAAGTGGAGCAAGACTGTAGAGCAAGGCAGTAATGCACAAAGCGAGCGGTAAGTAAAGCAAGACTGTAGAGCAAGGCAGTAATACACAAAGCGAGCGGTAAGTGGAGCAAGACTGTAGAGCAAGGCAGTAATGCACAAAGCGAGCGGTAAGTAAAGCAAGACTGTAGAGCAAGGCAGTAATGCACAAAGCGAGCGGTAAGTGGAGCAAGACTGTAGAGCAAGGCAGTAATGCACAAAGCGAGCGGTAAGTAAAGCAAGACTGTAGAGCAAGGCAGTAATGCACAAAGCGAGCGGTAAGTAAAGCAAGACTGTAGAGCAAGGCAGTAATGCACAAAGCGAGCGGTAAGTAAAGCAAGACTGTAGAGCAAGGCAGTAATGCACAAAGCGAGCGGTAAGTAAAGCAAGACTGTAGAGCAAGGCAGTAATACACAAAGCGAGCGGTAAGTGGAGCAAGACTGTAGAGCAAGGCAGTAATGCACAAAGCGAGCGGTAAGTAAAGCAAGACTGTAGAGCAAGGCAGTAATGTACAAAGCGAGCGGTAAGTAAAGCAAGACTGTAGAGCAAGGCAGTAATGTACAAAGCGAGCGGTAAGTGGAGCAAGACTGTAGAGCAAGGCAGTAATGCACAAAGCGAGCGGTAAGTAAAGCAAGACTGTAGAGCAAGGCAGTAATACACAAAGCGAGCGGTAAGTGGAAAGCAAGACTGTAGAGCAAGGCAGTAATGCACAAAGCGAGCGGTAAGTAAAGCAAGACTGTAGAGCAAGGCAGTAATGCACAAAGCGAGCGGTAAGTAAAGCAAGACTGTAGAGCAAGGCAGTAATACACAAAGCGAGCGGTAAGTAAAGCAAGACTGTAGAGCAAGGCAGTAATGCACAAAGCGAGCGGTAAGTAAAGCAAGACTGTAGAGCAAGGCAGTAATGCACAAAGCGAGCGGTAAGTGGAGCAAGACTGTAGAGCAAGGCAGTAATGTACAAAGCGAGCGGTAAGTGGAGCAAGACTGTAGAGCAAGGCAGTAATACACAAAGCGAGCGGTAAGTAAAGCAAGACTGTAGAGCAAGGCAGTAATACACAAAGCGAGCGGTAAGTAAAGCAAGACTGTAGAGCAAGGCAGTAATGCACAAAGCGAGCGGTAAGTAAAGCAAGACTGTAGAGCAAGGCAGTAATGCACAAAGCGAGCGGTAAGTGGAGCAAGACTGTAGAGCAAGGCAGTAATGTACAAAGCGAGCGGTAAGTAAAGCAAGACTGTAGAGCAAGGCAGTAATGCACAAAGCGAGCGGTAAGTGGAGCAAGACTGTAGAGCAAGGCAGTAATACACAAAGCGAGCGGTAAGTGGAGCAAGACTGTAGAGCAAGGCAGTAATACACAAAGCGAGCGGTAAGTGGAGCAAGACTGTAGAGCAAGGCAGTAATGTACAAAGCGAGCGGTAAGTGGAGCAAGACTGTAGAGCAAGGCAGTAATACACAAAGCGAGCGGTAAGTAAAGCAAGACTGTAGAGCAAGGCAGTAATACACAAAGCGAGCGGTAAGTGGAAAGCAAGACTGTAGAGCAAGGCAGTAATGCACAAAGCGAGCGGTAAGTAAAGCAAGACTGTAGAGCAAGGCAGTAATGCACAAAGCGAGCGGTAAGTGGAGCAAGACTGTAGAGCAAGGCAGTAATGTACAAAGCGAGCGGTAAGTAAAGCAAGACTGTAGAGCAAGGCAGTAATGCACAAAGCGAGCGGTAAGTGGAGCAAGACTGTAGAGCAAGGCAGTAATGCACAAAGCGAGCGGTAAGTAAAGCAAGACTGTAGAGCAAGGCAGTAATGCACAAAGCGAGCGGTAAGTGGAGCAAGACTGTAGAGCAAGGCAGTAATGTACAAAGCGAGCGGTAAGTGGAGCAAGACTGTAGAGCAAGGCAGTAATACACAAAGCGAGCGGTAAGTAAAGCAAGACTGTAGAGCAAGGCAGTAATACACAAAGCGAGCGGTAAGTGGAAAGCAAGACTGTAGAGCAAGGCAGTAATGCACAAAGCGAGCGGTAAGTAAAGCAAGACTGTAGAGCAAGGCAGTAATGCACAAAGCGAGCGGTAAGTGGAGCAAGACTGTAGAGCAAGGCAGTAATGTACAAAGCGAGCGGTAAGTAAAGCAAGACTGTAGAGCAAGGCAGTAATGCACAAAGCGAGCGGTAAGTGGAGCAAGACTGTAGAGCAAGGCAGTAATGCACAAAGCGAGCGGTAAGTAAAGCAAGACTGTAGAGCAAGGCAGTAATACACAAAGCGAGCGGTAAGTAAAGCAAGACTGTAGAGCAAGGCAGTAATGCACAAAGCGAGCGGTAAGTGGAGCAAGACTGTAGAGCAAGGCAGTAATGCACAAAGCGAGCGGTAAGTAAAGCAAGACTGTAGAGCAAGGCAGTAATGCACAAAGCGAGCGGTAAGTAAAGCAAGACTGTAGAGCAAGGCAGTAATACACAAAGCGAGCGGTAAGTAAAGCAAGACTGTAGAGCAAGGCAGTAATACACAAAGCGAGCGGTAAGTAAAGCAAGACTGTAGAGCAAGGCAGTAATGCACAAAGCGAGCGGTAAGTAAAGCAAGACTGTAGAGCAAGGCAGTAATGCACAAAGCGAGCGGTAAGTGGAGCAAGACTGTAGAGCAAGGCAGTAATGCACAAAGCGAGCGGTAAGTGGAAAGAAATACAATTAATGAAACAGCTTTTCCCCGCTAGGGGGAGTTCCTCCTCTTTACGGAACGTGCAGGTAGAGTGCTGTGTGTTATTAGAGAGATATTGGGAGCTCCGTTTTCGTTTCGTTACGTTTTCCCGGAAGTGACCTTTCACGTATGACTCATGCGAAAACGAAACGAAACGAGCAAGGGTTGTTGTGTGATATCGAAGCGCGCGTTTCGTTTTACGGAAGGGAGATAACTTGCGAAACCCGATTACTGATCTTACTTGTTGGAACTCTTTGTTGCAAAACAGCTCTCGGCACCATTTGCAGCGAAACCTGCACTTCACTGTTACACACACACTGACACACACTGTCATTGATCTGACAGAGAAGAACGGCCAAACAGATCAAACATAGGTCGATAATTATGCACTAAGACAGTCCAATGTCTATTTCAAGAAGAAAGATCGGCTAAAACATCGTACGAAGTTTCGAAGCGTGACCTACTTTCACTGTCCAAGCTCGAGAAGCCTTCAAAACAGTGGCTTCAGTACGAGACAGCTTACAAGCACATTTGAAGTCAAATATCGAAAATACTGACTCTCGAGGGAGGGAATGAGGAAGAAGGTAGGTCACTTGAATATGGTACTTGAGAATGGTCCGGTGACAAGTATTTCATTATTGTAAATAGAAAAACGAAAAAAAGAAAAGAAAAAAAAAACCACAACAACTAACAACAACAACAAAAATCAAAACAAACAAAGACCCCCCCCCCCCCCAAAAAAAAAAAAACACAAAAAAAACACCAAACAAACAACTAACTAAACAATAAGAAAAGAAGAAGAAGAATTCAACAACAAAGAACGGGACAATAGATGCGCGCACAGCTACAGAGCTGATTCTAGGATTTTGAAGAAGTGGGGGCAGGCCCCCCTTCCTTGAAAAAAAGGGGGGGATTAGGCCCCCCTCTGACCAAAACAGTGGGGGCGTCTTCTCGGCATATATATATGGCCCAGGCTCAGAAAAGGCGTTGAGCGACCCTGACATGCACCCCCTATCCCGTTCTGCTCGTTTTTCTTCGTAACAGCAGAACTGTTTCAGCCTTTACATGCACCAATCACAAACATGATAATAAAGTTCACCCAAAAAAGGTTTTGTCACTTACCGTTGGGGGTTTTGTGAGTTTTTACTTTTATCGCGGTTTTTCTGCGCCGTCGGCGGCGTTTTTCGTGTCCGGAAAAGCGGACACGCGATACAGTACCTCATTGCCGGAGCAGTTATCAAAACCAAAACGTCGGCCAGTTTTCTCAAGTCGAAAAGCGTGCGCTTTTTCGAAGCCATTCTGATTTTTAACCAGTTCCAACCGGTTAGGTTCATCGATGCCACACTCAAAAGAAAGGTGATTGGTCAAAAAGAATAGCATCGGCCAATGAAAATTTGAGACACATCGCATATACAAGAGAGCAACTTCCGTTTAACTCCCGTTTCCGCTACGCCCTAGCAGACGACAGAAACGTCACAGTAAAGCCCGCTTCGATCAAGACATGTAGCGGGATATTTCCAAACTCCGCGGGATCGCGAACGCGCTCATCGAATTTCTTTGCGGGCCAAAAACTTTTTGTGCGTGATCCCGCGCATCCCGCGCATCCCGCGCCCTAGAATCAGCTCTGCAGCTATTCTCTACAAGTTATTCACGCCAATGTACGTGTTAAAATGTACATAAAAAGTTGACATATATTCTGAAAGCAGCTGACTCGAAACAAACAAACAAACAAACAAACAAACAAAACCCCAACCAACCAAACAAACAACCAAAAAAAAAAAAAATCCCAAGAAAACCCAAAAAGAAAAAAAATGAGTATTTTTATTTGGCACCGCTGCCAAAGAAGCATGTCTATAGGATAGCATTTAATAAAGCATTCAAAGAACTGTAAAAAAAAAAAAGCTACTTGTTAAAAAACAACAACAAACAAACAAAAACACAACAACAACAGCAGCAACTGGCCTTGGATTGGTTAGAACAATGCAATCTTCATGTAGACCTTACATCGCACAGTCACTATGTCTATTATTTTCACTGCACTCGGTCATAATGAATTCGCAGCCTATGGCCAGTACAGGGACGAAAAGAATGGACTACATATAATCCGGTCCAGGTTTGTTTCTGCAAGAAAGCAAATCCGAGACCTACTAGGTCAGAATGAATTCTACCGCAGGCTGCCAACTGAACCTGCTGCTGCAACAAACAGAGAAAGGGATGGACTGACTAGAACCCTGGTTCAGATTTTTCTTTCGCAAGAAAACAAATCCGAGACCTTATAACCTTACCACACGTCTACCATCTTGTTGCATTCGTTCGTAATGAATTAGTTCTCTACACAGATGATACCGAGCCACTAATTATGGCTAACCCATGAGTGATCGAGGAAGTCACATCCTGGGTTACATGAGTGGGTCACCATGACTACCAAGCAACCGACAATGAAATGAATGGGCTTTGTGTGATCTGGTCCTAACTTTTGTTTCCCTCACAAGACGCATGCCATTAAACAAATGCCAGGAAACCGCCAAGCTTGCTCGGGTCGTTCAGCACGATGTCAAGACATGGCCATGGGACGGCTGCACCGCACACAACAACTGGAGATCTCGAGAAGCAAGCTCAGCTAGATCACGAGGATAAGTCAGTATGGCGCTGAGTGTTTCCAATGCTACTAAGATTCAAAACGTTCTGAGAACGATTGCTATAAAAAAAATAGGACAAACATGCACATTATACTAATCAAAGCAGCATCGCAAAAACCATTTTGACTTAACCCCGTGTAGATTTAATGCCGGCTCTAAAGCCTTTGGATGAAGCTCAACCAAAACAGAAGAGCTTGAAACGTTGTGGCACCGGGAAAAACATTAGGTCATTTTGCCTACCCTCTGCCCCCTCGTAAATTTAATCCCCACTCTGAAGCCTTTGGGTGACGCTCAACTCAAACATAAGAGCTTGAATCGTGTAGCACCGGGAAAAAAGTTCCGCCATTTTGCTTACTCCCCTGCGTAAATCTAATGCCGGCTCTAAAGCCTTTGGGTGACGCTGAACTCAAACACAAGAACTTAAATCGTGGTACCACCAGGGAAAAAAAACAAAAACAAAACAAAACAAAAAAAAAAACAAGAAGAAGAAGAACAAAACCCCAAAACATTCCGCCATTTTGCTTACTCCCCCGCGTAAATTTAATGCCGGCTCTAAAGCCTTT
Source organism: Batillaria attramentaria (assembly GCA_018292915.2). Classification (NCBI taxonomy): domain Eukaryota; kingdom Metazoa; phylum Mollusca; class Gastropoda; family Batillariidae; genus Batillaria; species Batillaria attramentaria. The sequence continues at coordinate 529,983 of JACVVK020000057.1, forward strand.
GGATGATGCTCAACTCAGACACAAGCCGACGCAGCCTTTGCTTGGGGGCTTCCAGCTGTCAGTTCCACGCAGGACGACGCTCAGCTCGGGGTATGTAAGGTCTGCCTGAAAGGTCTCAGACACTTTGAGAGTTCAGCCACCGCGCGCAAGTCTCCTAACATCGGCCGCATCGGATTCTATGTCCTCTTCAGTTTGTAAACTCTTTCTCACTCTCGGCAGCGCCCCCTTTCGGCTCGGGATTCACTCAGAGGATATACGCAGTTGCTGGTGAAGCACGCGAGGTTAACTCCACCGCAGCATCTACTCCACGGCACTTCCAGCTCAGAAGCTGGATGTAGCTGATTTGACCCGGAGTGCTTTGTGCGAACGTGTCCTACACATGACATCTGTGTCTGTCATAAACGACGCATATAGTGCACAGCAATCACTGGTATTCAACAATGAATGTTTAATATTATCGGAGAAACCCGTCTTGAAGTGGATCGAATGCCGGGCCATCAAAGTCATGTCAGACAGCTGCATCTAAAACTATCCCGGCTGGGGCCAAATATTTGTGCTGGCTTTTTCATCGTTGTCCCGTCTTTGACATCACCCTTACGTGGCGGAAAAGGACGTCAAACCCCCAAACACCCACCCACCCACCCTGCATCTAAAACACGTACTGACCTTTGAAAAATATTCATTTTATTGTTGTTCTTGTTTTCCTGACTATTAACCGCTCTGTCGACTCAATGGCTCCTTACTTTCCCGAGCACACTAATGATCAACGGACTAGTTGACTGATTGATTGATTTCTTAATTGTCTTGGCTACCAATCGATTAGTCTTTACTTGGCCATCGGTTACGTCAGCATGACAAGTGGTACGTCAACTTGACAACAAGTACGTCAACACGACATCAAGCACGTCAATATAACATCCAGAACGTCAATATGACAATGAATACGTCAACATGACATCAAGTACGTCAACATATCAAGTACGTCAATATGACGATGAGTACGTCAACATGACAACAAGTACGTCAACCTGACAACAAGAACGTCAACATGACTTCAAGCACGTCAATATAGCATTAAGTACGTCAATATGACAATGAGTACGTCAACTTGACAATAAGTAAGTCAACTTGACAAGTCCGTCAATATGACATCGAGTACGTCAGTCAGAGAGTTTCGTTGTGCACCCACATAAAGCAGAATCTTTAGGCCATAACCATTAAAATACAACTGTGTTTTGTTTAAAAAAAAAAAAAAGGTCAAATGCTTATTGAACAAACACAGCAAACATTCTCGCAATAGTTCACTCTAGCCCTGCAAAAGGTGAACGGAAAAAGAGAACACCGCAACAGCCACGCAAACGCTTTCGACAGGTCCTGCTGAGAAGTGGAGATTTATTCCACAAGCATGCCGTGCACCCTTGAGAACCGTCTCTTAAATTTGTTAAAGACCCATATTCAAATATCGTGTTACTTCAAAGAAGATAACGTCTGTTTTGGAAAAGATGCGCTTCTGAGTGTGACCCAAAGAGTCGAAATGGTCTGTTTTCATTATTAGTAGAGCTCTGGATGCAAAACACCGAAGTATACGGGGGAGCCGGGATAGCCAAATGATAGAGCGGTGGACCAGCTGAATGCTCGGGTCGTGAGTTCGAATCCCGGACGGCAGCCAAACATTTGTGCTGGCTTTGTCGTCGTTGCCCCGTCTTTGATAACACCCTTACTCGATGGAAAAGGACGTTAAACCATAAAACAACCAGCCAACCAACCGAAATCTACGTCTACTTGCTGTGCGAACAAGAACTTGTACAGCCCACAGCCCTCCTAGTCAGCGTGTTCCTGCACAGCTGTAGCAGACGCAGTGCTTTTCGCCTCGCGTTCAGGCTTCAGTGCTTTCCTGCGTGAGGCTGTACCTGTGAATGTGTGGTAGGGTTCTAGATGCCATCAACACAGATCTGGCCAACTTGTGAGCCAAGAAATGCTGGGATATGGCTCTTTAGTAGTCCCGCCGCTCTCTTTCTCTATCTCTTTACTGCAACACAACATCCCCAGACATGCTGAAGGAAGACAAAACAGCCCGCCAAATGGACATGTAAACCGTGGAACGCCTGTTTTTCTTTCCGTAAATCTTGCCCGTGATCACTGGGTAATTTTCTCGTTTTCGTGACGGCTGGCGAGGAAAAGGTTGCTAGACTTTTCTCCAGCCATCTTTCTTTTGTTGGCTTCGCCTGAGCGCCAGAGGAGGGTTTTGAAGTTAAGCAGGAGGAAACTCTCTGCCAATACTTGTGAATGAAGATGGAAAGTTAACCTGAGCAAAAACCGATAAGCGGTCTACGATGAGTGCGCGTCTTCAGGACAGACGTCATGTCCTTGGCACCGCCAGAGACTTGCATTCATATTGAAAGCAAAACAAAACCCAGGTACAGAGATTGTGGCGTGTTAATGTGCGAGTGAATGCGCGTTGAGCGTGAGCGTGCGTGCTGGGTTCGTTCGCGACGCTTTGAGCCAAGCAACGGCGTCTAATTACTGCAAGATTCGCAACGAAGCAAGAGCTGCTTGGCCGGGGTTGCTCAATGGCAGTGAAAACAGACGTAGACAGAAGTCAATGAAACGCTATACTTTTGTGCGTACATTTCCCCACAGTTTCACTGCATTCAAACTGCATGTTGTCGTGAAAATCCGGGTTCTGTTGCTACTGTAGTTTGTTGTTTCGTGAAAAAAGGGATGATGGCTGTAGTAGCACACGGGTAGTACACTAATCTCAAGTGTCACAGTGACGAAATACATGAGGGGGAAAGTCGAAAATCTTTAACAAAGTGTCTATCAAAGTGTTAGTATCTTTGTGATTGTGGTTCAGAAATCTTCCGTAATAACTATGTCCGATTCCGTGCTGGGAGCCAACAGTCTGTGTTGACTTTTTCCTCGTTGCCCCGTCTATGATAACACCTTTATGAGGTGGAAATGAACGCGACGCCCTCTCCCCATCCACCCCCTTAAAACCACCCAACAAGTAACCACCCAACAAAATCAGAAGTGTTTACTGTTCCTGCTGAGATAATCAGTCGTCACAGCCCGGCCCTAAACAAATTAGCATTAGCGACAATACAAACCCCTAAACTGCATAACCCCTACCCGCTGCTTAACATCCGAATGAAGCAAAGCTGCCTACACGCACTCACAATCATCATTAGGCCACAAGGGACCTGGTGTTTGCAATCTGCTCTCTACATCCACTCTTGTCATCTGACCATCGCTTCCAGCCTGCTCAATAGCCCAAGTCAGACTAGCTGATGGAGACGGGTGAATAGCCAGAGCTGCGGTTCTGGTCGTTACGCCGGTAATAAAGGGGATTCCGAGGGGACCACAAATGGCAAATGAATGCTCAGAACGACTGCGTGGTCGCAGTGATACTAAAAACCCCGCGTTACCAGCGCGGAGAAACATGCAGCGATGTGCAGGCTAATTGATAAATAGAGGGGGGAAGTTTATGCTGACGTGAGAGTGCAGCCCTGCACGGCACTTACTCTGCGGATTGTCGTGGATTGTTCTGCGTCATTACCTCGTCAGCCGGCAGGTATAAGTGAACGGGTTTGACCCGGGCGGGACTGCGTGCATTAAACCTAACCTAGGATGACAATGGCCGCTGGTTGATTACGAACTGCGGGTGGGTAGTTATCATTATTCACCGTCAGCGTCAGGTAGACTGGTGCATTAGTAACGACATAAATATGATGAATTTAGAAAATCGGACTGCGTCTGAGAGAGAGAGAGAGAGAGAGAGAGAGAGAGAGAGAGAGAGAGAGAGAGAGAGTGAATGACTAACTGAAACGTTTATTTCAGGATAAAGACTTGTAGGCCTGGTCTGCCTATCTTACAAGCTGTCCTGCTAATCTAGAAACACTAAAAAATAAAGGCTAACATGACAAAAAGTATACCGAGAGAGAGAGAGAGAGAGAGAGAGAGAGAGAGAGAGAGACAGACAGACAGAGAGAGAGACAGACAGACAGACAGAGAGGATGACAATTACAAGCACAATAACAAAATTCTTGTAATTGTAAAAATCTTATTTGACGGTAAAGCGATTGGCACAATGGCAACTTTCAAATTCGCCGTTACTGCTCTACAGGTAACGAGAGAGAGAGAGAGAGAGAGAGAGAGAGAGAGAGAGAGGGGGGGGGAGGATCTGCGTTTGAAAAACGTGACGTCTTCATACCAACTTTTCACAACTCCCCTATCCACCTAAACACCCCCCATCTCGAAAACCTCTACCTCCACCCACCCACCCACCATCAACCCCAACGGCACCAGCATTTCCAAGTGTCTTATTCTGCATCTTTCAGTTGGCAGGGAAACCAAAATGGAGAGCAAAAGCAAAATATTGGCCCCCACGCAATCACTCTCAAGCGGCCACTTCCCGCGTTGCAATACGCTGTGCATGGATCTTTCGGGCCAAACTACTTACCGCAATCTTGCACAAAAGACGACGGTAAGTTCGGAGGCCGCTTGTCGTCTCGGGGAGAAGACCCGATTGAACCGAAAGTCATTATTTCAGGAATATGAGGCCCCAAAGTGAGGCGCGAAAAGTACCAATTATCTCCCCTGTTGTCTTGTCTCCCTTTCCCCTCGGCTCCGTCTTCTCTCCCTTGTTCGCGACGAGGCCTGTGGGTAGGGGGGGAGGAGGCCCGTTATGGGATGTCATCAGAGAAAATTGTAAACACATTTGCCTCTGTCTTTCTGGCTGTATTCTAAGTCGGCGAAACGGTCTATTAGGAGGGAGAGCAAAAGAGCCGGAGGTTCTTAGCGAGCCCCTGGAAATGAGAGACATTATGACATTCTTTCCCTGCCTCTAGGCCTCTCAGACAGCTTCCACGACGACGTTCTTCTAATAGGTACTCGCCGACATTGTGGTCGAGCTCGTGGTGGTGATGGGGTAGTGACGGTGGTAAAGGAGATGGTGGAGTGGAGGAGAGACTTAGGAAGTTGGATATTAAGGGAGGGAGGGAGGGGGTGGGGTTGCAGGG
>JACVVK020000057.1:540000-587500 GCA_018292915.2 Batillaria attramentaria
CTGTGTCTGCTTTGATGGCTTCTGCTGGTATCTCGTCCGGCCCTGCAGCTTTCCCATTTCTCAGTGTCATGATGGCTTTCCTGATCTCCGCCTTAGAGGGCTTGTCGCAGTTGATGGGTAGTTCTGTCTCTGCTGGTGGGATGTCTGGTGGTGTTTCAGGGATGGGGCGATTTAACAGCTCCCTGAAGTGTTCTGCCCATCGTTTCAGCTGTTCCTCAGTTGTTGTCAGTGGGTGCCCGTTCTTGTCCTTCACTGGTTTGTCTGTCTGCTGAAATTTGCCCGCGAGCTTCTTGGTCACCTGGTACAGGTCTTTTAGATTCCCTTGTCGGGCTGCTTCCTCTGCTTGAATGGCCAGGTTGTCGATGTAGTCCCTCTTGTCCTTCCTGGTGCTCCTCTTCACTTCTCTGTCAGCTGCTGTGTATTCCTCTTGTGCCTTTGCCTTAGCTCTTCTTGTTCGGCTCGTGTTCAGTGCAGTTTTCTTCTCTTTCCTAACTTCCAGCTTCTGGATGGTATCAGCAGAGATCCATTCCTTATGTTGGGTCTTTCTCTTGCCAAGGACCTCTTCGCATGTGTCGTGCCAGAGTTTCTTGCTGTGTTCCCACTGTGTCTCGATGTCCATTTCACTGTCTTCTATCAGGTCTTGCAGTGGCTGGAACCTGTTGGAAAGGCTGATCCGGAATGCTGCTTGTGTGTCTGTGTTCCTGAGTAGTCCAACGTTGTACCTGGTCCGTGTGTTGTTGGCGTTGGTGTGCCTCTTAAGCCGAAGTCTCAATGTTGTTGCAAGAAGGTGGTGGTCTGATGATACATCGGCACCCCTCATCACGCGCACATCCCGCCACGATCTCCTGAACTTCCGGCTGATGCAGATGTGATCAATCTGGTTCTCCGTGACATGGTCCGGTGATCTCCATGTGGCCTTGTGGATGCGCTTGTGTGGGAAGATGCTGCCTCCTATCACTAGCTGGTTCAGGGCACAGAAGTCTGCAAAGCGCTCACCATTTTCGTTCATCTGTCCCAGTCCGTGTGTTCCCATGGTGTCCTCGTAGCCTGTGTTGTCTGATCCAATCTTGGCGTTGAAGTCTCCCATCAGTATGGTCATGTCCTTGGCTCCTCCTCTATCTATCACTGTCTGCAGTTGTTGGTAGAAGTCATCTTTTTTCTCCTCTTCCGCATCATTGGTGGGAGCGTAGCACTGGATGATGTTCAGCTTGATGTCTTTTTTCTTGGTGATGAATTTGGCTGTAATGATGCGGGAGTTGACAGGTTCCCAGCCGATGAGTGCCCGCTGTGCCTCCGGTGCCAGCATCAGGGCCACGCCCTCAGTGTGGGGGGCTCCATCCTCTGTGTGTCCAGAGTACAGCAATTGCTCTCCCGATGAAAATCTCAGCTGTCCTGTCTGTAGCCACCTTGTCTCACTCAGTCCCAGTACTCCTATCTTGTAGTTCTTCATCTCTCTTGCTACTTGTATGGTCCTTCCTACTTCATACATTGTCCTGATGTTCCATGTGGCTACTCTCGTTGTTGTCCTGGGTGTTAGAAGGGGGGTCGGCCTTGCAGCTTCCTTTCGGCTTTCACTGCAATGCGTCATAGGTCTCCGGGATGGAGACCCTTCCTCGCCCAGGTGAATGTCTCGGTTTGTTGCTGTCGATGCTTCAGTAACATAGTGTTTTTTTACAGGTAGGGATGTTAACCCTACGCAAACCCGTTTAGCCTCTTGGAGAGGTGGTCCACATTCGTCTGACCTCTACCCTTCGACCTGTCCAGCTTGGGTGACCCTACCAGGAGCATGTGCTCCTGCTGGCATAGTTCTCTGGGTCATTGAGGTACACAAGCCACTACCCCACGACAAGGGCTGGACCATGTAGGGGCTTCTCCTACGCGCAAGCATTATTCGGAACGCGGCTCAGGGCGCCGCAGGACTGGAGGATGAAGCAGTGAAAGCCTGCTGCTGCTACGCTGGCGCTACTTGATGTGCACATTACCACATTCAGTCTTCTGCGTGCAACACAATTATTTATGTTGTGGGGTTGGGGTGGGTGTTTGTGGGTTTAATGTCCTTTTCCACCACATACGGGTGATATCAAAAACGAGGCAACGATGAAAAAGCCAGTACAAATATTTGGCCCCAGCCGGGATACGAACTCACGACCCGAGCATTAGAAGTCCAACGCTCTACCATTAGGCCACCCGGCTCCCCGCCGGTTCGGAAGCAGATTAATTATACACTTATAAGAAAGTTTTGTTGTTGTTGTTGTTGTTGTTGTTGTTTTGCTGTAATTGTAATTTCAAATCTACATGTCTATAATCATGGATTCACAACGAAATCCAACAGAAACATAATTCATTGCTGCACAAAAAAATCCATGTTTACAAGCAGGCTATATCACTTCCCCACAAGCCAGTCAACGACTCAACAGCTGTCATATATCCCACCTACTGACCAATCAACCGCCAGCGGTCAGTGACATTTCGGACAGATCTAAGTCATTCTTATCTCTTTACTTAGATCCGTTCAGCCTACAGGCACAATGCACTGACGTAAAGCCATCAGACAAGCATTTGGATCGCATCATTGTACCGCAATACATGCCCGACCGTACGCCGCTCAACTGCTCTTAAAAACGACTGCACGTGCGAATCGGAACACGTGCGTTCACGTGCAGGCCGCGCGCAGCAGCCGCCAAGAACAGCCGATAAACTGAAGGTAGACGAGTGTAGCGTCATACAGCATGCTTATGTACGGGATAAAACAAAGCTGACTGCATCTGTGAACGCAGGTGGGGATACTGCAGCGGAGACGAAATTCCACCTCCGTATCTTTAAAGGGGTGGGAGGGTGTTTGACGGTTTAACGTCCTTTTCCACCAAATGAGGGTGTTATGAAAGACGGGGCAAAGAGGAAAAAGCCAGCAGAAATATTTTGACTCCCAGCCGGGTCACGACCCGAGCAGAGAGAGAGAGAGATAACGATAACGATCCTTTATTTTACAACGGAAGAAGTTATAGGCATACAAAGACCATTTTCAAACTTGTCGTTGCTACACTACCGTAAAGAGAGAGAGAGAGAGAGAGAGAGAGAGAGAGAATAATCCTTATTTTCCAACAGTAAAGAAGTTTTGGCAGAAATACCATGTTCGAACGTGCCGCTGCTCAACTACGAGAATATGAACAAAGGAGGAACATTACAATCTATAAGCTACAGGAATATAAGAGAGAGAGAGAGAGAGAGAATCACAATACTTGAGAAATTTACTTTTCTTCAACACAAAAACTTTTGACGAAAAGAAACAAACAGCAATCAGTTAGCGCCTTGAAGTGGATGTTCGTGCTCACAAGATACACAAATTTCTTCCCTGACACAGTCCCTAACGTTTCGCGTGATGATGTATGTCTCTCAGACAACTCGATTGCAAGGCTCTCCCCCCTCTCTCTATCTGATGGTAAGGAATGCTGACAGCTATTCCATCAGCCGCACTCACTCCCGTTACCGTGCCACGCGCCATTGCGGGTAGTGACGGTGCGAGCGGGTGCATCGGTTTGTATCTGACAAACCATTTACTTCCATAGGTGTCTGTCGTGCGCCCTACCCTATTACCGAAACCCCCCCCCCCCTCCTCTTATTATGTTACTGTCGTGCGTTAGAATACGAGTAATACCTAAATTCTGGAAGAACAGCCCCCCCCCCCCCCCCAAAAAAAAAAAAAAAAAAAAAAAAAACAACAAAAAAAAAACAAAAAAAAACAACAAAACAAAAAACAAAACAAACAAAAAACAAACACAAACAAACAACAACAACAAAAACAAAAGAACAACAACAAAAATCAAACAAACAAACAAACTTCTGACACCAAACAAAACGAAACAAGTTGCTTTCCTAAAACGGTTACGAAAGCGTCGACAAAACTCCGCAAAGTTACATCAAAAGACCACGTCATATCGCTCTTATTTCACGCATGACGTCCACAATATCCGATTTCTGACAAGAAAACCGTCGCCGCCAAGTGTTTGGCAAGAAAGCAAGGGAGGGCACATACGTGAACTAGCGTCAGAATGACGTATCTTTTTTTGGCTGATGTCACGGATGACGCAAAACGTCCCTGAGCTCCAGTTATCAAAGGCACGTACAACAGCGCCGTAGTCAGTATAGGTGAATATAAAACACACGTAGGCACAACGCATACCCGCATGTTTAGTGCACATGGACTGCTGTCTAGCTATTTTTTTTTTTCTCGTTGAGGCCAGAGGGCTCCGGTAACGGTCCAGCCCCCATCACTCATCCCCTCATTAAGATCAGCGTGTACATCCTGCACAGCACATGTCATAACACAAGCCACCCCAAAACAAGAACCACGCGAAATGTCAAGCATCGAAGGCGGCAATAAGATTGTAAGCACCCCCCCCACCACCACCAACACCACCACACACACACATCCTCCGGTGGGTGTAAGCAAGACGGCGTGAGGTTTTCCAGGGTTACTTAAATTCAAACGTTTTGCATGGCTTCATCCTCACAGTCACAGAAAATTAATTTTTGACATGTCCGATGTCCGGTGTGTGTGTGTGTGTGTGTGTGTGTGTGTGTGTGTGTGTGTGTGTGTGTGTGTGTGTGCTGATATTCTCCACCGAAAATCTACTGTCGCCGCACTGTTGAATCAAAAACGCTCCGCCATCTTGTTTACCACTTGTTCTCTTCTCATCTCTGATACCCTCCATCGAAAAATCTAATGTCACTGCACTGTTGAATCCAATCAGCACCGCAAAAACGCTCCGCCATCGTGTCTACCACTTGTGCTCTTTTCATCTGCGTTATCCTCCATCGAAAATCTAACGTCGCCACACGTGGAACCCGGCCGGAACCTCGTAACCTCTAAACCCTCTCTCTCTCTCAGGAATGATGATTTCCGTGTGTTGGTAAGCACAGAGTAATATTGCCAGGTGTTTGTATAAACACCCATTCTCTGGCCGGCGGGTTTTACTCTGTTGACCCACAACTGCAGGTCTGAGAGCTCGGTGGCTCAGCTGGCCTTACACGCCAGTAAGTCTGACAGTAAGACAGATGAATTAAATCAAGGTTTTAAAATCCTGAATTCTACCTATTTACTTATTCATTTTATTGAGTTATGTGTGTGTGACATTCACTCCATCGGAGCGTTAGAAATGCAGGTGCTGTCACTCGCCATAAAAAGTAAATAAAGCAGCGATTATATACGAAATGCAGACACAGCTCAGACAGATAGCTATAAATACGCATTGTCCAAGAGCGCCCCCCCCCCCCCAACACAGCCACAACTCACTCAGATTTCTATTATTATGCATTGTCCTAGAGCCCCCCTCCCCCCCTGCAGTCACAACTCACACAGATTTCTATAATTATGCATTGTCCTAGAGCCCCCCGCCCCCCCCCCCCCGCCCCCGCGGGGTGAGAGGAAGCGTAGGGCAAAAACGGGGAGGGGAGGAGGGGGAGGGGGCTGCAACTTTACCACGCCTGGACAAGGAGTTGGGGAGAAAGAGAAAAGGAAGGAATGTACAAAGAAAAAAATGCGAGAAAGAAAGTCTGTTACGTCAGCAGAAACGTGTTTTGAGGTTCTGTCTAAATGACCTGTTTGTTGCATAACATCACTTGACGTGACCTGAGCAGAACTTTGCTCGCACAAAACTCTCGTCACAACAAGGCCAGCGCTGACGTCGTCTGGGAAAGGGGAGTAAGAGGCAAGAATCTGTTAGGCGCTTATGCCCTTTTTGCCAGATACTCCAGGAGCAGACCAACGATGAGGTGGCATCATTGAAAATCGAAATCAGCATCCTAAAAACACTCTGATTCCTCCCCCCAAAAAAAAAAAAAAAAAAAAGTCAGACTACACAGAAAAACAACTTTAGGGGCTGTTGCTCCTGGACTAAGAAGACGGCAGACTGAGCTATCTGCAAAGTGTATATCGTATAAGATCCGCCTTGGCTGAAGTCAAGTTGTACAGGTGCTTGGCTAGGACGGGTGGTCTCACAAGCAAAGTTCCTGTTTGTGAGTAAATCAGGCCTGTGTTCGCTAAACGGTAATATCTGTCACAACAAAAGCCAGCATTAACACAACGGACTTCTAAACCATTCCTACCACCTGAGGAAACTTGCCCTGCCGATCATGCGCACAAGGTGTGTTTCTGCTGTTGCCATGGAAACGTGTGCAATCTCTGAATAGACGAAATGCTGCAGGAATGTTGGCTGACATTTAGAGAGTTGTCCCCCCTGGTGGTGTAAGCAGTCAGTAAGGGAGACAACGCTAAAGGGCCTTACGTCTTCGTAAGAGGAGCATGTTAGAGCCTCTCTCATTGTCTGTCATGGCTGCTTCTTGTTTTTTTTCCCCTTATTTTCTTTTGTGTGAGAAGCCAAAGGAAAACCGAGATTTATGTAAGAATACAGCCGCGGAAAGGTCGACTTATTTATTGTCAATGGAGTCTGTTGTCTTGCGGGGGAAAAAAAACGCTCCGTGAAAGACACTTTTTCACAGCTAGCACGCAAACAAACGCAGAGAGAGAGAGAGAGAGAGAGAGTGTTTGTGTGTGTGTGTGTGTGTGTGTGTGTGTGTGTGTGTGTGTGTGTGTGTTTAGGGGATTAAGCTCCTTTTCCGCCACACAGGGTGTTATCAGACGAAGCTACATGTACAAGGAAAACGCCAGCACAAATTGAGAGAGACACACACACACAGAGGGAGAGGCATAGACAGAGACAGAGACAGACAGACAGAGACAGAAAAGACAGCGAGGCTGACCGAGACAGACAGGCAGAGAGCGAGACAGACAGACAAAGAGAGAGAAAATTTGCAAGAACAGCGACAATAACGGAATATCGTTTGACAGAAACTTACCTACGCTGCGATACGCCGAGGTGGCCCTACGTCGCCTGTAGTGTAGTGGGTATTTACAGGCGTAGGGCCACTTTCTCGGTGTATCGCAGTGTTCTCACTCTGATATCCCATCACACACTGTACCAATCGCCAACTTGATTAGATGGTTCATTTTCACCTCATCATAGACCATCAGGGATGAGGTAAGATCACGGCGAATAACTCTTCTTCCCACGAGTGACGAGTTACGTACCCTGCTATCTTTGTTGCTTACGCTCTGCAGGATGCAGACGACAGCCGTGCTCGTGAGAATTATTTCCAGGTATCGATGTTATTTTCACTCTCGCTCATGTAACAGGGTAAAAACAAGAACAACATGAGATACAGCGATCTGGCGACGATGTCCTAAAAAAGCGGAGAATATGAAATGCCCCCACCCCTCTCTCTCTCTCTCTCTCTCTCTCTCGTGTGTGTGTGTGTGGGTGGGTGGGTGGGTGGGTGGGTGCGCGCGCTATGTTTTCTTGCATATTGATATTTCTCTCACATGTAATAATGCATTCTTTCTGCCTTCATTTTGTAGTGCTTTTTGTGTAGCAACGGCTGATTGAAAACTGACCACTGTATGGCCAATTTTGTTTCCGCTGGAAAACAAAGTTCGTTCGTTCCTCTCTCTCTCTCAGAGAAACCAGCATTAGACAAGCATACAGACGAGCAACCAAGTGTTCGAGTCGGCACAGCAAAACAAAATTGCATGAGACCGTCTCATCAAAAAGGGGGGGGGGGGTGAGGGGGGCGGTTTATTTACTTTGAGGCACTTATTCAGCCCCCCCCCCCCCCAAAAAAAAAAAAAAAAAAAGTTTCATATCCAGGGTAATGTCCAAACGTGAAGTGTACGTGGGTAACACGAAGTGAGGAGGAGGGGTGTGGGGGTGGGGTGGTGGGAGGGGGGTGGGGTGTGGGGGGAGGGGGGGGGGGTGGGGGGAAGGAGGAGTGTCGACAGACAGACAAAATCGCTCCCACCATCTATCAAAACCACAGACTGGTCTTTCCTCTACCAGAATTCCAAGAGCAAGCGAAGGAACCCGGATGAAGTTAATGACAGTCGACAGTGGCTAATTGACACCACCTTCCGTGGACAGTGCTCGGCGCAGCAAACCAAAATAACCCCTTGTTCCTGGCTCCAGGCACTACGCCCCGTCCATTTTGCGCGATGGACGTCAGGGGCTGGAATCCACATCAGGATAAAAATGGACATGAGGGGGGCTGATGTATGGTCTAGGTTAAAACAGAACAGTGCCAGGGTTTGCGGGAAAGGAAAGAGAGGGGGTGGCTTGGTGGGGGGGGGGGGGGGGAGACAACGTGTGAGCAGGGAAGGAATACATCGAGGATTCTCCATCACAAAACGACTTTTACAAACACGGTTACGCCAACGAAAAGCCATGCGCGTGCATGTTCATTACTGGCTTCATTAGAAAGCGATTGTCAGCAATCACCTCTCCACGTTGACTGAGCAACGACTTCTGGAACGTCCGTCCGTGTCCACCCGCATGTCTGACAATAAACGCGTGGACCTAACTTCTTCTCAGTGCTGTACCAGTCTTCAGCTCCATCATTAAAGCTTGGTGAAAATGTCCTGTGTTGAAAAACGTGCGGTCATATGACGCGATGAGATTTTCCCTCAACACCAAAAAGCTCTTCGCTACCCCTTCTCATTATACAGGGGCGTGGGGGAGGTGGGGGGGGGGGGGGGGGCAGGGGGACTAGTTCCGAAAATCGATGCAACAGCGATTATGCGGCAGACTGAATGACAAACCCCGATAACTAATCATCAGTCAATAGCCACGTTCTCCTCCCCCAGTCCCCACCGTCAGTCACTCTCCCTAACCTGTACGGTCGTCGTATCCAGCCCCCTCCCCCCCCGGAGTCCCCCCTCCCTACGCATCGTTTCATGTCCCTTGGCACAATAAGCGAGAACAATGGCTGACTAGCTGTCTGTTGAAGCGTCACCGCAGTATTAATTCTGCCCGTTTGTTCCCGGGCCTCACAAGCTCTCGGCCGCGGAGTTGGGTCTGTGACTGGTCGCCATATTGGAATCAATAAAAGACTATGCTTTGATCGCCAGTACTGCACGCCTTAGGTACACACACTGGCCAGGTGTCTGTTCGGATTTCTACTCGGACAAGCAATTCTGTCTGTACTTGGTGTTCGGCGCGTTTAGCCTTCCTAGATCAAGCAGATGCCGTTTGAATTTCCATTTCTCCGCTGGAGAGTCGTGGAGAAAGAGAGAGAGAGGAGGAAGCGAGAGAGACAGAGAGATGTGGGGATGATGAGAGAGAGAGAGAGAGAGAGAGAGAGAGAGAGAGAGAAACACACACACACACACACACACACACACACACACACACACACACACACACACACACCACCCATCTCTCTCTCTCTCTCTGTTCAAACGTACGCTAAAACAGCTCTCTCTCTCTCTCTCTCTCTCTCTCTCTCTGTTCAAACGTACGCTAAAACAGCTCTCTCTCTCTCTCTCTCTGTTCAAACGTACGCTAAAACAGCTCTCTCTCTCTCTCTCTACGTTGAAACGTACTCTAAACGTACTCTGACGGATCGTATGTAATGTACAACCTAACATCTTAACGGCTTTCCTACACCATTTCATTATATGATTTGTATTTACAAACGTCGCACGAGTGTGTGAATGCGTTTGGACCTGATGGACAATCAGTTTTCTCTCTGATTTTGTTTCTTGTAGTTTAGTGCATAATTTTCTGTCTTGATTTTTTTTTTAGATAGTCTCCGTAGCCTTAGCAACGGCAAGTTTGCAAACTGGCCAATTTCTGTTACAACGTTTAGCACTGATAAATAACGCTTCATCAGCATCAGCATCATCTCCATCTCCCCCCCCCCACCCCCTCCATGAAACTGACACCCCGACATTGAAAGAATCCACCACAAGTCGCGCAAATTTCACTAGAAATACTGGCAGTTTGCGGACGTATCCTTGGAAAACACGGGCAGGCAATTACATCTTATTTGAAGCCATACTCTGCCAACTTTCCACATCCAAGCATATCAACTTTGCTACTGCATGTAATTTCCCGTGAAGGGTATACGCTATGTTTATCATCGATTTCGTTCGTTTTATTAACACTCTACATTTCTTCGGCTTTCTGCACATCCATAATTATCCGCCCCTCGTAGAACAAACTGTCATCAAATTGCCATCACCGCCGTCATCAGCTTTATCATCACCGTCATCTGCCACCTCTGCACGTGCAACCTGTGTCCCTGAGCACGCCAAGCCGGCCTCATGAAAGGCAAGCCTCCATCAAGAACTAATTCACAGAAGAGAGCGGCATCTGAAATCGATACTAACTGCTCTCTTGCTGTTCCGACTTTGTTCTTTCCCTACTGCAGTAATTTTTTTGTTCTCAGTCTCTCCTCCAGTGCTCTGTATTAAGTCAGGGACCTTACGGCATTCGGATCTTGCGTTTGAATATTCTCACTTGAACAGATCTGGGTTACTTTAAACTCCGACTTGCATACAAGAACAGAAGACGACGACAAAACGGACGACAGCGACAAAGAAGAAGAATAAGAATGAATAAATGAATGAATGAATCACAAAAAGGAAGAAGAAGAATTTAATGAATTAAAACAAACAAACAAAAGTTGTATCTATCCATCGCGTATCTATCTATCTATCTATCTATCTAGCAGTCTATCTATCTATCAGTACCACCTGTCTTTTTTTTTCTTTTTTAATTCCTTCATTCGTTACCGTAAAAAGTCACAAAACGTTCTCTCCCAAATCACCAAACCATTATCTTGTACGTTCGCTCGCATACCCTACACACATAGTGAATCGCTGAAAATGACGGGTCATACAAACTTCAGTCTCACTGTTCACGTATGTTCTTTAACAAAATAATGTATGCTAGCAAGCATAGTGTGTATTTATATGTATGCAAGTGTATGTATGTATGTATGTATGTATGTATGTATGTATGTATGTATGTATTACGTAAGTAAGTAAAGTATGTATGTATGTATGTATGTATGTATGTATGTATGTATGTATGTATGTATTACGTAAGTAAGTAATGTATGTATGTATGTATGTATGTATGTATGTATGTATGTATGTATGTATGTATGTATGTATGTATGGTTTCACGTACATGTATTTTGTTTGTATACCCGTCTGACTACATGTCATACTGCAACTGTGTATTTGTATGAGAACGTCAAAAGCAGAATTTTAAAAAAAAGAAGACAGTAACTGCCGACAGGTCCCTCCACTGGGTAGCCTGCGGGCAACTTCTCTGCGCGAAAGCGACGTCCGGCAGTTCAGCCGACTAAAGAACCACTGTCGCAGCCAATCGCTCGCGGCGGCACAAAAAAAAAATCAAAAAAAAAATCAATCTCTCGGCAGGAAAGGCAACAAGGCAAATTGGATGATAACAGCCAAATCAGCCCGTGCACCGGTCTCACAAGACGAACGTCAACAGAGTGTAGTCATGTCACCTGACACAGGTAGAGAGACCGGTCCTGCACTTGAGAAGCCATCGTGAGGAGATCTTTAAATATGATGGGTTGGTTGACGCGACATGTGTTGCTTGCGTGGGTGTTAATGACAGCGAATAAATACAGGTAGGGTAACGTTAGGAAGTGCTCTATCTATCTATCTATCTACCTACCTACCTAGTACCTACCTACCTAATTCATTGCGATTAATTTTCATCTAATTACATCTCTCTCTCTCTCTCTCTCTCTATCCATCCATCTAATTCATGCTATCTATCTATCTATCTGTCTGTCTGTCTGTCTGTCTGTCCCTCTATCTATCTATCTATCTATCTAGATCCTCTTACACTTCATGTGACCGGGGTGCCTGGACAGCCGAATGGTAGAGTGTTAGACTTTCAATGCTCGACTCGTCAGTGAGTTCGAATCCCGGCTAGGGCCCGAGTATTTGTGCTGGCCTTTTTCTCGCAGCCCCGTCTTTGATATCACCCGCACCTGATGGAAAAGGACGTTAAACTCCCAAACAACCACCCATCCACCCTTCACGTGACCTCCTTACAACGCGTCCTTCTTTCCTTCCAAAACGATCGCACAAAGCCTGCCAAAAACGACGCTAATCTTCAGCAATCGAGGGAAGAAGCGAAAGACAAAATGACCGCAGCGACAAGAACATGAGGCAAGCCATGATGACTGCAGAAAATTGGATTTCAAATTGGAATTTCCATTTTTGTACAGCACTGAACTGGAACGCCGCAGTCAACTTCAATTAAACTGATTTTTGCAACCCCCCCCCCCCCCTCCCCATGTTGTGTTCTCGGTGTTCAAAATGGCCTTGAAGAAAAGAACAAGGGCGCCCTATATCCATTAAGGGTGAAGCTTAAAAGACAAGCGTACTGAAAGAAGGCCGTATAAGAATATTTGCGAAGGCAAACAATCGATGGATGCCCTCTCCTCCTCCTCCCCCCCCACCCCTCTCCCTTGTGTGTCAGTGTGTGTGTGTGTGTGTGTGTGTGTGTGTGTGTGTGTGTGTGTGTGTGTGTGTGTGTGTGTGTGTGTTCCCCGCTCAAAACCCCAAGCTTTCATAATAAGGTCGTATTTCCATATTTCCATGTCAGTACCGATAGCGGAGATAAAGCTTCATGCATCTATGCTGCATACTGTAGCGTATCCTCCCCCCCTCCCCCCCCCCCCCCCCGGCTTTGAGTCCTGCCATATAACCGACGGCAAATACGATTGAGATCGACAATGAAACTCGGCCTTTTTTCCGCGGGTATTCTAAACCAATAAGGCGGACCCTATTTGCACAAGAATAGGCATGGAAGATGAAGACTGGTGGCTGCAATCTGCATCTCAAATGAAGGCTGTTTACTTGCTGCTGGTGTCAATATTACGTCGTTGTGGAAACGCTGCGAGCGGGGGGGGGGGGGGGGACGGACACACAGACGCACGCACGCACGCACACAGAGAGAGAGAGAGAGAGAGAGAGAGAGAGAGAGAGAGAGAGAGAGAGAGAGAGAGAGAGCGAACGACCTTTATTTTTCAACGGAAAAGATTTAGCCAAACAATTAATTTTCAATCTGCCGTTGCTACAAAAGAAAAGAACTACTGGCAAAAAAGCAAAAGAGAGAGAGAGAGAGAGAGAGAGAGAGGTGGGTTTTGGGGATTTCAACGTCCTTTTTTTCCACCATGTATGGCTGATACGAAAGACGGGGCAACGAGAAAAAGGCCAGCACAAATATTTGGCCCCCGGGATTCGAACTCACGACCCGAGCACTGAAAGTCCCACGCCCTACCATTCGGCTATCCCGGCTCCCAGAGAGAGAGAGAGAGAGAGAGAGAGAGAGAGAGAGAGAGAGAGAGAGCTGATTAATCAGTAAGGAAGCACAAATGACTGTAAGACCGACAGACTAAGTCAACACAGGTTTCCCGGAAACCTACCCCTACCCCCCCCCACCCACCCCCTGTCAATATCTGTCCTAATCACGGTACCAGTATTTGCAGAAGGAAACAAGCAAATCTCTACAGTTTCCCCCACTTCATCCTGACTGATCCGTACTTTCCGTGTTGTCCATGTTCAATAGTCGCTTCACCCTAATCCTAACGCTGCGACAACTAATGGTTTTGGCGACATTGTTAATATGTTCAAAGGAAAATGGAGGTAACTGGACTGGCAACCAAGATTAAACTTCGAGAGCTTTCGTGACGTCACCAGGAATGGCTAAGCCTCAATGACGTCACACCTGACAGAGGTAAACAAGATAGATTCCTGTTTCACCACAAAGGTAATTCGGCAGATGACTGATGCTGCTCTGGTTTTGATTTGCCCCCAGAATCTCCTGCTGTCTACCTCTTCCTAACTGATCCTTTCCAGGCTCTAGACTAGACCGAAAACGCCCCTCCACCCTCACCCTTCAAGTTCAACCCCCTCCCCCTCCCACAACCACCTCCCCCCCCCCCCCCCCGAATCCCCGCCACAACCCCCCCCCCCCCCCCTAATACACAAGAGTTGCAACAGGACATGAAGAACAGTAGGCTGTGGCCGGTGCCGTGGAAACCAGGAATACTGACACACGCACCAGAATGAAGAGCTGGGTGGAGATCTGCACATAAAGTAGCGCTTAGCAGCAGCAGGTTTTCACTGCTTCGCCCTCCAGCCCTGCGGCGCCAGCTATACTCATACCGTATCCTACAAGAAACACAAGACTCTGGCCGATTTTCACAAGTTGTTGACACCAAGAGAATGACTGAACTTACAGTGCCTGTTACACAAACTGGCGCTTAGCAGCAGCAGGTTTTCACTGCTTCGTCCTCCAGCCCTGCGGCGCCAACCATACCCATACCGTACCCTACAAGAAACACAAGACTCTGGCCGATTTTCACCAGTTGACACCAAGTGAATGAACGAACTTACAGCACACAATGTGGCCTTCATTCATAACTCTTACAATCATGTCACATTATCTGATGCGATACAGCCCACACAGCTGACTGCCAGCCCGAATGGGGGGATGACGTAGCAACGGGCCAAAAGGAAGTGTGAGAATGGGAATCAGGCTGAGACGGAGAGGAGGGTGGAGGGGGGGGGAGAGAAGAGAGGGGGGAGGGGTGTGCAGGGTAGATCAATGTATGCAAAGATATCAGCAGATTCTGGTAGCAACTTCGCAGCATCCTCTGGACACGTTCTTTAAGCAACTCGACATATTCTGTTTGGACGGGACTTTCACAGGCAACGCGAGACAGTGTTACTCACCCGTGTGTGTGTGTGTGTGTGTGTGTGTGTGTGTGTGTGTGTGTCCGCGCGCGCGCGCGTTAACGTCCTTTCCCCACCACCCACAGGCGACACGAAAGACGGTGCGAAAAGATTAGCACAACTGTTCGGCGCTCAGCCCACAGGGAATCGAACTCACAACCTAGGCACTGACAGTCCAATGTCCTGCCGTAAAGTAAGAGCGAAACGTATAAACATTTAGATCACGGTAATAATTATGCCCAGCAATGTGTGTGTGTGTGTGTGTGTGTGTGTGTGTGTGTGTGTGTGTGTGTGTGTGTGTGTGCGCGCGCGCGCGCGCACGCGCGCGAGACAGAGAGAGAGAGAGAGAGTTGAAATGAGCCTGTACAACGACGGAAGCAAGCTTATTGAAGTCTTGTCACGATTTGCCGTTTCCTACTTAGTCAACACACCACTAACAAAAGACTGAGCACAACACACACACACACACACACACACACACACAGTCCATGCCTGCAACCCTGTCAGATCGATCTCATCTCGCAATCACCGCACAAGCGACGAAAAGGCCGAGAGGGAGAGAGAGAGAGAGAGAGAGAGAGAGAGAGAGAGCCGCACACAGCGGGAACTAGTCTGAGCGCAACAAGGCTTCACTCTAAAATCCACCACACAGAAAAACGCCATGGTTCCAACCACTCACCAGCTCTCACTCCGTAACTGCTCGGCAACCCAGGTCCTGATTTCGTCCCATGGTTTTCCTTCACACCACCACCACACCACAAGACAAGAAGGACGGAGACAGCAGGACTGAGTGGCCTGCTTGTGTATCGCACGTGCAACTCGGCGACTACCGGAGTGAAAAGCGTGGACGTGTGTCGCCCAGAGTTGAGAGAGGACAGTTAGTGACGGCCGGTGGACGCCAACACACGCCGTAACACGGCTCGCGTGCGCTAACGGATGGGGGCGGGTAGCGGTCTGCTGTTGTGTGCTGGCAGCCTGGCAGAAGAGAGAATCTAGCACCGTCACTGCTCCAGTCTCGGTCTCACACTAGTGCCACGCTCCCCGCTTCCATTCACCCTGCCTTGCAGCTGCCTGTCCAAGATTGTCACAGTCGAGGGCCGAACGCAGGCGAGGCCACCTGCTGCTTATCAATAATGGCGCCATGCGAATCATTTCTGTGGGATGCAGCAACATATACCACGCTCCGACCCGTCAAAAAAATACTGTAGAGATTTCTACTGTCGTGTGATTGCTGAGTGCGAACCGGGTTTTTCACCCGCAAATTTTCTTTTGATTTTTTTTTGTTTTTTTGTTGGTTTATTTGTTTTTTGGTTCGGAGAAGAGACTGATTTTGAAATTACAAACACAATGCTTTATCGCACATTATACCCTAATAAACACTTAATAAAACCATTGCATTCTGATAATTTTATAGTTTTGTTGTTGTTGTTGTTTTATTGAAAACATTTATCAGCAGAGGTGCACGCTGGTTTCTTTGATGCAATGCACCTGAGACCACAAACCATGTCTGGACCAACTACGCAGTAACAGGCAGAAGGCAGGGGGGTATTGCTTGTGTTGAAGGCATGACTCTTTTTGTCTGACAGTGCGTCAACTCCCGGGGTCTGTATCACTTGGCTCGACAGACCAGCAGCTAAGGATCGCCCAGCCAAAAAAACCCGTCAATCCCCACCTCCACGTCCCCCTCCCCCACCCCCTCCTCCCTGCCGTCTCACTTCTCTGCCTTCAAGACGCCCATCCCCTGTCGCCGACCCCCCCTTAGTCTGTAAATCAATGACCTGGCCATTAGTTATAGCACATTTCGACCGAGCGACCTCACTCTGTTCAAGGGAGGAAGGCTGTGTGTGTGTGTGTGTGTGTGTGTGTGTGTGTGTGTGTGTGTGTGTGTGTATAAAGGTATCCTACTTCGGATCCTGCGCTCCATTGTTCAAATGCCTGGTGGGCAGGACTTTGGTAGGGTTTTTTCCTTTCCAAATCGAGTCCAAATCACGTGCAGACTCGTTCGCGATGCCTGTCTCGCCTTAGGGTACACACGCACGCAGTATTAACAAGTGTGCGATACCACACGGGAGGGGCCACTGAATTGAAAACAATCACACAACATGTGCACCATGCATGCACAATAGAGAGAAGAAGAAAAAAATGGGTGGCGCGACACTATTGCGACGCGCTTTTCCCGGTAGAGGGCAACCCTAATTTCCCAGGAATGGGATAATAAGCAGTTAAAGAAAGGGGGGTCACTGTATAATGTATATCTTTCATGTCCCGTTACCATAGTAACAGAAACTCGGACTGTTTCCCTCCCACCACCACCCCCTCCTCCCCCCCCCCCCCCTCCTGGAGGAAAGCGAGTCGCCCTGTGTACAAAAGCACCAATTTTCCCTCTTCTTTTTCCTCCGTGCAGGGCGTGACATTGTGCATCTGTAGGTGTTTTCCAATGCACGTTACAATGGCAGCTCATGCATGTGCATTTTGGTATCACTATGCATGTACACTTGCTGGCGTGACCAGGCACCGACTTATAGGAGAGAAGAGCGGCTGAATTCGAACTTCCGACAAGCTCAGCAAAGCATAATGGAAGAGGGGTTGAGCGAATGTGAAGCATAGCTACACCACCATTAATGCTTTCTTTCTCACAATTAGATCTGTTATTTTTCTGATCTGGTACGTTGATCGCTCGCAAAAAAAAAAGAAAAGAAAAAAAGTTTCGTTTACGAACACGTAGAGACCGACTTTTCACTCAATACATGAGACATATTTTTTTCTTTTAAAATCGATAGATACAACGTCTACCTGTGCATTCACCTTTGCCCCCCCCTCCCCCTCCACCCAACACACACACACACACACACACACACACACACACACACACACACGTGTAATCGCCCCCACCAAATTACCTGCTCGTATACAATAGGCACATTGTGAATTGCCGTAAATAGATCATAGAACGGTGGCTGAAGTCAACCAGAATCAATCCATCACCTCGACAGTTCAGTACAATTGCTTTGTTGGGGATACCGCGAACTGGGTTGGCCTCTCTCTCTCTCTCTCTCTCTCTCTCTCACACACACACACACACACACACACACACACACACACACACACACACACACATACACACACACACACACATTGACCTGTACAAAACTAGTCTGTCATTCTCTGGAATACAGTTGTGGAACTCCCTACCACCTAGTCTTAAATCCATTTCAAGTAGCTCAAAGTTTCGCAAAGCAGTGCATTCCTATCTAATGAAATTCTCAGTCCCTTTCGTCTCTAGGACAGGTTGTAAATAATAAATGCATGACTGATGCATTGTTTTACGTGAGCAGCGTGTTTAGTAACGCCTTACTGATGCTGGATTCCTATATATCTTTTGTTAAATGTTTTGTTGTACTTGCTTGTTTTGTACTAAACTCCTTGATTTACCACATAGATTCTGGTTTAATGTGATCCTAATACTTAGTTGAATAGTCTGTTGTAGTGTTAGCAGGACGGTGTGTCAGAGAGGACTTCCAGTGCCTAACAACTCTATCCTGAAATAAAGGTTTCATCATCATCATCATCATCATCATCATCTCTCTCTCTCTCTCTCTCTGGTCACTGCTCGACTCAAATTTGCCAATACCAAGTTACAAAGTACAACTGGATAATACCCGTGGTTTCGTCACGAGAGGCCAGATTCCTGCCTACCCTAGTTAGCTCCACCAGACGCGCGCAGATTGGCAGGTAGGAACAGGCAGCGTTATTTCACGATAACCAGTCACCGCGGTGGGTAGCACAGATGGCGGAGTGTTTCCGGTGCTATATGTGCTACGAATCGAAAGTTTTCATGACAGCTGCTCTCAGCGAAAACTACAAGTCAAGATATCAACAACGTGAGGAAAACGGAATGAAAAGACAAACGATAATAATCAAGCTTATTACTGTAGCACCGATAAAAAAAAAGGGGGGGGGGGGGTTAAAACAAAAATTAATGATGTAAAGTGGAATGTTTTTACATTGTCGATGTGTTTTGATTTCTGGCTGACACGTGTCTCCTTTCTTTCAAACAGCCAAATCGAAATCGACTACACAGTAGCACGGGGTGTTTCTATTTTCAAACTTTGATGTAAGTAGCACCAGAAACACTGCTCGCAGATTGGTTTGTTTGAAAGGAAGAGGCCGTGGAAGAAAATTACGAGCATAGTATTGCAATCTTAGGACGTGTGCATGCTCGTATTTCCAATCGTCATGGGAAAAAATTGATTCGTACTACACCCGAAACACACTCCGCAATATGGTTCAACCCCCGTGTTGACGATAACCAGTCACTGAAGTTCGCGTGTACACTGTGACAGAAGTGGCGAGTAACTCTGTATGGCCGGTCATACGGAGTTATCGATCCTGCCCGAGCTTTGCGATTTGCCCAGCATGCGTGGATGGGCGGTAATTCACGACGAGACGGAAGAGGGGACGGAACCGCACGCTGCGCCAGAAATTGAAAGTTTCTGGTTGGATTGAACCAGAACTGTAAGCAACAAGCGGCTGTCTCATGGTGATCGTGGGTCCACAATACCCTGACAATACCCTTAATAAGCCTTCAGGAGGGTGGGTGGTTGGGTGGGTGTTTGGGGGTTTAACGTCCTTTTCCACCACATAGGGTGATATCAAAGACGGGGCAACGATAAAAAAAAAGCCAGCACAAATATTTGACCCCAGCCGGGATCGAACTCACGACCCGAGCATTAGAAGTCCAACCCTTTACCATTCGACCACCCCGGCTCCCCGTAAGCCTTCAAGAAAAACATACACGTGAACAGGGGTCATATGTATGGAGAGACACTAGAACGTAAATCCGAGACTAGCTTGACTAAGCTGAGAGTGAAGGATTAGTGCGAAATGCATAAACGGAGACTTGGGCAAATCTGTGACTGTTTCATGGAGAAATCGTTAATGATACCCCCAACGTAATGTCTTAGACAAGAGCTAAATCTCACACTAGTCTAGTCTCTTTTTATGCATCAGATCCCAGGTTACATTTCTTGCCTTCGTGGCAGCAGATATGCACAGCTGTACCGAACTGAAACGACTCACCATTTAGCGGAAAGCCGAGATAGCTCAGCGTCGTCGAGCTCAGATATTGATTGACTGTCTGTCCTGCTTGTCTTACGTCCCTCGCCACCCCGGCTTGGGGTGATAGGAGACAGGCTAAAGACAGGGAGGTTCATTAAGATGCGGAGGGGAGGCCCTCACCTAGGATGTTTCCAGGTTCAAATCCAGACATGGCGTATACATACTCATGCAGACCGCCACCCCTACAACAACAACAACAACAACAACAACAACAAAATCCTTTCCCATTTAGCACTTGCGTGTGCCAGTTCTTGACCGCGCCCTCACGTCCCGAGACCCACGACAAGGGTCGCGACAAACCACTGACTAAGAGCATGTGCAACACTGATGTTAGCACCCCTCTTTCTCTTTCACCCCCCCCCCCCCAACCCCCTCCTACCTTTCTGCTCTGACTGTCCATCTCCCCAACACCGCCCCTACTGACTGTGGGGTTTTGTAATCCTATTATTGGTAATCTAGCTGCGTTGTGTCCACTGATTGAAAACTTCATTGATTTTATTATACGGGAAATGAAGGCGCGGGGAGGGGGAATAGGGTGGGGGTGGGGGTGGGGGAGAGGGGCGGAAAGCGACCCTGGCTGAAAGATGATATGAAACTGGGAGCCTGTACTCAGCGCCATGTAAAGAGGGATGGGAGTGGGGGGGGGGGGGGGTCCTTGTCCTTTAGTCGTTTGGCTTCCCGCATTCGGTTCAGCTCAAATGGGTTCACTTTTCACGCTCTTGTGATTCCATCTTCAACAACTGATAAAAAAAAAAACCTACGTGTGTTCTTTCAAAATCAAAACAAGAGGAAAATCGAAAAGTAAAATTTAAAAAAAAAAAAAATCCTCCAATCTCACCCCCCCCCCACCCCCCATATCCCCCTTTGAAAAAATGCAGATTTCTGACCCTGACGGACCGGTAACTGAACGCTTGATCATTCGGCAAATCTGGAAGCATATATTAACCTTTAGTTATAACTTTATAACACAGACAGATATCTCAGCAGATCTGAAGAAATCTCCATGTCTCTCTACATATGTATGGATTGTCATCGCCACCGTCATAAACACTGTTCAGACGAACGACAAAATATTGCTTGATACCACTTACATCATACAGAGTATTCAAATTCAAACTATTCCATTGTGCCCTAAGGGAAATACCATTCGCGTGGACTGACGAATGCAACAATGTAAATGAATGTATTGTATTATATGAAAGTAAGCACGCGCGCGCACGCGCGCACACACACACACACACACACACACACACACACACACACACACACACACACACAAAACATTAGTTTGTTAGAGGGTTGAACGTTCTTTTCCCACAACATACGGGTGGTACCACAGACGGGGCAAGGAGGATTATATTTGGCTCCCCGGCCAGCTGGGATTCAAACTCACGACCCGAGCATTGAAAGTCTAACGCTCTACCACTCGGCTTTCCCGGCTTCCCAAGAGGGTGGGTGGGTGTTTGGGGGGGGGGGTGTTAACGTCCTATTTCCACCACATACGGGTGATATCAAAGACGGGGCAACGATGAAAAGGCCAGCATGCACAAATACGGCTTCCCAAGACAGAACCAACTCGACCGAAATCAGGCTTCGCCGAAAGGTGTGGTTGAAAGATGTGCGGTTTAGATACTAAGTCAACTGATTACGTGACATTCACGGAGCAAACATCAGTCCGGTTTTAACTCAATTCATACCAAGTACGTTTGGGGTTGTGGACCAGTGGTCTCACCAAATCATAATTAATTCATGTCCGCACGGATTCAAACGTGGCTTAGTGGGAGTGTTGCACTTTGCTCATACTCGTGTTTGCTGCAGTAAGAGCCGTTAAGGAACCGTTAACTCTCAGGAGTCCGGAGCCCGATCACGATAAGACTTGTTAAAAAGAACAAGCCACTGCACACCAGTAGGAGCCACTTCAAGCCAGTGTTACGCAAGGCGTGGGGCTTCTCCGCCAGGCCCGAGACCGCTGCAGATTGCATAGTAGTGGCTTGATGTGGCTCCTACTGATCAAGTAAAATTGTGAGTTTTGCCTGGGCTTTGAAGAGTTAACTTTGTTTGATTTTTTTTTAATTCTCTTTTTTTTTCAAGCATATTTGACAAAAAAGACACATGAACATGGTACAAAAACAAAGCAAAAAAAAAAAACAACAAAAACAACAACAAAAAACCAATGTCACAATACAAAGACAAAAAACAAAACCCACCGAATTAAATAGTAATGTCACAATACAAAGACAAGAACAACCCCCCCCCCAAAAAAAAAAAAAAAAAAAAATTAAACAGTAATACCCCCCCCCCCCCAAAAAAAAAAAAAAAAAAAAACCCTTACAGTACACAATGAAAAGAAAGCTTGATTTTCGCATAGAGGACCAAAACCGAACAAGAGTCAAAAACGCGGGATACTCGAGCACGGTAGGAAATGTGCTAACAGATATAATTTCTCATTCTTCTACCCTTTGAAAAATGCCGAAACCCCATAACAAATAAAACACTAACACCCTTTTTATCTTGTTCGCGATAGACTGGAATGTGGTTAGAAAAGCAAGCGAGATGCAAGAACGGGGTGCGTTTACATTTCCACTTCAAACAGCCTTCCATAGTTTATGAAACTTATCGGACCTCACAGTCGGAGTTTACATAGAGGGTTTACGGTATGAGGGGGTGCCATTAGGGATGATGTGTGTGCGGAGTGGCAGGGGCAAATTATGACCGTTTCGACGGACAATCTTACTCTCCGTCAGCAAGCCTTCATATCCATCACCCATCCTTCTAAAATATTCTGCTCCCAACCCCACCCCATCCTCTCTCTCTCTCTCTCTCTCTCTTCTTTCATGTAGCGTCGAAACTCTGAACAAGTTTTAAAACTGGCATTTACATGTAACTTTTAACTTTCTTAAATAAAGTTGCTCTCTCTCTCTCTCTCTCTCTCTCTCTCTCTCTCTCTCTCTCTCACACACACACACACACACACACACACTCCAAGGTACACAGATCCATCTTTCTGTCCCCCCGCCAGTCCCTCCGTCCTATCAGATCTGGTGATCTTCAACACAGACCTGCCAGTCGGACACGCTGCCCTGGGGCGACTTGCAACGACCCCGTACACACACGTACAGTGTACGCCCTTGATGGCTCTATCGCCAGGACTTGTCCCTCAGGTAAGATGGACCGGAGGGGGTCTACCGGGTATGCACAAAGAGTATACACGCCTGTCAGATCATAGCGCTTAGGCCTTTTCTTCATGATGAAGACTAGGCCGATGTCTTCCTCTCAGTGTACATTAATTATTGCCACCAGACTGCAGAACTGGTTGGTTGCTTTCACTCATTTCCGGCATCGCGTCGTCATGGTAATGTCAAAAGCGGGCAGGCAGAAAAAAAGCGAATTAATGCACGTTATTAATAGTCAGAAGTCATTTAGATGAATAGAACAGAAATCTTTTATCGGGGCCTAACAATGGTTTTTCTTTTTTTTTATATCCGGTGTTGTCTCCCCTTGGTCAAGTTTGCCGACCCGAACACTCTACTTACGCTGTGCCACTACACTGTTCACGTACTGCCGGCGATACTTCAACTTGTGTAGAATCTATTTTGTAAGCCATGTATGTTTGTGTCTAAGTATTCAGTATAGGTAAATCTATGTGTTTGTCTATATGTGTTTGTGTAATGTCTGTATGTATACTTGTAATATGCCAAAAAGAAGAAAAAAATCTTTTATCTAATTCTAAAGCGTGTTTCTGTATCAGTCTCAGTTGTGTAGTAAGTGTTTTTCATTTCATTTATCTCGTTGGTTGTTTTATGTCCACTATAACCGATTTCCCCATTTGGAATGATCAAGATTTATTTGAATTTTGAATCTGAAGATGAGTGTATAAGAAAATAAGAAAAAAACCAGAAGCAACAGCACTACAAACAATAAAATTTTCAAACCATAGCGTATTTTTTAACCTTTTAAAATTTGTTGTTGTTTTTGTTTCGGATTTTTTTTTTCAAAGCAAATTAAAATCAGCCAGTAGATCAGTTTTTGTGGGCGTCATTTTTCAGTACAGGTATTTTTACAGGTCTGCAATCTCAGCAAAAAGCCGCAAACATTGCGGGTTTTTTTGTTTGTTTTTTTGCGACTCCTTCGATTGTGCATAATCCAGGCAACTGTGTCACAGTTGCAGAGTTTTCAGCGCTTCGGGGACCCTTATAAAACCAGAGCACGAGTTTGCCGTGATATTATTTGGCTTTTGGTCAGTGAGCGAGACGGCACATCAGTCGCTACAGTGTCTAGCGGATGTTGAGTGCTGCACGATCTTTCTCGCTCAGTGTCAAAACGGAAACTGAGCTGTGAAATCAGGCTGCCCTTGGCTTTTATTTGGGGTTTCAGGGATGCTGAAAACTCTGTAACTTAAACTGTGACAGAGTTGACTGTGCTTGCACGGTCGACTCAGTAATTTTTTTTCCACACTTCGGAAAGCTTTTTTGTTGGGAGCTTAGATCTTTAAAGACGTAAATTTTTCACGAGGTTCTGTCGTGAAAATCGAGACTGACTGACACAATCTCTGTACTTTTTCACGCCAACTACACTGACGATCCATCACGCTGCACATCCATACACAATCTGACGGCTGTCTACACCACCACCTATCGCCCCCCTTCACGGCTGATGCACGGGCAACACGGGGACGTCCGTGAGATGGTGATGGATTAGCCAGGAGACATAAAATGACCATCAGGCTGTTTTGCTAGGTCGCGCACCGCTTGCAAGCACGAGTGGCGTGTGACGACTCTATCGCTCGCCAGTCAGTCGCCTTGGATAATTATGTATAAACGCTTTGCGATGTTGCTTTGCTTATGAAGCCGCATAACACGTGTAAATGCGCTTATTCAAAGATTACTCCGCTGCACTGAAGACAGTTTAGTTGAGGGTGCAATAGCTGGCACTGGGTGTTCAGCCTTCACAAAAAGTTAAGGACCACTTGCAAATATCATTCAGCTTTTGTCGTGGTGGCATGCTGGTGTAGTGCTGAACATCGCTGAAACGGCGGCTTATGTAGGCAAACAATGAGCACAGTTCATAACCAGGGATGCATTCTTTGACCTGCATCTCATTTTTGCCGTGCAGAAAGCCCCAGGTATCGCTCACTGAACACTGAAACTCGGTCTAGTTTTGCCGAAATTGCAGATTTTCAAACGCGCCAAGCATGCTGTGTGACGCGCACGTGCCATCCACACAGTGGTCGCCATGTTCACTAATTACCCCTTAACCTTGCCACCGAATTTTACGGGGAAAATCTTATTCGTTTATTTTTTTCTGATTTATTTAAACTGTCACCCATTATGTTGACTGGTCCTTAACTTTTTGTGAAGACTGTATATAAATTAAAACAGTCTCAATACAGTGACCTAAACGGCGGTTTTTGTTTTGTTTTTTTTTAAGCGCCGCAAACGACCCAACCAAAACATTTTCGCATCTCGCAACGCAGGAGATGTCACTGGCTCGGTCAGTGATATATTTGTTTTAAACAGCTCTATACTCGGAAAGACATCCGAATTTTTTTCCGGATACATAACATGTGTCAGTTTGAATGCTTCGTGTATCAGCTACATCTAAAACTATCCACGCTTGATGCAGTCTCTTATAAAACTATCGTACCGTCGGAAATGTTTGGTTGATATCGCCATTTACCGTACATCACTTCTTACATCAACATTCCGCAGTTATTGCAATGTTCAGCAACCTTAGCTGTTTTGTGTGGTGCGGAATTATTCCCCGCATGCGATAACGTGTTCCTAGCGAGCTAGCGAGTGCAAACCCATACAGACATCACAAATTCCACGCAGGAAAAATGATCGATTGCGCTGATTATCGTTTGTGGCCCGACTCACAGTAATTTCTCACCCGTTTGATCCACGCCTCGTTACGCATGACTTGCGCTCCCCTTTCGTGTTGACACGCTAATGAATTGAGTCATCACACAAACTTTTGAAACGTTCCCCCGACAGCACTTAAAGGTCCATTTTCTGACATAATTATCCACACTCTTAAATCTTTCTGAGCTGTTTTGCCTGTGTCTGTCCTCGTACCACTCAGACGTCTGCACACGTACAGGGTGGGTGGGTGTCTGGGAGTTCAACGTCCTTTTCCACCGCGTATGGGTGGTATCGGTCAAAGACGGGGCAACGAGAAAAAGACCAGGGCCAAATATTTGTGCTGGCATTTTTCTCGTTGCACCGTCGTTCATATCACCCATACTCAAGTTTGTGGAAAAGGGCGTTACGCTCCCAGACACCTACCCTCCCCCCCCCCACCACACACACACACACACACACACACACACACACACACACACACACACACACACACACACACACACCACCGTTGCTCAGGCAAAGCCCCGGTCATAAACCGCATGCAGACTAGAAGCGTGCAAAGAGGCAGAGGCTGACGACGGGGTGGGTGGGTGGGTGTTTGGGGGTTTAACGTCCTTTTCCACCACATACGGGTGATATCAAAGACGGGGGCAACGATGAAAAAGCCAGCACAAACATTTGGCCCCAGCCTGGATACGAACTCACGACCCGAGCATTGGAAGTCCAACGCTCTACCATTCGGCCACCCCGGCTCCCCGGCTGACGACGGAACCTGAGGACATTGACAAGCCCCGTGTGAACCAAACCACCATCGGAACAGTTTCAAAGACGACACTGGGGAGGCGGTTACTGAGAGATCGGGCGGAGCGCGTATGGGCTTCTCCAAACAAACCCCAAAACAATGCAAAAAAAAACAAAAAACAACAACAACAAAACAGCAACAACAACAATAAGAAAATATCTTCAGGATAAATGTGCACGTCGCTCCCAGTCTTTGTACAACGCACTCAACGACCAATTCCCTTGTAAATCGAAGCTGAAGCTGACAAAGCCAACAGTTCTATTGATAAATTCTCCCGGCAAACAAAGAGTTTTAATTGGCGAAGACTGTGCTCGGTTTCCTGCCGTTAAAAAGGGCAAGCCCCGCACGGCAGACACGCGGCAAGACGCAGAATTAAAGGCCAAGGGGTCACAGTAGGACTACAAGCAAGATACCAACCTGCAGGCTTCTCCGCTAGGGGGGCTCTACCTTTCGCTGAATCAGTTCGAACCGAAAATGTCAAACCAAACTCGCGTGTGCCCCAACTATACTCACGATGCCCAACATTCTGCGCCCCCTATCCAAGGGGGTATAAGCGTCATGAGCAGTTATCTGCCCGTGGATTCCCCCTAGGGCCCAGAGTGCTGTACAGTGATCTACAAGGGGACTTCGGTTTATGGCGAACACGTCTAACTCTTTCCGGAGCTGATCTCCGCACCCCAACCCCACCCGTAAACCCCACCCCCTCAAAAGTCAAACGCCTGAAGAGCGGCTTACTGAGTTTGTTGAGCGGTTGGCTCCAGACTACAAATGAAACTCTACGTTCATCAATGAGTTCGCTGCAGGGGGAAAACTGAACTGCCTCTTACTGGGCTGAAAGGCTGTTTGTCGAATGAATAGATGTTCCTTTTGGCCACAGCCACCATTTTCGTGACTTCGCGGCTTCCAGCAGTAGAGAAATATGACTTTCATTGGCCTGACGTTTCCATACCTGCACTAAACGTCGGCCGGCGTCAGTCGCTGTTTAGCGCTGTCTAGCTGGTCTTCAGGGCCCGCATGTGAAAGTCGGAGTTAGGGTGGGTGGGTGGGTGTTTGGGGGTTTAACGTCCTTTTCCACCACAAAGGGTGATATCAAAGACGGGGCAACGATGAAAAAGCCAGCTCAAATATTTGGCCCCAGCCGGGATCGAACTCACGACCCGAGCATTAGAAGTCCAACGCTCTACCATTCGACCGAGTTAAGGAGTTTAGCCCCGCGTTAGAGTCTAAACTCGAACTAAACTAGCTCTAGGGTTAAATTTTCTGTTGTTTTTCTGTTTTAAATCAGGAAGCCGGTCCATTCCAGCAAGGTGCCTATGCCGTTATAGAAGGATTTCTGTCTCTTCGCTTCCTTTTTTTTTTAACCTAATTTTGTTTGGGGGGTTTCTTTTGTCCTAGTATGGGATAGGCCCGTAGCCGTGGGTTAAATTAACCTCGAGTTTTACATACGAGCCCAGTGCTCAAATAAATGACGTCGTCTGCTCACTAAGCAGTGCGCTTCTATTTACGCAGAACAAACATACACACCAACTGAATCAGAGTCACAGTCACCACAGTGGTTTCAGCAATACTGTCGTAGGTAGTATGGGGTAGAGGTTTGCACATAAAGCAGCGCCTAGCGGCAGCAGGCTTTCACTTCTTTGTCTAGTTAGCCCTGCGGCGCCATGAGCATTTTAGTAGAGATGGACATGTGCACCGAGGAGAAGTCTACCATACCATACCATACCATACCATACCATACCATAATTTCTTCTTTTTTATAATTTTGAAATGCTTGTACCGGGACTCGTAGTGCTAGAACACGTTATATTGAGGACAGTCTGTGTGCATCATTTCTCAGCCTCAGCTGACGTGCCCTGTCTGTATTTATATGTTAGCAGGGTTTGGACAAAGGAGATGCTTTCGAAAGCGAAGTGATAAAATGCACTGCTCTGACGTCACATCCGGCGGTAAAGGCAGTTTCTCTTTGATACCTCTCTCTCTCTCTCTCCTTTTTAGTGCAGCCTGGGTCTAAATCAAGATTTTCATCAAAGAATCGGAGCATCGTATAAGTGAGGAAGAAGTAAGGCAGCGTTACCTAACACTCTACGTTCTTCACCGCTTGCCCGGCTTCCATTTCGTTAGAATCTGGTTTCTCCCGTGAAACCGGATTAGGATTTTTTTTTCTTTTCTGCAGCGCATGCTTACTGCTCACGACGATATAAAACATCTAAGGAGCGTATAAACTTCAGCAGTTAACGAGGGTTTAAGTTCGCTCTCACACAGTTTGCCGTTTCAGCCATCAGCGTTCCTTCCCCTTTGTCCAATTTCACTAATGGTGCCTTTTTATCGATACGAAAAGGTAAGGAGTAGGACAGAGAAAGCGTCGACCACGCTAGCCTCGCGGGTTGGCAGGAAACACGCAAAGACGTTTATGTGGCACACCTGTGGTAAGATCTCTTTATGGAAGCATTATGGGGAAAAGTAGACCTGACCTAATTGCTCAACAGACGACCATAATTTGAGAAAAGCTGATGATGATGATGATGATGATGATGATGATATCACCAACAGCCGTTCTATTACTGTAATTCCAAATCTGTTAAGGAGCGAAATAAGGATGTGTTCACAAAAAGGAGATGTGAGACACTAACAGGTAAAATATTAATCACGATTGTGTCTCCCACATGTGCTGTATCATACTTTGTGGTTAATGTATGAGCTCCCATGATATGTCTACCCAGCTGCCCTGGGATCCGGGGTGGCCAAATGGTAGAGCGTTGGACTTCTAATGCTCGGGTCGTGAGTTCGTATCCCGGCTGGGACCAAATATCTGTGCTGGCTTTTCCATCGTTGCCCCGTCTTTGATATCACCCGTATGTGGTGGAAAAAGACGTTAAACCCCCAAACACCCACCCACCTAACTGCCCTGATTTGTTTCCCCAAGTGCATGTATATGTTCTTACACCAGTTTCAAACATTCACGCTGGGGAATTGCTGAGGGGGGAAAAGAAAAAAAGACTGAAACCTAGGCCGGGCTGTAGAGGCAGCGCCCTGCTGGGGACCATGGGGGCAACACCCCACTTAAGAAAACAAATCTTAGCATTTTAAATGCATTTATGAGCCTCTCCTGGCACCCAGACGTAAATACTGCCATGATACATGCAGGTCTTCAAAAATGACGTTAGACTGTCTCATAATATTATGGCATTGCATGTTTCCTCCTTCCTCTTCTTTAGCTGGAACTTGGATTTTTTGGCTGAAAGGACAGGAAATTTGGCTGAAAATTGCCAAAATGACTGAAACTTCTCCAGCCCGAACATTTCAAGCACCTTGAACGAGTACCACAAAGCAATCGATCGAATTTCTTCCATCAGCTCTAACCGAATAACTTCTTTCCTCAACCGGCTACACCTGAGCTGTCGAGGTAACCCCACACCTCACGATACTCATCACTGATGCCCTCTTACCACGTGACCTTGGACAGAAAGGCCAGGCGATGGCTGGCACGTTATCAGCCCCGTTCCAGCCTATTTTCCCTGAAACTGTATCAAGCTAGCTCGTTAGGCCAGTCGGGCCAATAAAAAGCGACACGGGCAGACGGGAGGAACAGCTGGGAGGGACACGTTGTCCAGTAGAGAAGGTTGACCCCCCCGGACGATCTGACCCAACAGACAGCTACAACAGGGTTTTGGGGTATGAAGGCCGTGTTCCCCTTATAAACGTTATGTTTAACAGGGCTGGGCTGGTTATTTCGGGGTTTAACTAACGTCGTTTTCCCTGTCTAAACGTTATGAAAACAAGAGACAACAGGAAAGGGTTGGACTAACGTCGTTTTACCCGCCCCCAAAAAGCAAAGCAGTAGTCGAATTCACTACCCTAACATTGTCAGTTCAAACATCTACCAGTTCGACTATTCCGAAATCAGGGGGCGAGGGAGGGAGGGTCGCGGAAGGGGAGGGGGGATGTGTATCACATTTAATGTTCGTTCATTTGTTGTTTGTTTTTTGTTTACTTGTTTGTTTGTTTTTTGTTTTTTTTTGTTCTCCCCCCCCCCACCCCCTGTAGGTTAGGCGTCCGCCTTCCACGTTCATTTTCTAGAAGGAAAACCACACGTAACGGGTTTTGCAGAACCAGCAAATGGGTAGCATACTAATCCACGGGTAATATACTAATACATACTCCACTAGCCACCATGGGTAGTATACCAATCCACTGGTAATATGCTAATACATACTCCACTAGCCACCATGGGTAGTATACCAATCCACTGGTAATATGCTAATACATACTCCACTAGCCACCATGGGTAGTATACCAATCCACTGGTAATATGCTAATACATACTCCACTAGCCACCATGGGTAGTATACCAATCCACTGGTAATATGCTAATACATACTCCACTAGCCACCATGGGTAGTATACCAATCCACTGGTAATATGCTAATACATACTCCACTAGCCACCATGGGTAGTATACCAATCCACTGGTAATATGCTAATACATACTCCACTAGCCACCATTTCAGTTCAGTTACCACCACAGCCCACAGCGCTTTTCGCTAAGTTAGTAGACAGTGCTTACTCCCAACTTTCCTTTTAGTAATTGTCTATGTCAGCTTGACCCAGACGTGTCCGGCCTTCTCCACTGGCTTCCTGTGGCCACTAAACCCGCCAAAAACATGTTGGGATGTACCAAGATAAAAGCTGTCTATGCGGTCTGGGGAATGACCCCCCTTGTATGTGTGATTAACTGCAATTCAAAGTCAGTTGTTCGTTATCAGTTTGACCACAGCCTCCTAGGGGGATACATACGGCTCCTGACCAATCGCTTCGAAGCTGAGGTCAGTATTGTCACGACACACGTGGTGGCTGTATATTAGCCTATACGTCACCGGAAGATGTCAGGAGGGACGATTTAGGGAACGGTATAGTACTTTTGTGCGCTGACGTGACCTGGGCTTGACCGTTCTTATGTTCGTAGGGCAGTATGAAAATAACTCTATAGACAGGCAGTCAAATGCTCTGTGGGCATGAGAATGGGACTTGCCTGGATGAACACTAAACACAATGGACAAATTAAACCAGAATAAAGCCGCTGGCAGTTATACAAACAAAATATCTGTTAAAGCATTTCCGGTTAGGACGATGTGGGGTTTTCTCTCCAAAGAAAGAAATGTTTTAATAATGAAAATAACAATAATTATGTGAATAATAATAAAATAATAATAATAATAATAATAGTTATCTAGCGCTTAAGCTCACAGGAAAGCAACTCATAGCGCTACACACACACACACACACACACACACACACACACACACACACACACACACACACACACACACTGACATGCATGCTAATGGCGCTCTACCCAACTGCTTGACTCCCAATACAATACTCACGCTCACGTGTATCATACGCATTCTCTCACACACCGGCTACGACTGGACAGAGAATGGCATGCAGTATTTCACATTTCGGGCAGTGGTTAGTCAACCAACCGTAACAGAGAGTGACTGTGCTGTATATACCGCAAATGAAGCGTAACACAAACTGTGCGTTGTTTCCCATTTCTGTACAGAGCACATCGCTACACAAAATGACAAGACTGCCCACACAACTGCTCATGAGAAATGCTTGATGGGAAATATTCTGTGTGCTTATGCGTAAAATCGGACCACTGACAGAAGAAAGGGGGGGGGGGGGGGGAAACAAACAAAAACGTTACTGTTATTGGCGAAGACAGCCACAAACAAACACACGTGTCCCGGGACTGGATGGAATTCGTCTAACGGTATCTACCAGGAACACTAGCGCATACCACCACCAAGACACAAACAAAATGGTAGAGGAAGTTCCCCCCCCCCCTACACACACACACTCCCCCTCCCCTCGCTCCACCTCCACCCTTCCCTCACCTACCATTCTCTCTGTCATATACATAGTGCCGTGGTCAAACACTGAGTTCAACGTTCTAGCCATTTTTTTTTTTCGCATGGATATGGACATCTCGGGGAGGGGGACGACCGCGCTTCAAAAGCGTAGAGCATTTTGGCAGAGGTAGTCACTATCGTACAGATTGGCGATGTTCTCCATGTCGCTAGCGACAGAGGACTTGCGTTTCCAAATATAATATGGGCCGAGAGTATACTAATGTCATGTGTGTCTCTTATTACAACTGCACAACTAGCACCACCAACAACATGAACTCCGTGGAAAGCTTACATTTGGCGGAAGGTTCTTAACTCATTCGTGGCGGGCCACTTCGACGAAAGGTTCTGCCAGGCAGCGTGCACGGCTCGTCTCAATTAAATTCTCCATCCGTTTTTCATTAACTACTCAAATCCATTAACAATTTTAGATGTGTGTGTGAGTGTGTGTGTGTGTGTGTGTGTGTGTGTGTGTGTGTGTGTGTGTGTGTGTGTGTGTTCAAAGAAGCTTGCTAGAGAGTTTTGTTTACATGTAGTCAGTTTACTGCGGCCGGTTTCAGGAGGCAGATCCAGGCATGGGCAGTGTTAAGGCGGTGGCAACCCTAGCCAAGATAGTGTTAAAGTATCTGGTGCACACAGTCTGGAATTCACTTCCACTACACAACCGTCAGCCTCCCTCTTTCACGGGTTTTAAAAGTAAACGAAAACCTCACTTACATCAGCCAGCCTCCCCCCATCTATTCATTAAAATCACGAATCCGCCGGCCATAATGTTTTAACTGATTTGTTAGAGAACACGCAAACACAAGCAGCGACGAATGGGTCTGCTCAGACACAAATGCACATATTTACAACATCTATATAATTAGCGTCCTTGGCTTATCATAATGATTATACCACGCCATGTACAGAAATAAACGAAAATAACCTACCTCAGAACTCTGGCCAAGCAAACGCCAAAATTAATAGCTCAGTCATGTATGTACGCCACTAGTGGAAGATATCACCAGACGGGTCCAGCGCATGGGAAAATAACGGATAATCAAGCGCACGTCTAGCACAAACACTGACTTCAAACGAAAGGTTGGTAGGCTGCAATGGTAACTCTCCGATTGCCTGCAGGACGATTCGCCACGCCAAGCGAACGTGAGTGTGTGTGAATGTGTGTGTAGCGCTATGATTGAGCGACCAGCATACACCTGAGTCCTTGTCGTCCATCTTCTCTCCCCCCCCCCTTCCCCCGCCTCCACTGATCTCCCATCCCCTCCCCGTGCCCCCAGGGGAGAATTATAAAGACGTACCTTGGCGGGCAGCGGCCAGTGATGGACTGTCGCTAGAGATCGACCACGAGATGAGTGACGAGATGGGAGGGGGGGGGAGGGGGAGAGAGAGAGAGAGGAGGGGTGGGGAGGGGGGTGGGGGGTTGACAGACAGCTAGTACATATATATTACCGTACACGTCCTAGCTGCCACAAACCGTGTCGCCTTGCGCTCGAACGCAGAACAAGGCTGACTGAAGGATACAACCGTGCTTATCAGCAAGATACTGACAACACTGAGTAACAAAACGCTGTTACTCATTCCATTAAAAAAACGGCTATTGGAAGGGGGGGGGGGGGGGTCTCTAAATGCACCGCCCACGCCTACTTTGTGTTAAGGTCAGTAAGAGACACCACTGAGCAAGCATGTGTATAATTATATAATTATAATGTTTATGTTTCTGGGCCAGCAATGATACGCCAGTTTTCCCGACATACACACGGGAAACACATCGTGCCCGTCATTATTATCAGGAAGTAATTGAGGTGATACTTACCAGAAATCTGTATCTAATTTTAGTGTACGTGTTTTTCATTTTATGTTGCATGTGCCGTTGTCTGTTCGGTCGTGTCCACCGTGACCGAATGTCTCATGAAGATTTATTTGAACTTGAAATTAAACACGAGCGATAAGCTGGACACACTGGTTCCCCGTATGGCTTGCTTGTTTGCTTGCTTGTGTATGGGTGTAACGCTTGTTCACTACACGTAAGGGCGATATTAACACATTTCGTACCGCGCACAAGGGTTTTTTTCGGTTTTGGCCCTTATGCGAAAACCAGACAAGATTAACGGTTCCTTGTCGGCTTTTACTGCAGAAAACACGAGTATAATGAAAGTCACAGTGCAACACTTCAACTAAGCCAAATTTAAAATTTTATTATTATTATTTTCGTGAGGCCACGGCTGCAAACTCCCTCACTTACTCGGTAGGAATTGAGTTAAAGACGGAGCAACAAAGGAAAAAAAAAAAGCAACACAAACATTTCACTCCCCGCTCCCAGCCGGGCCTCGAACTGACGCCGGGTCTAGCACTCCGCCAGCTAAGCTATCGCGGCTCCCACCGTGATCGTGGACTCGGACAGAGTGAGCAGGGAGGCTGGCCCTCACTAACTCCACAACAAGAGGCCTGTAAATCAATGCTCTCCCCAGGTGTGACTGCCCCCGCTGCTTGGCGATCCCGCCGATCAATAAACCCTCTGTAGACGTTTGCTGCCTGATTTCATGCATTGACTTTTCGGTTCCGCTGTGGTCTGTCTTTCTTTCTGCACAGTCGTCTGGTTCCAGGCAGGGGTAGGGTCGGTAAAAGCGGTTGGCGGTTGGAAATTGGAAACGCGGCTGGGAGAAGGGGGGGGGGGGGAGGATTCACTTTGTGCCTTGGTGATGGGTTATGGGTTTCACAAGATATTTGGTATCGGTAACTGCTCTGAGCAAACAAACAAAAGAGAACAAAAAAGTTTTGAAAATGTTTAACTTGCGTTCTACGTGTTTATGGAATATATAAAAAAAAAATCGATCCTTGTGTGCAGCTGTGCACGTCTCTCTCTCTCTCTCTCTCTCTCTCTCTCTCTCGGGAGCCGGGATAGCTGAATGGTAGAGCGTTGGACTTTCAATGTTCGGGTCGTGAGTTCAAATCCCGGCTGGGGCCAAATATTTGTGCTGGCTTTTTTTCTCGTTGCCCCGTCTTTGATATCACCCATACGTGGTGGAAAAGGACGTTTAATTCCTAACCACCCAGCCACCCACCCTCTCTCTCTCCCCTCTCCCCCCCCCCACACACACACATCCACAAACACACCCACACCCCACCATCACCACCACCACCAAGCGATTTCAACAAAAACGGTTTCAACATCCTCAGCCGACGACTGAATTCAACAAACAACATGACAAATTACGAACTCTGTGAACCCTTCTCTTCACATACACAGCGCACAAAACCGGCTTTAAGACCAGGAACCGCCCACTAAACAATTCAGCCATCACAGCAATGTTTGCCATTGAGTCGATGTCTGCTACGTAATCTGCATTCCTGAAGGTCATAATTCTCGAATTTCAGAAGCAATGGCCTACGTTGTATTTTTAAACAAACCCAACTTAGATCTGGACAGAGTACACAGTGGCACTGAGTGAGGATGCGCGCGCACCAGCCCTCGTGCAAAGCACGTGCAGCACCCTGGTAAGTGGGAGAGAGAGAGAAAGGTTGAGAGAGCGAGAGACGGAGTGCATCGCTTCAAGTTCTAGCACACCTGGCCGGCCCGTTTCAGATTGGGGGCTTTCCCCCCTCTAACACAGAACACAGGAACAAGGTGAATCAGTTCCTACAGGTAAAAGTAACGCTTTTTTTCCATGGCCAGAATCTTCTCCTGGTTCAACTCCTTCATCGCTTGCTGCCCGCTTTTTTTTAACGGAGTGTGAAAAAGGCAGTTCCGGAAGTAGTTGGAGAGACACGGGGAAGGTGGGGGGAGGGGGGAAGGGGGGGTGGGCGGGCGGAGATGGGGGTAGGGGGTGATTTACCTGAAGAATACGAATCGACCGTCGAGTCAGGAACACCCCAAAGCTGATTCCTTCGTTAGGGAATGGAAGCCAGTTGTGTGTAATGATTTACTTGATTGGTTGCAACTGTATCAACGGCGAGCAGAAATACGGGGGGATAATTATGCATGATGGTGGGGGGGGGGGGGGGGGGTAATTCGCCCCAAAATGTACAAAACTAGCTTGACTGTCTCGGTGCAAATGAAACCATACCGCCAAAAGTCGTTACCCATACATCTTCCTCCACTTCAACTGAAATTACGAGGCACGGTCCTCATAATCAATCAATCAATCAATCAATCAATCAATCAATCAATCAATCAATCAATCATTCACATATTCATTCAATTTATGAAGTCTGGTTCACAAGTCAAAGACTTATTCGTTTGTTTCGTGAAGAAATATTTAGACAGACAGACACGTCTGTGGCGGGAACTTCCACAAGATCGTAGTGAAGATGTCTAAGACGATGAAATTCCATTTTACACACTGAAAAGACAACGACGCACTCAGCCAAAGAAACATGGTGTGTGTGTGTGTGTGTGTGTGTGTGTGTGTGTGTGTGTGTGTGTGTGTGTGTGTGTGTGTGCCAGCATACAGCAGAACCCCCCCCCCCCCCATTCCACATTCTTGCACTTTAACTGTAAGCCGGCACCGTCTAGACCCTCACCGCTCTCTTCTGATTGTGATGCTTCGATAAACATGACAAGGGCTCGTGGCAACTCGAGGCAGCATCTTACGTACGCGTATTCTGACGTCATACAGGTGAATTGCCTTGGCTGCAGTTATCCCCTTTATTTTCTCTCTGTGCTTAGGTAAGAGGGATGTAGGTAAGAGGTGTGTGTGTGTGTGTGTGTGTGTGTGTGTGTGTGTGTGTGTGTGTGTGTGTGTGTTACAATTATCCTCTTATTTTCTCTTATTGCTTACGCAAGACTCTCTCTCTCTCTCTGTTTAGCATAGCGCGACTAGTGACTTTGACCCAAGGCTGTGGCCAAATATTTCTGCTGGCCATTTTTTCATTGCCAAGTGTTTGATATCATCCGAATGTCAGTTGTGGAAAACGGCGTGAAAACCCTTAAACAAAGCCCACCATAGAATGAAAGGTACACGTGAGTGAGAAGGTGACACGAATTGCCTGTAATACCGTTACGTTACGCAGACACACAAATAGAAGGAACGCGTGAATGAAGAAACGAACGACGCATACTGCACACCTGGCTCTACTCAAGCATAACCACCACGCGCCACGCTCGAGTGATTACAACAACAAACAAACAAACGCACAAAGAAACAAAAACGTTCTATTCTTACCCCCTCAGCTGACGTGGGAGCGGACGGTTGCCTCAAGAGGTTGACCTGCCAGATGTCAGTCCCACAAATTCAGCAGTAGGTTACCGGTGTCGGGTCTACGAGTAGATTCCCTAACCTGACCTCAGCTGCTATTTCTGGACGTGAACCCGACGAAGGAGGTCAAGGCTTCAAACAACAGCTGATCACACTGACTAGCAACTGTATCTCAACCTTGGCACTGTCTCGAAAAGATACTCTAAGTCTCTGTTCAGTCACTGTGTGGATTAACACGAGAACGTTCCAATGATGATTCCGGAATGCCAAGAAGAGTCTACTGGAACGAAGTCGTGACGAGAAAATAGATTTGTCAGAGTCCGTTGACAACTTCAAAATGGACCAAGAGTTTTTCTAGTCATTCGTCGTCTTGCTGGGAGCGTCGTAGCCGCTGATGGCACTAACAGAATCCCGATCCGCTGAAACT
Organism: Batillaria attramentaria; assembly: GCA_018292915.2. Taxonomy (NCBI): domain Eukaryota; kingdom Metazoa; phylum Mollusca; class Gastropoda; family Batillariidae; genus Batillaria; species Batillaria attramentaria. The sequence goes on from JACVVK020000057.1 coordinate 577,939, forward strand.
GAACGGTCAGGCGAGTCAGTGAAGTCCGTAGCTATCACTTACTCTCCCTCACGCCGTGACTTCGCGTTGATCAAAGAATGACCGGCAGTGACGGACAGTCACTCACAGACTAAATAGCGTACACACCGGCACACACACACACGAGTAGTCCGCGCGGCTGACGGAGAAACGTGGTGGAGTAGAGAGACAGAGAGAGATTGAGAAGACAGAGAGAGAAGTGCAGGCACGCGCGAACAGATCCAGCACGCGACTGACACGGTGGGCACTGTGCACGTGAAACTAGTAGCAGGCGGCAGAGCGGTGTGTGTTTGGTGGAGTCAACACCAGGCCGTTGTAAAGAGAAGTCTAGTACCGACAGATGCCTGCCAGCAACACGGTGGGTGCTGTGGGGGAGGGGGGGGGGTACCGGCGGGGGGGGGGGGGGGGGATAGGGAGGGGTGTAGATAGGAAAGGAAGAAAAACAGTTTCCTTGAATAGTCCGTGATATACTTCCATATCGCGCGCGCGCGTGTGTGTGTGTGTGTGTGTGTGAGAGAGAGAGAGAGAGAGAGAGAGAGCTGACCTAACATAATCCAGAGACACGGGAAGGTGGGCAGACGAGTCTACTTCTAGACGAAGTACACCAGCTGGAGAGGTCAACGGATGAGAAGAAAGGTATAAGCTTAGACCCTTTTAATCAAAACACACACACACACACACAGACACACACACACACACACACACACACACACACACACACACACACACACAGAGTATTTGAGAGAGAGGATGGGTGGGCGTTAGAGGGTTTAACGTCCTTTTCCACCACGTATGAGTGATATCAAAGACAGTGCAATGAGAAAAAGACCAGCACAAATATTTGACCCCAGCCAGGATGGGTGGGTGTTTGGGAATTTAACGTCCTTTTCCACCACATATGGGTGATATCAAAGACGGGGCAAAGATGAAAAAGCCAGCACAAATATTTGGCCCCAACCGGGATTCGAACTCACGACCCGAGCATTGGAAGTCCAACGCTCTACCATTCGGCCACCCCGGCTTCCCAGAGAGAGAGAGAGAGAGAGAGAGAGATGCGCCGTGGTTGGTTACTTTTCTCCCTGTAACTCAGCACACCCCTGCCAAAAAGTTACGGTATCATGGCAGGCAGCAGGGGGTACCTGGCAGTACCTGCACTACCGACCTTCATTCATAAAAATACCTGAGAAACAGGCAGCAGGGTAAACAGGTGACGTGGGCGCGCAATATTACAGCCTGCTGCGCCAGTTCCACCTGCCTTGTACTGATCGCTGATGACAAGTGTGCACAATGCAAGGACATCAAAACCATATAGCAATGCCGGGACAAAGTGGCATTTCACATTTCAGCTAAAAACAAGATTAAAACAAACGGATGCGCGCAGTACTAGCCAGCTGTTCTTTGATCTTGTATCGGCAGTGTTTTGTCAGATCTGGAATTTGAAATTTGAGTTGAAAACATGTGTTCAGTTCTCGGGCGAAATTTCAAATGTGACGGGTGGGTTGGGTGTTTGAGGATTTCCACACAAACAACACACAGCATTTAAGAGAGAGGGTGGGTGGGTATTCGAAGGTTCAACGCCCTTTTCTACCACATACGGGTGATATCAAAGACGGAGCAACGAGAAAAAGACCAGCACAAATATCTGGCCCCAGCCGAGATTCGAACTCACGAGCCGAGAATTGAAAGTCCGACGCTATACCGCTCGACTATCCCGGCGCCCTTTGAAATGCCACATTGTCCCGGCATTCACAGAGCTGTAAGAACAGTACGTATGTAGATCTGTGACCAACACACATCACATGGAGAAAGCAATGTTGATGTATGTTGACGCTGATGTAACTACGCACGAACATTGCATGCTGGACCTGACCACTATAATACTCAGCTCAAGGTGAGATAGATTGACTACATCCAGCCCGGAATGCGTCTACAATCCACACGTAACTCGTGACGGCAGCCACTACAAAAATCACAAGATGAACCAGCGATCATTGTTCTCCACTAGATATTATCCCCCCTCCCGCCCCCCACCCTCCCTTTTCCACACACACACACACACACACACACACACACACACACACACACGCTCCCCGCACACACGTACACACAATACAGTTTCGTAATTCCTCAGTGGTTAAGAAAATAAAGAAAGAAAGAAAGAAAGAAAGAAAGAAGGAAAACGCTTCTAACCTCTATCCAGTGAGAATAGAAGGAAAAGCTACAACGTATGCTGAAACTAATCTCTGCTGCAAAACTGTGTAGATTCTGCTTGTCTTTCTTGTCGGTAAAATAAGTCTATCCCTTTCAAGATCGGAATCTCTCTCTCTCTCTCTCTCTCTCTCTCTCTCTCTCTCTCTCTTCATTTTCTACTTTTCAATTATCTTTCTTTTTATGGAAGTGTAGCAACGGCAAGTTTGAAAATAGTACTTGTATGCATATAACTTCTTAAGTTGAACAATAAAGGATGGTTATCATTCTCTCTCTCTCTCTCTCTCTCTCTCTCTCACCCCCCCCCCACCACCCCCTTACTGACTCTCTTCGGTGATGTGCGCCTAGCAGCCTCCACAGGCAAAAAGAAATTCGGTGGTTTTCTCCCTTATCGCTCTCATTACCCCTATCGTCCTCACCACCAGGGGGCGCCCTGACGGCAACACGGAACGCAGTTCGTGTAATACGACCTGTTTGAATGGCACTTTACGTGTCTGCTAGCAAAATACGCCATGCAACACAGGCGGCGGGGTTTCAGTTCCTGTGATATTTCAAACGCTGAAATTCCATTACTACTAAAACCAATTTAAAGAGGCTGATGTCACCAATTTATGCTCACAGATCGCTCTGAACTTTTTTCCTCTTACTGTTATCAGATAGGCGACTTGTTTGCGACTACTTTGGGATTGTCACGGGGAGCCGGGGTGGTCGAATGGTAGAGCGTTGGATTTCTAATCCTCGGGTCGTGAGTTCGTATCTCGGCTGGGACCAAATATTTGTGCTGGCTTTTTCATCGTTGCCCCGTCTTTGATATCACCCTATGTGGTGGAAAAGGACGTTAAACCCCCAAACACCCACCCCCACCCTTGGGATTGTCACCACTGTCAGTATTCTTTTTTTTCAAATTATGTGTGTGTGTGTGTGTGTGTGTGTGTGTGTGTGTGTGTGTGTGTGTGTGTGTGTGTGTGTGTGTGTGTGTGAGAGAGAGAGAGAGAGAGAGAGAGAGAGAGAGAGAGAGAGAGAAAAACTTCACTGAACTCCAATCCATCGGGTTGCAAAACTTAGCCGCTAGGAAGAAAAATCAAAGTTTGGAACAGTTGATGCCCTCAGCGCCTCTTCTTGTCAGTTTTCAAAACTTGTTAGCCCGCGGACGAAGTTTGAAAACGTCAAGCCTGTTCTGTGAGGAGAAATCAAAGAGTGCCCAAGGGGGACAATTTTCTCCAGGCGGAGTGGTCTCTCTTGCCTCAGCAGTTCGCGTTAGGAGCAAAGAGAGGCGCTGGTTTGAAGATAAGAAAAGTGTGATTGGTTCGTGCAGAGTCAAGATCCGGGACTTTCTTCGGGACGAGTCGTGCATCGCATTCAACCCCAAACAAAGACCTCTCCTGGCTAGAATATTTCCCGGGTGAGACTTTTCCAGCTTTCTTTAAATTTCCTTTCTTTGTCGGCTGCATGTCAGGACTGAGAAGTTGACTGACAGTGACTGTGCCCAAAGTACCGTGACGATTTTCTGTACCCTCTCTCGACCCGGCTTTCAAGGGAGAGCCGGGATAGCCGATTGGTAGAGCGTTGGACTTTCAATGCACGGGTCGTGAGTTCGAATCCCGGCTGGGGCCAAATGTTTGTGTTGGCATTTTTCTTGTTGGCCCGTCTTTGGTATCACCCATACGTGGTAAAAAAGGACGTAAAACTTCCGAACACCCCCCCCCCCCATCCCCACGCCACCCCCTTCAAACATGGACACGTGTATAAAGGGGCAAATGCTATCATTTTTAAGCTCACCGATCGTTCTGAGTTGTTTTCGTGGTATCTATTATCACACCACTTCCACATCTGGGGCGGTCGGTGGTCTAGTGGTTAAGAGACTTGTCACCAATGCGAGAGGTCAGGGGTTCGAGTCCCACTCGGGGCAAGGAATTTTTCCTTCTCGTACGTGGCACCGTTCATTCGGGCCGATCGTCGGGGGTTCTCTCCGGGTACTCCGGCTTCGTCCCCCTCTGCTTTGGAAATGTTCAGCCCACCAAATTTGAAAAATAAATGCAACTCTAAATTCCGAAACTTAAATAGCTGAGCTGACCCTTCGCACCACGTGATTGTAATGTGTTTATGTCCAGTGTGTGAGAGAATGCGTGTGATTCACGTGAGCGTGCGTGTCGGGTTCAGTTCGCGGCGCTTTGAGCCGATTCATGAAATTGGGTAAAGCGCCTATACAATACTCATTATTATTATTATCTACACAGTGACAGCGTCCGTAGTGCTGGCACTGAGCCAACAGAAAGCGTACTCGTATTCGGCGACCACACTGAGCGCTCCAGTAGCAACAGACGTAGAATTTTGGTTTAAACAAGTTTATTACAATACGGTTTGTTCAAAGTAAATAAACAATTTCTGAGCATGAACAAGCTAGGCTTATAATAATGCTCAGGGGTCAACAAACAAGTGCATGTTAACGGTATTGTAATGACGGTAATTATAGTAAATTAGAGCTGAGAGAGAGAGAGAGAAGAGGGGGGGGGGGGGAGGAGGGTGTCTAAGTGTACTTAAATCTTCGCTGGGCTGCAAAGAATTTTAAAATTTTAACGTTCGGCCGCTCGCGCAGTCTAAACAACATTGTGTCACATGATGAGCTGTGCTAATCACCAAGAGTATTTCGATCGTACAGGCGCATTTATGAGCGAAACTTTTCCAAGACATGTTGGCTTCGTAAATATTGAATAAGCCCGTTTAAACAAATGTTTCCTGAACTGAAAGTAAGCTTATAAATCCTTAGCTCCTTATCAGTTTATAAAGCTTATACGTAAAACAAGAATCCAATTCCTTTGCGCTAACACTGAATCACACACCGAGCATTTGAAGCGAGGGTGGGGAGGTGGAGACGAGGGAGGGGCGGAGCATAGGGGGAGGGGGACGAGGGTAAGGAAATGTTGGAGCACTAGGATCCGATAGGGGAGGGAGGGGCGCGAACAGGGGTGGGGAATGTTGAAGACGGAAGAGGGTGAACCGACGAGTCTCTTTTTCTTCGCGTGGTTTTCTAATCAGCGACAAGATTCCCACGTAATGAACGGACAAATGCCTCCTCTCAGGTGCCGCCGATCAACGCGCAAAGCAAACACCGAGCACCGAGAGGAGATAACGCTGCAAGAAATGTCAGAGTTAGATCCCCTTGTCATCCCCCCTGGAGACATATTCGCGCAATCATGGTTGGGTAATTGATCCGGTGAGAATTCCTTCCGCCAAACTTCCCCCGACCCCTCTGTATCTAAAGGAGAAATGGTGAGTAGAGGAGAGAGGCGTAGAGGGGGGGGGGGGGGGGGGGGAGTATAAAGGTTGTTGGCAGGTGAAACCAAAATCTGTGACGTCGGTTCTGCGATTTTCTGCATTTCTCATGCACCGGATCGGAGCCTCGCGCGTCAGCACATCTCGTGCATCGTGCGATCGTAGCGCCCTCCCTCGCTCTGCGTCATTTCCTACCAGAACAATTTCCCATGCGTGCGTCCCCGCTAAATATTTTCTTAGACTCAAGAAACCGCTCGTCGGAAGTTTGCACAAGTTACGTAAGTCTGGGTTGGCCCTCCGCTTCGCACCCGCATCTTGTCCACACTGTATCTGCTGCTAAACAGCCTCCTGGATTTCTGATTTTCCCGCATTCGTGGTTCCCGCTCTGGTTGTCGGTGTAGTTTGATTTGTGCGGAATGAAAGCTTTGCAATTTTCTCGCGTTTTGTCGGCAGGATGTTTACGTACGGCAGTAATCAGGATTAAAAGGGAAGTTGGGAGGACTGGGTCATTTGCGGAGACATTGTTCACGTAATAGGTAGCGCGCAGAGAGAGAGAGCCTCTTCTAATCACCCTTTTTTCTGCCGGTTGGGGTTTTTTTTTTTTTTTTTTCGGACAGGCTGGCAGCTTCCGGAAACGGAGGATGACAAACTATTTCACGAAACGTCTTAAATCATGAGTTTTGCCTAAATGCTAAAAGAACCGTCTCGTTTTTTTTTTATTTTTTTTTTTTAAACCAGCCAGTTATGAAGTTGGGAAAGGAAAATGTACGTAAATTGTCAAAAAAACAAAAAAAAAAACAAAAAAAAAAACCTTCTTGTGTGGCTCACAGTTAGTCAAACCTTTTCTGTTCGTAAATAAGAGAATTACAAAACATACATTCGAGTTGATTCATTGGCTTGTTCGCTTCTGTCGCTGGGCTGCTAGGGCTACTAATATGGGTTAGCTGGGGGCCTAACATCCCCGACACATGAGTGATCGGAGACTGCCGTGACGCATGGACGGGTTATGGGGAGGGACGAACAATCCAGGTGAACACCATTCAATCCAGACAGGCTGCCAGGTGATCGGCTCTTGCTGACCACGTAGGCTTTGTTTCCGTCCCATGTTTCACGGGGAGCCGGGATAGCCGAATGGTAGAGCGTTGGACTTGCAATGCTCGGGTCGTGAGTTCGAATCCCGGCTGGGGCCAAATATTGAGCTGGTCTTTTTCTCGTTACCCCGTCTTTGATATCACCCTTACCTGGTGGAAAAGGACGTTAAACTCCTAAACACCCACCCCACCCCACCCCATGTTTCACGCAGGTTCACTGCTTCCAAGAATCGACAAAACCATTTCACATGCACTCTTATACTCCCCCCCCCCCTCCTCCCCTTCTGATCTGCATATTTTTCCGTGCGCCTCTTCCCTCCACAGACAAGTAACATTACACTGCGCGCCTGGAGAACTGAACGCTATGACAATCAGAACAAACATTGCACTGAGAGGCTCCGAGTTCGCTCCAACAGATGTTCAGCCTCTGTCTACGTAAACACTCAACTCTTGCCATCATCAGTTCCACAGCATCCCCACACAACCCCTTGATCAAACATGTACGTAAGCGTGCACGGTTGACTGACCGCGCGCCAGACGAGCGTGACTGGCGTGGCGTCACTGACCAGGCCCTTGGGAGGTTGTGTATGTTTGTTGATGATGACACTCATCCTCTTGATCTGACGCCAAGGTAAATAATTATGTGTGTTGCACGTGCATGGTCCGCCTCCTCTGCATGTACGAACTTGTACGTAATATCTTTTAAAAAAAATCTTCCTGACAGAATAGTTTGTTTTAAATTTTTTAATCTTCTGAAGGGAAGTGGAGATTGTAAGTAATACTTGGATGCAATGTGTCTCCATCTCATTTACTTTCTGTCCTTTTCGGGAAACTGAGTCGGGTTGCTTCCCCTGAGTGAAGCGCGTCGCCGCAGTGCAGTGCCAAGCACCAATCTATTGTTTAATTCCTGCTGGGGGAGGGGGGGGGACGGGGTCAAAGCAGTCAAAACACTCACTGGAAGCCAGCAAAACTCAGTATCATGTACGTATGATAGCTCCACCTGGAATACAATCCGCGCTCCGTTAATCAACCCGCTAAGTTGGACGCCGATACCAACTGGGCCATTCATTAACCTAACTCGTCATACACCATGAACAAACTGAGGTCTTTCGGTACAAACCGATGCTGCACGTGCAACCACCACTGGCTAACTATTCTATTCACTACACTAATCAAAAGATCACGGGCGTTTTTACCTGACAGTGATCGTCGGAGTTGCTCAGCCGCTTCCGAGTGAAAAACGCGATACGGATCCCCGGCGCTGTTCTGCTGTTCGTGAGTCGGAAGCGAAGCAAGTTCAAGGTGAAGACGTCCTCAGGAATCTCACGTCAAAACACAGCTTGGACCACCAGGCAACACGTCCAAGAACTCATACAACAACAACAACAACAACAACAACACACGAATTCATGGAACAACACGCAAGAACATCCGCAGCTGCAAGGTTTTTCCAAATCCGCACAGTACAACGACTCTGAACACACCGCGAAAGCTTATTCAAATACCGTACATATAATCTCGGCAGGAGACACCCAAGTCTCGTTGCATTAAGGTTTATAGCACGCTGGAGACAAACAACGCCGGGTTCTAACGTTTTCAATTATAAGCTGGTCTGTGCAGGAGGGAGAGAATAAAAAAAAATTAAGTCAGTCGACGCGGTGTGATATCGATTTATAACACACGGCCGCCGCGTGGACTATGCAAATAGCATGTCAGCGCCTTGGTCGGAAAGTGTCCACGGCTCATGGTCTCAACAACAACGATCATACACGCCCACCGATCGAAGATGCCAGGTGACACATTCCCCGCCGCGGGAAGTTCCCTCATCCCGTTTCAAACAGTCCGAGTTGCTCCCGGTCGCTGCGGTGGAGTTTCGAACGATGGCGCCAGGTGAAACATACCCCGTCGCAGAAACCGCGTTATTTCGGTATGAGTGGACAATGATGTAAGGTTTCTGGTGCGGCGGAGTTTACGGCTACACCGTGACACAAGACGCCAGTGAGAATAACCGATATTCATGTCCATTAATTTTTAGAAAGGTCCACCTCTTGAAAAGGCAACACACTTGACACTTCACTTGGACAATAGTAACGTGTATCGTGGTGAAGGTGTGTGTGTGTGTGGGGGGGGGGGGGTGTTGGAGGACTCAGGTCTTATATAGAAGAGTCGCTGGTGTTTGTGTGTGTGTGTGGGGGGGGGGGGGAGGGGGGTCAACAAAGCAACACCATTAATTTTGCTTCTACATCATGCTACAGATCCCTTCTTCTTTCACGATAATTGAGCCAGCAGATAATATACAAGCAAGTAAACTGTTCTCACGTGTTTGGATTTGAGTAATACTCTGATGATAGACCAGTGACATAAGTTTCCGTGTTATGCAAATCTCTGTATTCAGATTTATCCCCCTTTTTTACTTCGTCTTCTTTCGTTATTTCCTTATAATTCAAGAAACCGTAATAATTATTAAGTTTCCTCTATAATTAAACCAATCCGTTAAAAGGCGACGAAATTCACTAACACAGATAACTATCAATTTTTTTTTGTATGTACACATAAAATATGTATGTTCTTGGCTCAGTCTAATTTCCCTTTAATCGCCTTTGACTGTTTTCATAAGCAATCTAGACACTTTAAGGACTTTACAGTGGTGTTGAATTTCGACAAGACTGACATCGTGCCAGCACAGAACTGCCCCCAAGTCACATAAAGCAATAGAATACGGTCCATACTGTACTATACAGCTGTGACCATCAGGCACGTCTTCTCGGCTTTAATCAATAGCTGTGTACAGAAAAACGCACTAGGTGTAGAGGGCTTAAGACGCGCCAGATGTTAAGACACAAGACTTGGGCCGCCACCGCTTGGTGACCTTGTGTCCAGAAATGAAATGACTAAGGAACAGTGTATTTTGAATAATGCTTGAGCGGACAACGTGAGCTAAATCTGCTTGATGGTCGTATGCCCCCCCCCCC
>JACVVK020000057.1:592500-597500 GCA_018292915.2 Batillaria attramentaria
TTTGTGCAATTCATGGGAAATTGGATGGCGCCCATGGGACCTTATTCGATAAACGTATGTTTGTCCGAAAGCCGGGCAACAGATTTTTGCGACCGAAGCGTCGACCAAATACATACAACAGGAATGTACGTAATCTAAGACCATAAGTCATCGCTATGAAATAAAACAACTACCCAGAAAACGTGGGCAAACTAGAATGTCTTAAAACGTCGCAAGCCGAAAATATCTTCATCTTGCTTTGGTAGTGAACACATACGAGAGACAGAGAGAGAGAGAGAGAGAGAGGTGTGTGTGTGTGTGGGGGGGGGGGGGGGTCCGCAATGCTGTAAACCTTGTTTGAGGCATTGTCTTTTGTGTACCGCGAGGCGTGTACAAAACTGACCCAGTCTAAATGGGATTTGAACCCGGGACCTTCCAATTTCGGGTCTCACGCTCACACACGGCCGTGTCCAAAACCACAATGACAATGAATTTTCATTTTTTTCAACGGTTGAAGTTTTGATTTAACAGTCAGTTTGAAACTTGCCGTCGGTACTTTCAGATAAGACTAAAACAAAGGAAGTAAGACCATACGAGAATCAAGAATCAGGAAAACTTTATTTTTCAACGGTAGAGGTAATTAACGTAAAACAGCCATTTTTCACACCTGCCGTTGCTAATTCTAGTAGTATCTAGTCTAGTAATGTCTATCTAAATCACACACACACACACACACACACACACACACACACACACACACACACACACACACACACACGGCACACACACACACAGAGTCCTATGTACAGCAACAGGAACAAAACAGAAATAGCAATGAATCCACAGTTAAAAGAAACTACACACTAATAAAGAACATTTAAAAGCGTGAGAGAGAGAGAGAGAGAGAGAGAGAGAGAGATGAACTCTAGTCAGTAAACCTCTCGAGCAATAGAACAGAAGAAAGATGAGTGACGGCACGCGTCCAGAGAGCCGGTAGCGGTACATCAAATGCATAGCGCAGCCCATACCCGCCCCGTCTTACAGTGAGAGGAATGTCTCCATATCCCGTCATCAGCATCACCCGGGAACACAGTTATTGTAAGCGGCAGGAATATGGTGTACGGATGACTTGCACGTGTTGTGTGGCGTTAGAGGATTTTTTCCCCTTCTTCTGTCTGTCTGGAGGAGAGGGGTGGAGCAGGGGTGGGGGTGGAGTGGGGGTGGAGGGGGGGGGGGGGGAGGGGAGGTGGACATCAAACTTCTACCGTTGTAAAATACTCTCTCTCTCTCTCTTATGGCCTTACTTCCTTTGTTTTAGATGGATACTACTAGAATTAGCAACGGCAGGTATGAAAATTGGCTGTTTTACGTTAAATTACCTCTACCGTTGAAAAATAACGTTTTCTTGATTTTTTATTCTCTCTCTCTCTCTCTCTCTCTCTCTCTCTCTCTCTCTCAGATCCATATGTACACGTATGTAGTTTATGTACTTACCAATGTTATGTGTCTGGCCATAAGTTGTATGTGTTTTTATAATTTTCTTTTTACTTTACGGCTAGATTGTAGTATGTCAGCAGTTTGTAGTTTGACGGTCAGGTTTGAAACTTGGGCCTCCGTGCCTGTAATCTCCATCTTGTAAAATAAAGTCAATGAAATCTCTCTCTCTCTCTCTCTCTCTCTCTCTTCGAGGGGAGAAGGAGGGGGAGGGGTTGAGGGGGGGAGGGGGGGGACCTTATGTGAAGGCCTTTGACAACCGCTCCTTCTCCTATTTGTACACTGGACAATTTTAGTGTTGGGCAGGTGAGGTTTACGGATTAGTGTGTGTGTGTGTGTGTGTGTGTGTGTGTGTGTGTGTGTGTTACACGTGACCACAACGTTACTAAAGAATTTTTGACAAACAGTATCTGTCCGTATGGCAGACTCCCACCACCCCACCCCCTGCATTCATATCTACCTCCACGGCGACTTTCTCACTCCCAACAAATGGCACACGAAGAACTGTCAGACGTTTCCCTGGCAATGGATACCAGTACAGGAAGAATTTCACACGGTCTGTCATCACCCAGCTGATGATCTCCAAAACTATGCCGCACATCTCGGTCAGCCCTGTGGCTTACGGTCTCCGCACGTGCAAACTGTCGCCTGCCTGATTCCCACTGTAACCGATCTGTAGGTAGAGATGTAGCCAGAACGCTGGGCATGTGAAGTCTTAACGACATACAGGTCAATTGTTCCCAGACGTTCCGAAAGATGCCTGAACCTTATTGTTGGCTGGTCTGTACTGGTGAATCCGGGGCATTATCCTGTAGGATTGGGTGAGTCTGACCCCCCCCCCCCCCCCCACACACACACACACACACGCACACGCACGCACATACGTCTTACCTCTCACCCAAGCTCACCACTCCAACTGTGAAAGCACATAACCATTGAAAAAAAAAAAAAAATCAACGTCGACCTGTGCAAATTCCTGCCAAATCGACATTCAAACCAATGACTTTCCAATCTCGCGTTCCTGATACATGTGCCCTCGCAGAAATGTCTTTTTATAAAATGTCACAGCACATCTTTTAAGACGACAGATCCCTTTTTTTTTAAAGCTGAAATTAAAACTGCAAACTTTACTGATCTGCTTAGCTGTAAAGTACACAGTCAATCTGGACAAGACAGCAAAACAAGCGGGACCCCCCGCCTCATTAGATACTACGGCCCGACGGGAAAAGAAATGGAAGGACCACACGTGCACTTCTTCTCTATTGATCGGTTTTCAATTTTCCACTGCGATTAATTCTCCATCGGTAAAATTTCAACATTGTACGGTTGGCCAGTTTCTTGGAAGCCGCGTGTTCTCGTTTCTGTGTGGGCTACGAAGGGAGTTGGTGGAATTTGGGTCGCCTTAAGAAGACGAGGAAATCATTTGGCCTTGACATTATAGTGCTTTTAAATAATGTATTTAGTGCTGGAAAAAATGTTGGGGGCAATTCTGAGAAAAGAAGGGGTGGAGGATGTTGGGGTGATGGGGGTGACAACCAAAGGATACGTTGTCTACAAAAATGTAAACATCTGGGCCCGTATGTAGAACTCGAGGTTAATTTAACCCACGGCTACGGACCTAACCCAGACTTAGACAAAAGAAACCCCAAAACAAAATTAAATTAAAAAAAAAATGGAAGCGAAGAAAGACAGACAAAAATCCTTCTGTACTGGCTTAGGCACCATGGTGGAATGGACCCGCTTCCTGATTAAAAAAAACAACCAACAAAAAACCCTAGAGCTAGTTTAGTTCGAGGTTAGACTCTAACCCGGGGCTAAACTCCCTAACCCTGACTTTTACATGCGGCCCCAGAAAATCAGAATGGTATTGTGGCCGTTTTAAAATCGTACCCTGAATCACTCTGGACCGATCATGCCGTACCAGTAGTAGGCATGTGGTACCTGTGATACGTGCTGCGGTGGCCATTATACTGTAACATCATCCCCATGGTAACAATGTATCCATACGACTGTAACAACGTACCCATGGTAACAACGTGCCTGTGATACTGTAACACCGTACCCATTGTAACACTGTGCCCATGGTATGTAAAACCATCCCCGTGGTAACACAGTGCTCGTGATACTGTAACACAGTCCCAATGGTAACACAGTGCCCATGATACCGAACACCGTGCGGTCCGTGCCCATGGTAACACAGTGCCCATGCTACTGTAACACCGTGCCCATGGTAACTACGTATCCATCGTAACACTACGCCCTTGATACTGTAAAACCATCCCCGTGGTAACACGGTGCCCATGATATTGTAATACAGTACCCACGATACTGTAACACCGTACCCATAGTAACACCGTGCCCGTAAAAACAGGACGCCCTTGAGACAAGAGCGTAACCATGACGACTGGGTCATTGCGGTATGGCAATTCATAACACGTGGGAACTTGCTCCCAATGTTTCATGGAAAATCTGCCATAACCCACATGCAACTCACAAACGCGAGATTCTCCGATCATACATCGTTATCTTCATGCTGTTGACGATGAGACGACCACCCACATTACGATAACACGATTATCATTTCCATATGTTTATCTCTGTGTGCTATCTTGGTAGATTCTTTTATTTGTTGTTGTTTGTTTATTGTTTCCTTGTTGTTTGTGATGTCTGTTCTGACATACGGGGAGTCGGGGTGACCGAATGGTAGAGCGTTCTCGGGTCTTGAGTTCGTATCCCGGCTGGGGCCAAATATTTGTACTGGCTTTTTCATCGTTGGCCCGTCTTTGATATCACCCGTATGTGGTGGAAAAGGACGTTAAACTCCCAAACACCCACCCTGTTCTGACATACTAAGCGCCAGATCTCCCCCCCCCCCAAAAAAAAAAATAATAATAAATAAATAAATAAATAAATAAATACATAAAAATAAAATAAAATAAAATAAAATAAATAAAATAAATCAGCAACTGTGGCGCTGAGTATTACATTGTAGGTCAATATCTGTGTTTAAAGATCTAAGCTTCCAGCAGAAAGCTTTCCTAAGTGTGAAAAAAAAATTACAGAGTCGACCGTGCAAGCACAGTCAACTCTGTCACAGTTGCAGAGTTTTCAGCGCTTCGGGGACCCTCATAAAACCAGCTCACGAGTTTCCCGTGACATTATTTGGGTTTTGGTCAGTGAGCGAGACACATCGCTACAGTTTCTAGCGGATGTTGAGTGCTGCACGATCTTTCTCGCTCAGTGTCAAAACGGAAAGTGAGCTGTGCAGTCAGGCTGCCTTTGGCTTGTTTTGGGGTTTCAGGGACGCTGAAAACTCTGCAACTGTGACAGAGTTGACTGTGCTCGCACGATCGACTCTGTAAAAATTGTTCACACTTCGGAAAGCTTTTTCTTGGGAGCTTAGATCTTTAACTCTCTCTATGCTGAGAGTTTTGTCCACTAGCATACTAATTCATTACTTCCCTTTGACCGGTAGAACCTAAGGCTGTATCTATTTCCGCACGTCATAATGTAATGAAAATAGAACG
>JACVVK020000057.1:600000-605000 GCA_018292915.2 Batillaria attramentaria
CTTTACAATGTATGCATCCCGTGTCAGTCGTAACGGCTTTCTTGCAGCCACACATCGTTTTTCCAAGCCTACTTCCGATCAGCGGCTGAACACCTGTCTGCCAGTAAATCTGTCTGTCTGTCCATCTATTTTGTCTGCACTCTTTTTTCCGCTGCCGGTATGACCAAGGGTCAACGTTGGGTGTTGGAAAGGGTTGTGGGAATGGGGCTGTTTTGTCCATTTTGTCTATCGGGTTTGTTGAAGTGTGTGTGTGTGTGTGTGTGTGTGTGTGTGTGTGTGTGTGTGTGTGTGTGTGTGTGTGTGTCTACGACATGCTTATAAAGATGTCAACATTTTCGTCTTTCGATTCCCCTCCCCCTTCACCCCTCAACCCCCCCCCCCCCTTCTGCCTTTCCCCATACATCCACTTCGTCCAACACACACACACACACACACACACACACACACACACACACACACACACACACACACACACACGTACACCCAAGCTTAATTGTCTCAATCTGATTTTGAAGACCCCTACCCCCCAAAAAAAAACCAGCTGTCCGATAGAGAACACGCTGGTATTGCGTCAAACACTCATGATGTGAATAACGTGCTTCCAAACCTTACACGACCCTTAATAACAAATGGGAAAATGTGCAGACTAATTTGAAGAAAAAAAATGTGATTGACGAGTTTGCCTAACCAGGGTAGGTCACTTCAGTCGTAAACACATACATGTAGTTAAGCAAATCTGAAATCTTGGCCAGAACGGACGTCCACGCTGTACGCATGCATAGTCGTGTGCACATCCTCGGGCGGGGAGAGAGAGAAAGAGAGAGAGAGAGAGAGGAGGAGGAGGAGGAGAAGAAGAAGAAAAAGAAGGACGCATGAACGAAAGAACTTTATTTTCCAGCTGACAAGATCTGGCCCCTCATTGGTCATTTTCAATCTGCCCATGCTACCCAAAACACAACAACAATTTAAAAAAAAAAAACCCACATACAACAAGCAAAAAATGATCAGCGTGAGAAAGAAAAAAAAACAAGATGAAGAAGAAATTGAAGATAAAAATGTATCTTCTTCATGTTTCATCCCGGCAAAGAGCAAAAGAGGAAAAAACTGTTTACTTGAAAAGGACAAGAAAAAGTTTTTTTGTTTTGTTTTGTTTTTTTTTAAATGAAGAAGAAGGAAGAAGTAGAAATTGGCTCGAATAAAAACTGAAGAAATATGCCACAACTAACAGCGGAACATGAAGGAAATCTCAGCCCTTCTGTATCCCCGTGATTGTAACGCGATGTTCTTGCAATTTCATTCTGCCCAAGGGTGCTAACCCAAGAACCCATCTTCGACAGAAATGAGGTTTATCAACGTGCCGCCTCTTCGTCGCAAGCAGGCTGCTGTCCCTCATTATCTCCCCTGCCATATCGAGGTGACAGAAAGCGCCACAGGGCAGGCCAAGGTTAAACATGGGAGACAACTACTGAATCACGACCTGGGTGCCTGTCCGAAGACCAGGACAAAACCCGGTTTCTTGCCGGAAAATTGGTTCTCCTCATGCCTGTCACCAGCTTAGGGCCAAGCCCGCGGACTCCAACACGACAACGGGGTCTTCTTGCGGGTCCACGTGACACCAGCCGAAGAGGTGCACGCACCGTTTAGGTATGCGCATGCAAGAACCAGTCTAAACGAGGCTGCATGTATTTCGAGAGTAAAACAACCTATTTTTGGACAACCGTTTGCAGACAGACTACCTAATCATAACCTTAACCACGGCCCCTAAGTGAAGCCGCGTTTCACAGCGTTTGGTCTGTTTCTCAAATCTGCAGTCTCGTTTTTACAATTTGCGCATGCGCGTTACGCATCAGGCGATCTACTACTACTACTACTACTACTAATGAGTATTGTATAGGCGCTTTACCCAATTTCATGAATCAGCTCAAAGCGCCGCGAACTGAACCCAACACGCACGCTCACGTGAATCACACGCATTCTTTCACACACTGGACATAAACACATCACAATCATGGTGCGAAGGATCACCTCAGCTAATGAAGTTTCGGGATTTAGAATTGATTTTTTTTTTCAAATGTTGTGGGCTGAACATTTCAAAAGCAGAAGGGAAGAGGGGGGAGCCGGAGTACCCGGAGAGAACCCCCGACGATCGTCCCGAATGATCGGTGCCACATACGAGAAAGGAAAAATTCTTTGCCCCGAGTGGGACTCGAACCTGTGACCTCTCGCATTGGTGACAAGTCTCTTAACCTCTACACCACCGACCGCCCACGATCGGATGTTCGTTTCAATAGCCGCATCCGTAAGAGACATTCTGCTCACTAATTTCATAATGTAAGACTGGTCGGTTTTATTGTCCTGTGTACGGCATACGGGGACAGTGGAAAAGCATGCACAAGGTTTGGGGAGCCAGCCGCAAATAGGAACTCACGGCCCTAGAATAGACAGTCTAGCACTGTACCCGCTCGGCAACATCCCCCCTCCACACACACACACACACACACACACACACACACACACACACACACACACACACACCCTCGTTTCCTCCAGCACCAAAGGTGGCACGACAAATCAAGGCGTTACCGATTGCGGCATTAAAAAAAAAAATTGGCGTTACAAAAAGTGGCAAACTACACAACGCCTCAGCTGAAATAGGAAAAGGATGACGAAGCAACAGGTTGGGAACGGGTACCAGCATCTTCCTACAGCTCCACACGTCGAGTCCGCCGTCACTGACGAGAAAAGACTAGGGGGACAAGCGACTGAGATAGAAGCAAACAGACATCACTCACTCCCGCTTGCCGCACAGCGCAATAACAACAGACAGCCTGGACTATGGGTGCTCTCCTCTTCCCCGTCCAACACAATCCTTTCAGCAAAGACATCCACAGGCGACACGCTGAGGACGGGGAGACTGCGGGCATTAAGAACTTGTTTATCCTCCACAGTTTCCAGTCTGATGGGGGTGACCTGCCTTGATGGAGCTCTTTTGTCACGGGAGGAGCGTTAGCACGCCGCGAGGGGCAGGCTAGGTTAGGTCCTTAAAAAAAAATATCCGCCATGCATTTCATGAGCTAAGGACTTCTCTTTTTTTAAACTTACAACGTACAGAAATTTTCTAGCTGCTTCTGTGACGCTCGTTAACAAGGGTACATACCTTTTGGGGATTACAAATACAAGGAAAAATGAATGCCCGGGGGTAGAGTTGGATGGACTGAAAAGAGAACCGCTAAAACTGGGGGGAAAAAAAGCAAAAGAAGGCAGGAACCCTGAAGAAAATGATGACCACTGGAAAAATTCTCCAGGAGGAGGCAGGTCTTAACACACACACACACACACACACACACACACACACACACACACACAACACACACACACACCTACTTCTGCAGAGTCTATTATCGTTATAAAGCTACACTGGTGATGCAGATGGCGCTACTAAGTGATGCGGGGATGGAGATCGGGGTGGGGAGTGCTGGGGGGCAGGGCGGCGGGCGCGGGCGGGGGTCGTATCAGCACCGGGGATAACAAGGAGGCGAGGGGTGGGGGGGGGGGGGGGGGGAGGGGGTGGATAGAGGGGGATAGGAATGTTTTCCAACAACAACATAACTGAATAACTGATGACAATGCATCTGCAGGTTTTTTTTCCACAGACAAGCTAAAAAAAAAAAAAACTAGAAACGAAACAACTACATTATGACCCCTGAGCTAGATCCAGCCCCGTCATATTGCGACGACAAGATTGATTGCGCGAGTTATGACGTCAGCCAAGGGGCAAAAACTCCACTCAGGTTCCCACTCCGGCACGTGAGAAGCGCGCGCGCCGACCCACGTGACACGTATCCTATCAGACGAAATTTGCTCGGCACAGCGATTCCGCAGCAGCAAGCACTAATGATACCTGGCGCCTGAAATTAATCAGATACAAAAACCATGTCCGCTGACATGCCGCTCCATAGGAAACATGCACTGGGAACAACTGATACCCCTCAAGGTCATGTCTGGGACTTGGGGATGGGGGACGGGTGGGGGGGGGGGGCAGTATGGGCCGAGCTATGGAGGATGGGGAGAGGGGAGTGGGGAGAGGGCATGTCTGTCATAGCTACCGATGGAATCGACCATGGTCACACAAGCTGCCAAACAGCCAGTGTGTGCATGTACACGGCAGGATGCAATGACGTCCGCTGGCTGTGCGGACGAGAACAACAACGACCCGGAGCTCTTCCAGTCAGTCGTGCCGGCACGGCTGTGGCAGACGCTGTGCTTTTCGGTCTAGCACATTTCGTACGGCGCACGGGCACTCCACGTTCTCTGAAGCGAAGTAGCACCAGAAACACTCGCGTTACTTGCATTTTGCCTCCACCACGCAGTATTGGAGTGCCCTCAGTGACTTTCTCTACGTTCTCTTCCCCCTCCACCGGCCGTCCTGAAAAGCAAAGTGTGCTGGACGACCAGCCGGGGGGGGGGGGGGGGTAAGGGGGAGAGGGGGGACTGCTTCTGTGGGGAGGCCAGAGCACGTGCAACATGTGTTGACACTTACAAATAACGATACAGGAAGCACAGCAATGGAGAAAGATGAAAAACACACCAAGAGTTCAAAAGGTAACGACGCAGCGTGACAAATTCTTGCCAGATTTTGTCAGGAACAGGTAAGTCTGCAGTGTGATACAGAAGAAGAAAAAATCGCACCTGCTGTTCCAAATCAGGATACAATAAATACCGGCCAATGCATCACATCAGTCTACGGCTCATCCCGACAAACCACGTGTTCTCTGGTGGGCAATACGGGCTCGAGAGAGCACGAAGGCTTGCAAAGGTTTGAGATGGATTTTCCGATTGGGCAATTTCCGAAGCAAACCAAAGATGTCTCATTCAAATCAGTTGGGCCCCTGTGGAAATCCCTGTGTGTGTGTGTGTGTGTGTGTGTGTGTGTGTGTGTGTGTGTGTGTGTGTGTGTGTGTCCATGCCTGACAAAATCAGGGCGGTGGTTTGCACATAAA
>JACVVK020000057.1:607500-615000 GCA_018292915.2 Batillaria attramentaria
CATGGTAAGCAGCATGCTGGGTCAACGCGGACTGACGCTTGTAGCACATAACCTGAGTCGTGCTGGAGGTGGGCATGGCTTTTCCCAAAGTTGCCATGACAGTATACACCCCCCCCCCCCCCACACACACACCTCCACCCGAGAAGTTGATATTGTCAGGGAGATCCTCTTCATTTTTTCTCGGGAGGCGAGCAAAAGTCGGTCATGACAGTTCCCCAGTTTCTCATGACATGATGCCCCCCTCCCCCCCCCCAACACACACACACACACACACACAACACACACACACACACACACACACACACACACACACACACACACACACACACATAAATAAATAAATAAAAAATAACATTACCACTACGCTGAAGGTTAATCTTTCACTCCCAACGTTTGAGATTGGCGATACCCTTGAGTCACCAGGGCTACTCAAGCATAGGTTTGGCACGCACAGGCTGTTCAGATTAACATGAATAATTATTTCTTGTTCAATCAACACCACGGTAGCGGCTCAGTGAAAACTTCAATCGATCCTTGCGAATATTATTATGACTACAGTATTTATTTACTTATTTATTTACTTATTAAGCATCATTGGATAGTATCACTTCGTTGTGCGGAAGCAAACTTGGATGAAGAAAGGTCCGACTAGTGATTCTAGTGATTGCGTAACAGTGGCTTGAAGTGACTCGTTTTCAGAGTATTTGTGCTCAAAATATTGAGCTGACAGGAGCGGTATTCAAGGATTGTTTTCTTATTGTCTTCGGCCACGAACAAGTACCATATGCAATAACCATCTCTGTCTCTCTGTTTCTCTCTGCCTCTCTGTCTGTCTCTCTCTCTCTGTCTCTGTCTCTCTCTCTCTCTCTCTCTCTTGCGCGGCGTTAAAAAGGGGTAAAAAAAGTGATGAAAGTTTCACCCCAAACCCAAACCCAAACTGACTGACAGTGCTTCCGGAGTTCAGATCAGTGCTGTCGGTCAGCAACTCTCGGACGTGTAGCGGCAGATATTGCCAATTAGGTGCAAGCCGTCTGTCCTGGTTGTAGTTATTAATGTAAAGTCTGCGGACGTCGGTTGGTTTAAGGAGTTACCACTTGCTCTAAATAAACGTTGCGAAATCCATGCACTGTAAGACGGCTCTCGGTACTGCGGGCTAACCGACATCTACCTAGTATTACACAGTGCAGGTCTGTCCGAGTTATGTGCACGTGCTTAACGGACAAAAGGAGAGGAAAGGCAAAGGGAGCCCTATTTCGCGGCTAAACCAAGCCCCATCTTGCCTGGGCCCGTATGTAATAGTCGAGGTTAGGGCTTTTAGCCCTGGGTTAGAGTCTAACCTCGAATTAAACTAGCTCTAGGGTTAAATTTTCTGTTGTTTTTTGTTTTAAATGAAGAAGCGGGTCCATTCCAGCAAGGTGCCTAAGCTGTTATAGAAGGATGTTCCTTTCTTCGCTTCCTTTTTTTAATTTTTTTTTAATTTAATTTTGCTTTTGGGTTTCTTTTGTCCTAGTCTGAGTGAGCCCCGTAGCCGTGGGTTAAAGTAACCTCGACTTTTACACACGGGTCCTGGTCTTTTAAAACATAAAAATATGCTCAGATTAAAACACGATGTAAATATATATTAAAAATTCGAGAACCCTAAAGGAGATCCGTACAGGATTAATTTCTTTCAAGTCTGTGGACTAACACTATATCACAGAATTAAAGTAACTCTCTATATTTCATAAAAGAGACATTCCTGAACAGCACCCTCGGTGAGTCCGCACAGTAATGTTAAGTCCTGATCAGACGTTTTGGCTCGTACAACGCGGCCGACCATCCAGCCGGAGGTGCAGACCAAAAGCATGTCAAGCGACCTTGATCGCAATCACTGGCCCACGCATCATCTTGTCCAGACAAACTTGGGCGTCATCCCAAGCCTTACGGTTTGCACTCGGTGCAGAGATGATTACACAGTCATCCGCACAAAAGGCCTAAGTGTCAAGGTTTCAAAGGCGCTTACGCCCTTTCTTCAGGTGACGGAAGCATTCTCGCGAATCAGGCAATACCACAACCGAAGTTCAGTCTTCAGGTATGTAGATCTTCCTTCCCTGAACGTTGCCAACTCAGTGTAAGCAAGAATGCGCTGCAATCCCAAACCAAAAAAACCAAACAAGAGAAGACGAAAAAAAAAAAAAAAAAATCTGACAGCATGTGCAAACAATAACTGTATCAGTTTCGGAGGCTTGCACCGCTGGTCTGTACTGTTGATCCGACAGGTTATGTGTAAACAATATTTGGCTGAGTTACGGCTCGAAGACTGTGCGAGCTGGCTTCATGATACACCCGCGTTTGTCACACCATGCAAAGAAAAGAAAAATGTTACATGTGCTGATATGAAAACCAGCGACGTGTAAACACCAGGTAGGATCAATGTGGTCATATTTATAGTCGGCAAAACAAGTCCAGAAAAACAAGACAGTAACGGGTCCGTTAATGACAAGACTCATACCAGTGGCAAGTAACCAAGTGGCTTCCCAACGAAACAACAGGCACAGGCAGATTCAGGGGGAACGGTGTGTGTGTGGGGGGGGGGGGGGGGGGGGGGAGCCGGAATAGCCGAATGGTAGAACGTACGACTCTCAACGCTCGGGTCGTGAGTTCGAGCCCCGGCTGGGGCCAAATATTTATGCTGGCCTTTTTCTCGTTGTCCCGTTTGATATCACCTTTACGTGGTGGAAAAGGACGTTAAACTCTAAAACACCCACCCATTCCACCCACCCGTGTGTGTGTGTGTGTGTGTGTGTGTGTGTGTGTGTGTGTGTGTGTGTGTGTGTGTGTCCGTGCGTGTTGGGGAGGGGGGGGGGCGGGGGGCGGTATTGAGGATTAACGTTCGCCAGGATTTCAAAGAAGAAACCTGCACGACTGAAGCTGGTTTTCCCGTCGCAAAAGAGTCATGATCAAAGGGACGGAAATCCTGTATTTAGTTCCTAATTACGAAATTACAGGTACTGCTCTATATTATTTCATAAACTTCTTTCTGATGCTAGACGTGATTATACACCATATTCAACACAGTTACGACACTTTAGCAAATCATGATAGCACTTTTGAACTGTAAAAATATAACTTTAGTACCGACACAGCACTGACTCCGTCTGAATTCGGTCACTCGCTGTGCGCAAACAGACGTATGCTGTCAACTTTTTCTTGGAGGGAGCCGCGATGGGCAAGCGGTAGCACGACCCACTTCCAATACTGAGGTTGTGAGTTCTAACCCCGACTTGGGCTAAATATTTTTGCTGGCCCTTTTCTCGTTGCACCGTCTTTAATATTATCCATACGCGGCGACAAAGGTCGTTAAACCTTCAAACACCCATCCACCCTCTGTGCTGTCTTTTTCTTCTAGGCTTCCCGGATTTTGCCTTAGACGACTAGGTTGGTAGTGCTGATAAAGTTTGGGGTCTTCAGCAGGTCTGCTTGAGAGCAGTCAACTTGACGTCAAGTCTGGAACTAGAACCCAGTCTGGGTTGACACAGACTGTTGATGCTTACATCGTAACCTTGACCTGTTACTAATGCTGCTTGCCTTTGCTCCCCCTACCCACCCCCCCCTCCCCTACCCCCCTTCCCTACCCTCCTCCCCTACCCCCCCCCCCCCACGCCACCCTTCCTTGTACCAAAGGCTCTCTGAGTACCCCACCACCAACACCAACACCCCTCCCCCCCCCCCCCCCCCCCCCCCCCCCCCCCCCCCCCCCCCCCCCCCCCCCCCCCCCCCCCCCCCCCCCCCCCCCCACCCCCCCCCCCCCCCCCCACCCCCATCCATCCCCGGTTCCTCCGTCTCCACTCAGACGGAACGTGGCGTCAGGTATGGGGTCAGCAAAGCAGAACCAGGTGTTACAGGTGTATCTGATCGGTAAGTCCCGTCAGCCGTGGAAGGCCAAGTCCAGCCAGTCAGAAATCTGTCAAGTTGTTTCCCCTTCACTGCTCATCTTCCGCATTGGTCGACAGTTCGGACAGGGTCATGTGGAGAGCTTTGGACGGGGGTCCCGGGGGAGGGGGAAGGGGCGCTCGCGTGGGAGGGGGTAGAGAATAAGGTGAGGTGCACCTGGTGTCAGGTATGGTGTGCAGGTAAGGGCAGTCGCAAGGTGCAGAAAACGGAAGGGGAAGACATGTAAGGGATCTCTCTCTCTCTCTCTCTAACAAACAAACAAACAAACAAACAGACAAACAAACAAACTTCAAGAGAGAGATGAAATGAAATAAAACTCTGTGTGTGTGTGTGTGTGTGTGTGTGTGTGTGTGTGTGTGTGTGTGTGTGTGTGTGTGTGTGTGTGTGTGTGTGTGTGAGGGAGAGAGAGAGGGGTGGGTGTTTAGGGATTTAACGTCCTTTTCCACCACATACGGGTGATATCGAAGACGGGGCAACGATGAAAAAGCCAGTACAAATATTTGGCCCAAGCCGGGCTACGAACTCACGACCCGAGCATTACAAGTCCAACGCTCTACCACTCGGCCACCCCGGCTCCCCGACAGAGAGAGAGACAGAGAGAGAAGAGAGAGAGAGAGAGAGAGAGAGAGAGAGAGAGCGCTCTGCTAATCATAGCTAAAAATCAACTCAAGAATGTTGCTCACATTCAATTTCGTGCGAACAGAAATTCCCTAATGTCTTACTAATGTCATAAAAAACTGCATTCTGCAGCTAGGGAGGAAAAAAATACTAAAATCTCACTCGAACACATCAAAATTTTATCAGATTCGCGCTGCACCGCTGCTAGCATTGCAAGGTCATAGATACGGCAGTTAAACGAAATCAATAAAGATTCGTCCGAAAGGAAGGCTTGTCTTTCGAGAACGCAAAAACGAGTCCCCGCTAATGTGGCATTCCAGAATCAAGGAAGCGTGATATGAAAGCGACATCACACGCCTTATCGCTTTCCTGTCCAATAACTCCGCAATATCTTACATCAGCCTAAAAAGTATGTTCACGTCTTTTTTATATATTTTATTATTATTATCTAAGTGAATTCTAATGGAGTTAAAGTGTGCGCGCGAAACTTCTGAAGAACGACGTAAAGACAACAGCTGAATCTGATTACGTTCCATTTCTATAACAACTGAGGGTTTTTTTTTTCAGGACAGCAGCCATAAAGAAAGTCAACAATCACAACAGATCAGGACACAGAGAAGGTTGAACAGGGGCGGAAAAAAAAAAAAACTTTCTTCGGAAGAACAGAGCACAGCAACAAAAATCAATCAACGGGTCCAATTTGCTCTTGTTTTCTGTTGTGCAGTAGTGCCTTCCACCTTACACACACACACACACACACACACACACACACACACACACACACACACACACACACACACTACCCCCTCCCCGTTTCAGCTGGCCCAGCTGAGGCTCAAGTGACTCACACACCGTCAGTGGCTAGTTACAACATGACGCATGTTTGTGGAGTTTTGTCATGCGTCATTAAAACACACAGTCCGCAACACTGCCGACTTGTACATTAACAGCATCCGTACTATGCGGTCAGCGAGTACAAGTCACGTCTTGTTTTGAACAGTTTTATTTATTTTGAACAAATATAAATATAAATATGCACTCTAACAAGTTTCACGAGGCCGAGCACAACAAGTCAAAAACTCAACAAGTCACGTCTTTCAGACAAGACAGCACTTTCTGATCTGGTATTACGATTATTCTACTCTCAACATTTCAACTTGATATTAAACCGATCTCTCTCTCGCTCTCTCTCGCCCCTTTTGTCAAATCGTTTTACAATCGCCAAACAGTTTTTTTTTCTTTACAATGAAATCATCATTATATTCATGGCATTCAAACGGGACGGCCGCGAAATGGAAAACCAAAATGGAAAACCGATTTGGAAAACCGAAATGGAAAACCGAAATTGAAAACAGCGGAGATTTGTTGTTGTTGTTGTTGTTGTTTTTGTTGTTTCTCTCTCTCTCTCTCTCTCTCTCTCTCTCTCTCGTCCTGTGGTTTGAATTTACCATATTCACTGACCATGGCAATACTGTCAATATGGCGGTGTACAAATGATGACACGCCGTTCCCCGGATGGAAGGAGGGGAAGCAACCCAAATTCCCTCCCCCCACCACACCAATAGTGCCAATGCAAAATATACCCAACAACCAACCAAACAACACACCAATTTATCCAACAGTTGAATCTGTGGCAGGAGACCAGTTTACACTCATTTCCATAGAACGCCAAAAGCTCTTTCATGCATCTACACCCCGAGCTAACCCGAGCCGAAGGAGCCGCGAGGCTGACTAGTCCCCCTGCATGCACGCGACGTCGTGGGCAATCAAGCGTGAAATGATTGCCATAACAATATTGATCTGGACATCACGAACCGCAGACGAACAGACGCAATCTCCTGTCGCGGCCAAAGAAAATGCTTTTTTTTATCACCCCCCCCCCCCCCCACTCCTCCGAGTGTGGTTCTGAGTGTTTGAAATTATTCCCTCGCACGCTGGTCTCAGATTGTTTTTATGGTATTACAGGCGTCGGTTGGAAAAGATTCCTGTATAAGTGTGACAATGCCTTCATCAGTGAAGATCGTCAGCTTGCACCCAACCCCCCTTGCCCCCCCCTCCCACCCACTACCACCACCACCACCACCCATCCTCCCCTAAATAATTGTTAATATCCCTGACATTCCCGACCCCCGACTATCTTATCCCCTTCGGCCTAGACGTCAGCTGGAAACGAGTCCCGTGTAATCGTGACATTGCCTTTTGAACTGACGATACGAAATTTACATCCCCCCCCCCCCGACCAAAAGCAATCCCCCCTCCACCTTGTGTGTGTGTGTGTGTGTGTGTGTGTGTGTGTGTGTGTGTGTGTGTGTGTGTGTGTGTGTGTGTGTGTGTGTTGTTGTTGTTTGTTTGCTTGTTTGTTTGTTGTTGTTGTTTCCGAAAGAAATTATGATGTACACAGAAGAAGACAAGAAACTCAAAAGGTCAGCTCGTCGGCCTGGCAATGTTTCGTGTAAAAATATTTTCGTAACCCCCCCCCCCCACACACACACACACACACACGCACGCACACACACACACACACACACACACACACACACACACACACACACACACACACACACACACACACACACACACACACACTCACACAGAGAGAAAAGTAAAGAAAGAGGCCGAAATGTTGGCAGTCACTCATACAGTCTTTAAAATCACATCTCGGAGTCCTTAAATAAACATTTTTTTAATCACTACCAAAACATAATATCTCTCACTCGAAATAAACAAACTTAAATTTGCTGGTTATGTGTTGGTTCAAGTCCAATACTGATGAACCGTCAAATATCGCACAACGCCGGTTGCACGTGCGCCGCCCTAAGGTACATAACTCGGTAAAAGGCTACCGCACACAAGCACTCACCTACGTGGTACAGTCCCTTGAAATGAGGGTGGCGGGTGGAAGGAGGCGAAGGGAGGAAAGGTCAAGGGTTGCTAGGGTTCAGGGGTCAA
>JACVVK020000057.1:620000-625000 GCA_018292915.2 Batillaria attramentaria
ATATTGCAAGCGTTTCTGGCACAGGGCAAAATGGCTAAAAACAAACGCAAACGGGGCACAGTTTATTCTGTGCTCGAAGCCTTCCTTCCACAAACAACGTAACTGGTCAGAAAAATCAGGACGCCATTTGGATACATGTCCATATGCCCCCCCCACCCCCCACCACACATACACACGCTTCAAGAGCGGACAATTACAACCCTAGTTGGAAGGGTGCAGGGGAGATAACTCTAAGAATGCGATTCACCCGACACCGACACGCTCCTCTAGCGCTGATTGGTTCCTGCCCATTGTGATGCGGCTTCCGGTGTTGAAATGCCGGATCGTGCAAAATGCCGAAACGAAACCATCATAGCGAGGGAAGGTCTGGCTAGCACCAATCACGGGGAGCATGTTTCCGCATTCACGATGGCGCTGATATCGATTTGGACAGATTCTCCTGATGGAGGAAGCAGCAGCTCAGATGACAAGAAGCCGTCACTAACACGGGGGTCAGTCAGGACGGCCAGCAGTTTTTATGGTGCTACTTCAACAGTTTTCTCCGGCGAGGCATCCTGGGTTGAGGCTGTCGGTGGAGTTGAGGTCACCTTTCCTGTCACCAATGCGAGTAGTTGGGGGTTCGAGTCACACGTGTAGCATGCATCGAATTTTTTCAGCTGAACTATATGGCATCGTTCTTTCGGGCCGATGTTCTTTCCGGGTACTTTGCCTTTCTCAAGCTCTGCTTTGGAAATGTTCAGCGCACAAAAAAAAAACTCTCTCTGTCTCTCTGTATTTTATCTTGTAACAAACGATTCATTATCATCATCATCATCATCTCTCTCTCCCTCTCTCTCTCTTGCTTTTGTTTTGCACCTGATGCTTGTTTTACTTGATTTTGTTCATGTAGATGTTAGCAAGGACAGGTTTGCAATTTGGGCCTGCGCGCCTATAACCTCTTTCCTTGGAAAATAAAGTCAGTCAGTCAGTCAGTCTCTCTCTCTCCCTCTCTCTCTCACACACACACACACACACACACACACACACACACACACACACACACACACACACACACACACTCGCCCTTACCCAACCCCATCTCTCCCACCTCTCTCCCCCATCCCTTTTTTTCCGTCAACAAAATCAATGACATACTAGATAAAAACATGGTGGTAAAAGCCGGATTTCACGACACAAGACGGCAATCAGACGGTTTCCATCTCCTCCCTTGTCAGCTCAATACGGCGATACAGCCTGGGAGGGACAGTCGTGATTACAGACAACCTGACGTAAGGTGGTCATTACCCGTACACGCGCTCAAGCTGAAGATGCGCACCATGTCTTTTGTACACACGACTTCTGCCCTACTCAGTCTTCGCGGTTAGGTGGGTGTTTAGGTGTTTGACGTCCTTTTCCACCAAGTACGGGTGATGTCAAAGACGGGGCAACGAGAAAAAGACCAGCAATTAAAAAAAAAAAAATGGCCCAAGCCGGGATTCGAACTCGCGACACGAGGATTGAAAGTTCAACGCTCGACCATTCGGCTATCCCGGTTCCCCTGAGCCTACGCGGTTGAATGGTTGGTTGGTTGGTAGCGTGGCTGGTGGGTTGGTAAGTAGGTCAAAGTCCTTTTCAACAAAGTAAGACTGACATAGAAAACGGTGTCTCGGTGGTTAACAAAAGAAAAACAAAACAAAACAAAAATTTGTCTAACGGAGAATCGAACTGACAACCCTATCATTGACAGTTCACCTTCAGTCTAAATCAGCGCACACACACACACACACACACACACACACACACACACACACACACACACGTACGCAGGATGGGCAAAACTCGCGTGCGCTCGGGAAACTATGCGCGCCGCCAGCAAGAAAACAAAATCAGGGGAATGAAGGCCAAAACGAGGAACATGTGCTGCGAATGAAGCGACGTCATAAAAAAAGGGAAAGAGATGAGTAAGGAATTTTATGACAGCGAGCAGAAAATGAAAATATGAAGCGTGATTCTCTCTCTCTCTCCCTCTCTCTCTCGCTCTCTTTGGAAATACCAGGATAGTCATTACCTGTCTCTCAGTAATAAAAGGTAATAACAGTGTCCTGCTAAAAAGGTTTCGCACATGCATATTCGTTTATCGTCATCCTATTTCAAAAGGATTATTCAAGACAGACTGTGCCTACGCATCAAATCTAGAAAAATATATGGGGAGCCGGGTGGTCGAACGGTAGAGCGTTGGACTTCTAATGCTCGGGTCGTGAGTTCGATCCCGGCTGGGGCCAAATATTTGTGCTGGCTTTTTCATCGTTGCCCCGTCTTTGATATCACCCTATGTGGTGGAAAAGGACGTTAAACCCCCAAACACCCCTAGTAAATATATACAAATGATCACTTTCCGGGTATGTTTAGAAACATCAAACAACCCAATCACCCCAGCCAGTTTAAAACAAAAATTAATTTAATTTTTATACGATTCAATCTTTTTTTTTCCCCGAGTTTTTCTCAGCAGCATACTAACAGACGGTTGCTTCCCTTGCACTGGTAGAAACCCGTTTTGCTAGCGCCATATTTTATTTCCGCACTTTCCGCACAAAAATCAGTTAATTTTCATACGATCCAAATCAATTTTTATTTCCCTTTTTCCAGTTTTTCTAAGCAGCATACTGACAGGGTTGCTTCCCTTCGACGGGTAAAACCCCGTTTTGCTAGCGATACATTTTATTCTGCACTTTATGATGTCATGACGGAAAATAAAAATAGAAAGTTGGGTTGAGTGATGGGTGTGTGTACGGAAGGCGGAAGGGGAGGGTGGTGGTGGTGGTGGAGAGCACTGGCGTTTGTAACTGACCAGGATAAGGGGACATCAAGGACTGAAAAGCCGACGACTGACTCGCACGCCCTGCATAAATCCAGCACAAGCCGCCATCACGGACAGGTGAGAACTGCGCTTTATGTTCTGCTTGTCCGTAAATCTACTAACAGCAACAGCTACACCACCAAGAGGGGCCAGTCCTTGCATAAACTTTCCTCGGGAACCGCCATTTTATTGTCTGGTAACAAGGGCCGGCCGGCACTTCCACTTGTTTACTGTCCCTTCAAAGGCCATCAGGAGGATACAGCAAACGTGGAAAAATTGTTGGTCCGCTAGTGTTGACATGTTCTTAAATGATGGTAAAAAGGTGAGTGAGTGAGTGAGTTTTTCGAGCTTAACGTCGCGCAAGCCACACAGACAAATCCGCGGGTAATTGATGGTAAATGGAAGGTAGTGTAGACAACATGACAGAGTTCTTGTGAGGTCTCGGTCTCTGCGAAGTATGCACTGTGTATGACGCCAGCACACACACACACACACACACACACACACACACACACACACACACACACAAACTCTAGCGACATAGAGAGGGGGGTGGGTGGGTTGGTGTTTCAGGATTAAACATCCCTTTTCACCTCATACTTGTTATATCAAAGACGTTTGGTCTAGAAAGCCAAAAAAAATAAATAAATAAATAAATAAACAAGAACCGGCCAGAACCCGAAAGAGCTTGCTTGTGTGCCCTACTAGAGAAAGCTTTCTACCTAACAAGACCCCCCCCCCCCCCCAAGCCCTTTCTTACCAACTTGTTTGATTGACACATGTCATGTACCACTGAACGTTCTTGAGCGAATGAGTTCTGCTGTTGAAATAACTACTTCGTGGATTGCAAGTTGCGGCACCAGAGGAAGGCACTTGTCCCTTCCTCAAAGACTGGTTGGGCGGGGCGAATCAGTTTCACGGATCACGCCAATCATTCCGTGTCCTCGCGCGAGTCACGTGCAACAGGGACAGGTAAATATTTGCCCCGCCTCCTCTCAACACGCCGACCGGCGCGCCGTACGTCGCCAGTCGCAGATCCGCTTTCTGGATCCTCGGCGTACGCCGCAAAGAGCACTCGAGGGAGGATAAGTATTAGTCTTCCTCTTTGATGTGATGTTGAGTGCTGGATAACAAAGTGTATGTACGTTTGGGTTTAGCCTTTCTTCAGTACATGAGAACCTCGACGCTTGCGGATCCAAGCATGACGTGCCCGACGGCCGTGTAGAAATCCAAGGCATAGTGACTGATTTCTTCTAGTCACGTGACAGTCACGGGAACAACTTGATCAATGGACGTCGAAATATACCAGAGTGCTGCTACCACCCGCTGAGTAGAAGAATTTGCATCTTTGACCGCTCGCGCAGAGTGTGGACAGCATTGTATCGCATTAAGAGCGCTACTACTCGCTAAGACAGAGTATTTCGAGCGTACAGACGCACTCACTAGTGAAACTGAAGCATAGTAAACAAGCATAGTAAACAAGCATAGTAAACAAGGAAATTGCGAGTTTCAACACACACGGTAAATCCAACGCTACACATTAAACCAGCCCTCTTAACCCGCTGGGACTGAAGTACAAGCGTAGAGAGAGAGCCATGCAAACACTGATCTGTCCAACTGGAGAGGGCGACGCTGGTGTTATCGTGCCTCGGTCAGCAGTAAAGAGAAGTACCATAAAACGATGACCTTTGCGCCAGAACACAAAACTTCAAGAAACTCCAGCTCACATGGCAAACACTCGTAGGTTTACAGTTTGGGGACGAGTTAGGCGCTGATACAACCGAGATACTTTACGGGGAAGGCAATGGGATCAAGAGGGTACAATGTAAATACGCTTAACTTGATCTTCTGGTGCATGGAGAGTTTGACGTAACTTCACTAAGCTGAGACTAAGAGATTAGTACGAGATGCATGAACGCAGACTACGGGAAGTTTAGGACTGTTTCGTGGACTGAACCGTAGAACATGTTGGTGATGGTTCCGACGTAATCAGTCTGAGACTTCAGCTGAGTCTCAGTCTAGTCTAGTCTGTTTACATGAATCAGACCCACTGAAGCGACGAAAGATCTGAACACACACACACACACACACACACACACACACACACACACACACACACACACACACAGGGTGGGGTGGGGTGGGGGTTTGGGGGTTTAACGTC
>JACVVK020000057.1:627500-672500 GCA_018292915.2 Batillaria attramentaria
CCGGAGTTTTTCACGCCTCTTGGGATTTTCGACAGGCAGTTACGTCAGAACAATATATACAGTATGACCTCGTGAAATATTATATCAACGCTTGTCTTCTGAAAGTGTGTGTGTGTGTGTGTGTGTGTGTGTGTGTGTGTGTGTGTGTGTGTGTGTGTGTGTGTGTGTGTGTGTGTTAATTTAAGACTCAGTAATGCGCGCGTGTGTCTTATCTTCCTTAGTGCAGAGTATGTACGTATGTCCTTGGTGCCACAAATGGAATTTTCCTTGCACGTCAACAATGACAACACACAATAATGTTATCAAGTCTACTTTCACACACGAAAAAAAATATTAAATACATGTACTTCCTCTCAAACACAAAACTAAAACATATTTAACGAGTTACTAAAACGCATTCAACGCTTTTTACAAACGACTGACCTTGACCTTTACGAGAGGATACCCCATGCCTAATCTGAGGGTGGGTGGGTGTTTGGGGGTTTAACGTCCTTTTCCACCACATAACGCCTAGTTTGAAGTAGTGTGGTTTCTGAGAAAATGTCGGTGCGAAAGGAACTACCAGGAACTTTCACCAAAGCCCTGTGAACTTGACCCACGGACAAGGTCATTCAGTGTCACATGACTAAAATCTCCTTAAACGAAATATCAGCAAGCTAAGAGAAGAAACTCTTTACAAACAACAGTAATGTGGTCAATTTCTTATGATGCATCCAAGAAACTTCATGACTTTGTCAGTAAGGGTTCTGGGGAAGTGCTGACCAAAACTCATGTAATTTATTAGTAAAGAAACACGTACGTAAGTAATGAAAAAAAAAAACATTGTATAATGTAAGTGTCACGTTTAACTCCAGTAACTGTAAACAATCCGACCAAGTCAACATGCTTCTCTCTCTCCTACCCCCCCCCCCCCTCTCTATCTCTCTCTCTCTCCCCCCCCATCTCCCCCCCCCCCCCCTTTCTCTCTCCTTTGCAGTTGTAGCAACGGCAAGTGGTAATACTGGTTTGCGGACCAAAAGCTTCCACCGTTGGAAAATAAAGGATCTGTTTCATTTCATTTCATCTCTCTCTTTCTCTCTCTCTCTCTCACTCTCTCTCTCTCTCTCTCTCTCTCTCGGGGGAGCCGGGGTGGCCGAATGGTAGAGCGTTGGACTTCAAATGCTCGGGTCGTGAGTTCGTATCCCGGCTGGGGCCATATATTTGTGCTGGCTTTTTTATCGTTGCCCCGTCTTTGATATCACCCGTATGTGGTGGAAAAGGACGTTAACCCCCCCCCCCCCCTCTGTCTCTCTCTCTCTCTCTCTCTCTCTTGCTGTTGTAGCAACAGCAAGTTGTAATACTGGTTTGCGGACCAAAACGGCAAAAGTTTCTACCGTTGGAAAATAAAGGTTCATTTCATTTGCTCTCTCTCTCTCTCTCTCTCTCTCTCTCAAACTGACACCCACCGTGTGTGTGTTCGGACGATTTTTACGGGCTCAGATCCCGTAAATGTCAAACCACGTTTACCATCCAGGGACTGTGTGCTCCCAGACGTTCCAACTTACTCGTTCACCTTCCTGATCAAAACGTGGATAACAAGAAAAGGCGCTTTAAGTTGGTCGGTAAGTACATTACCGCGGTGAAGATCTGTTTCGCTCGCCGGGCACAGTCGCTAGGCCGCACAGACAGACGGCCTTAAAACTGATGGGCCTTAACATTTAAGGAGATTTCTGACAAGTTTCATACTCGTCTGGGTTGCGAAGAGTGAAGAAAAAGAGGTGCAGGCGGTGGAACTATTGAGTGAAACGGACGAAATACAAGAGGAGACAGAACTGGTGTAGGAAGCGATCCGCTGGACTTGTATCAGAAAACAGGTTGGTTGGTTGGTTGGCTGGTTGGTCGGTTGGGAGTTTGGTTGATTGGTTGGTTGGTTGGTTCGTTAGTTGGTTAAAAAGGTCACATGTTTTCCAAACGTGCAATCTTTAGGACAAGGAGTGCAAACCCAACATTCTTCTTTCTGTACTTGAGAGCCGGGGTGGCCGAATGGTAGAGCGTTGGACTTTCAATGCTCGTGTCGTCAGTTCGAATCCAGGCGGGGGGCAACTATTTGTGCTGGCCTTTTTTCTCGTTACCCCGTGTTTAGTATGAACCATACGTGGTGGAAAAAAGGACGTTAAACACCCAAACACCACCACCACCACCTTTCTATACTTTTTTCTGAACAAACAGAGAATTGACCGACAGTACAATGCTCTATCAGCTAGGACCTCGCGCCTCACAAACAGAAAGGAAGCGTTAAATGTCGGAAAGTCCCCTTGCCGTGACCCTGACCTTGAATGCAGCCACTTGGTGGTCGATCAGAACACTTGAGCTAATTATTCTTTGACTTTACTGCAGAAAGGGGATAAAGTCCCCTTCTTACCTCCCTTTCCTAAAGGTTTACTCCTCAGTAACTGTGCCTTTGAGACTTTTACGACGAATTGTGAGATCAGGACAAAACAAACCCCAAACACCCTACATAAAGCCAACAGGTAAATTCATTTGAATATGTAAATCAGCTGCATCCCACGCAAAACTCTGTACTTTTGTGGGAAAGTTCCGAACTCAAAGCATCGTACAAAAACAGCTTTTGAAACAGTTTTTTTTCCCTCCCCACTCGGCTTTTAAAGCCATTTACTTGCGTCCGTCCTTCAGACTTCTTAAGTTTGCTTTGAACAGTGAAGACTAAAAAATAAAAAAAAAAGGACAAAGAGGCGGTCCGTCCTCCCGTTTCTTTGATCTCGGAAACTCTACCACGACAATCTTACCTGTGACATTTTCAGTTCAATCCCTTCGGAACGGACGTCTGCACGCGAGCACTTTATAGTTGATTGGATAGCTTAGGCCAGAGGAGGAAATCTTACAAAATTGCCGCGGCCAACAATGGCAAGACTACTGGGTTAAAAGATCAAACCATCAATACGATGCGGTTCCGAGTAGGAAGCCTGCGAACGGACAGGAAAAGTGGCCAACTCAGGCAATGTTAAAAATGGTGGAGGTTGGACAGGGAGTCAGGGTGATGGTTGGCTGGTTGGTTGGTTGGTTGGTTGGTTGACTGCTGGTTGGATGGTTGGTAGGCCGGTTTGCTAACCCCTCTGCTTTGGAAATGTTCTGCCCACAAATGCAGTTCTAAAATTCATACAGATCACAGCCGTATCCTCGATAGAAATATGTAACCCATCAGCGATTAGTTGTGCGGTCTCTACACACCGCGCTTCGTTAACCCAAACTCTTTCTCAAAGCACGCGCCTCGTTTCCAAACCGAGGACAACCCACGTCCTAATCCGTGACCCGGTCCAACAATGGGACCCCAAAACGCCTCTGTTTGCGCAGCGATGGCCGGGAGTCTTTATCGAACGCAACCAGAGACCGGTCTCCCGATCTGCCTAGACTCGCCACGTCACGTACTGAGACCGAAGCAGCAATGGATGAGGAGGCGAGAGGCCCCGGAAAATGGATTATGTCGGAATCACACTTGTTTCGTCGGCCCGGCACTCTGGACAAACAGCTGATAGCGGTATGGGTGTGTGCTGATCAATCGGTTTTTTTCCCTGGGAGGTCACGGCTTGCTGCTCCTACACGCTTGAGGCTTTCTGTCCACATTCTGCTCAAATTGACCGAGCCAGCGATCTTACAAGCGGGGCCTTTCGTTGTTTGTATCTCCTGCTAGAGCGATATTTTATAAGAATGAATGATTTGAAAAGACGAAGTACAGCATTTTAGGCGGCTGAGCGAAAGACAAAGAATGGGGAAAAAATGTCCACAAGCTCTCACAGATCACAAGCGTTCTGGACTGACAAACGGGAAATAATCACAGAAAGGTGTGTGTGTGTGTGGGGGGGGGGGGGCGAAATCAAGTGACTGTTTAACCTGACCAGTATTCGGGTGCTGCTTTGGACCTTAAATCTAAAATGGACAGACAACGTCCAAAAACATGGGTCCTTACAAGGCTCGCTCTCTCCCCCCCCCCCCCTCTCTCTCTCTCTCACACACACACACAGATGAAATGATCATTATAAATGGGGATGGAATCTCGGTTAATGTAGGTTGAATTTACATCTGGTCTGATGCAGGCGTTAAGAATGTTTTCAAGGTTTAAGATTCTTTTAAACTGAATAAGGAACGTACGTTTATCACAGACGGGGCGACGAGGAACTTAGGTCGGCGAAATGTGTTGGCTCCCAGCCGGGAATTGAACCCATGATAACAGCCAGGTCCACTACCTCGGTACTCACTCAAAGCACTCCGTCAAAGCACCCAAAGCACTCACTCAAAGCACTCAGTCAAAGCACTCTCTCAAAGCACTCCCTAAAAGCACCCAGTCAAAGCACTCCTTCAAAGCACCCACTCAACGCACTCTGTCAAAGCACCCACTCAAAGCACTCACTGAAAGCACTCCGTCAAAGCTCTTACTCACAGCACTCACTCAAAGCACTCCGTAAAAGCACTCTCTCAAAGCACTCACTGAAAGCACTCACCGAAAGCACTCACTGAAAGCATTCACTCAAAGTACTCTCTAAAACCACTCATTAAAAGCACTCTCTCAAAGCACTCTCTCAAAGCAATCTCTCAAAAGCACTCCGTAAAAGCACTCTCAAAAACCGCTCACTAAAATCACTCTCTAAAACTACTCATTTAAACCACTCACTCAAAGCAAGAGGAGAAGAGAGAGTGAAAAGGAAAAGAGTGTTTAGGAAATGGACCACCTTAAAAAAAAAAAAAAAAAAAAAACTGATGCACAAAGCAACATGTAAGTTGCGTCAGTGATCAGTCCATGTCCTCTGCTACAAAAAGTAAAACGGAGACTCTAATCAAATCCTCTTCAAACTGCACTGGGCCTCAGAATCCCTTCCCAGAATCCCTCGCATCCACCTCCGCCATTGAAGAGCGACATTACTGCGTGATGCATGGGCCTGCAGAAATGGCGCTGAATTGGAGCGGAAGTCCAGTGATGAGCAGAAATCGGGACATAACTCCGGCATTCTCCGCCAGCCTTCTCTCCCCCTTATCGATCGGAACGAGGCTAGTGGCCTTTAGGCAGGAAATGGCTGAAACTTTCCGTCTTTTCACATCAGGCTGGGGCCGAGATCTGACCAGTTCAGGGGGTGAATTAGTGTGGCAGGCTCCCCTAGCCATAAAAGTCTGCCTATTGATCTAGTGATCAAATCAGCGGTAAAATAGGAAGCTTTCTACAGCGAAACTCGAGACGCCGGCCCTCCAGCGTTAAACTCAAGACGAAAGGCAGGACGGGTCCACAGACACACAGACAGACAGGCAGACAGGAAGGCAGATGGATAGATGAACGGGTGTGACCTGTGCAGCAAGATGCGAAAAGTGAGTTTGATGCTGATGGCTACAAGAGTGGAGGCGAGAGAGAGTGCACTTTGCCCCCTTCACCCCAGCAACAAGTGTGACGACGATCAGAGAAGTGGCGGCTGTGAAGGAAGAAGACGTTGTGTTGGAGGACTGGTGATCCTGGATGGGTGGGTGGGTGTTTGGGAGTTTAACGCCCTTTTCCACCACATAAGGGTGATATCAAAGACGGGTCAACGAGAAAAAGGCTAGCACAAATGTTTGGCCCCAGCCGCGATTCCAACTCACGAATCGAGCAACGCTCCAACGCTCTACCGTTCGCTATCCCGGCTCCCAGGATTAATCACCCTGCTGGATTGGTACTCAGAGTTCTGCTGTAGGCACAACCTGCAGTTCAAACTGGTGGTTTCGGATCAACCCGGGGGAAGGAGGGGAGGGGGGGAGCTGCCGGGAATCGAACTTAGTACCCTGACATTGCCAAACCAACGGTTCGCCCGCTCCACTATCCCATTCGAGGATTTGAGGTCATGTTCACTCGAACGTTGTGATGCCCCAACTTTTGCCCGTAATTACAGACAAAAGACGGAGTCAACTACACATGTAAGATCAAACTCTCGACAACGTAAGCTGCTGTCCTGAAGTAAAACGTGTCTTCACAAGAATTACAAAATAACGACCATCAATAGGTAGATCTGCTCGTCTCTTTCAATGCATACATGGGCCAGTAAAACTAACATCAAAACTGTAAAAGAGGAGATTTCCAACCTAAGAGACATTTAAGCACGCCTCAAAACGACAAGCATCAAAAGCAACCAGGCATCTTCCCTTCAAAGCTTGCAAATTTTCAGTTTGTAAAATAATCTGTTTGATCCCTGGATTTCCAAACCGCTTTCAGTATTGAACCCACACAAATTGGCAAAACCTGGAACTTCTTCAGTCACTCTTTAAAAAAAAATGCTGGCCAATAGACCCGGGGTTTGCAACCCGTAAGTGAATGTTAGCGTGTGAAGAGCATATTCTTGCCTCGGCTGGTGAGGCCCATCGTGCAGGAAGCAATCTGGACAGAAATCCACTTTACGACCCCAAGTCCTGCATGACACGATGGCCTTTCTGTGCACCCTGTCACAATTACGCCGACATTGATTGGGGATTCCACATGGCATCAACGATGAGAGACAGGGTATAAAAGTTTTCGCTTTTTGGTAAATGCGCGAGGAAAGCTGCAAAAACAATTTAACATTCAAGTTTCAGCATACAATTATTCCCTTGCATGGCTTGTTGACTGGAGAGAGAGAGAGAGAGAGAGAGAGAGAGAGAGAGAATATGACAGTTTCCGCTTTTGTTGAACGCTGCAAAAAAAAAAGGGGGGGTGGGGGGAACACACACACACACACACACACACACACACACACACACACACACACACAATCCTTGGCTAGCTGGTTGACTGCAGACTGTTCCACCACGTATAGTTGACACCAAAGACGGAGCAACAAAGTGTACTCCTACCTGTGTATGACACACCGTGCAATGAAGGCAGTTCAGAGAACGTCTTCCGGAAGAAAGCAAAGTACCCGACTGTGTAATTCACTCAGCCATGTAGATTTGATAAAGTAAAAAACGTCAACTTCATCCACAAGAGATACACGTCCGTCCCTTCGCCTTGGCTTTGCATTCAGCACTAACAACGCCCACATAACCTTGCGATTAAAATTAAATCGAAACGGTCAAGAGAGGGTGAAGGAAAACAAGAGCATGCACACAACACACACACACACACACACACACACACACACACACACACACACACACACACACACACACACACACACACACAAAACAACCCCTTGTGCTAATTTGCCTGTCCAGGAAAGTCGTTTAACGATCGAGCCACGCAAGAAAGACGACAAAAGCAAACTATACCTCGGGGGCAGTACAGACAACAGCAGTTACAAAAGCCGTCAATTACAAAAACAATCACGCCCATCTTGGTGTTTCAACGGCGGTGACGACAGGCATAATAGGATCTATTTACAGCGAGAAAAAAAAATGCAAAGAAGACGGTAAACGAATTTCGATCGACGCAAAGGCGTACGTGGGAGGCGGAAAGCTTTGATTTGAGAAGGAAATCACGCTGATGTGAGAAAGGAAATAGGGGAAACTTCAATATAGTCTGGTAATACACTTTCCTGTGTGTTCATCCTACCACCCCTTTGCACCCAATATCTTCTACACCCCCCCCCCCTCCTCCCACACACACGCAAACACAAACATTCATCCCCTCTCCCCCCCCCCCACACACAGACACACCACACAGCCCTGAGTTATGAGTATGCTTTTAGCATTGACAAAAACACGATTAGGTTGTTTTGTTTTTGTTTTTAATGAATGTAATAGTAGTTCGCTGTTCGTCATTATGCAATGTTGACATCTAAGAGCGCTGACAGACAAGTGCTCCACCAGCTTAATAGGTTATCCCCCCCCCCCCCTTTGAAAGCACAACGATACCAGTTCAGGGCCGAACTATCACCTTCTCTCTCGTGTGCAGCACTCTGGCCAACTCAGCTCTGAGTTCCATTCAACTAGATAATATGGTGGTTTGATGGTATTGTTGCTGTGGTCGCTGCTGCGTAAGAAACATTTTAATCACGCCTCAAAACGACAAGCGTTAAAAGCAACCAGGCATCTTTCCTTCAAAGCCTGCACATTATTTGTTCGTAATATAATCTGTTTGATCCCTAGATTTCCCAGACCGCTTTCAGCATTGAGCCCACAGAAATTGGCAAAAAACCTAAAACGTCTTCAATCACTCTTTTTAAAAAAATCTGTCCCTTAGACCAGGGGTTTGCTGTTGCTGTTGTCGCTGCTGCCGCTGTTGTCGTTTTATGGTTGTTGTTGTTGTTTTTGTTGTTGTTGTTGGTGGTGGTGGTGGTGGTGGTGGTGGCTGTTTAATATAAAGAAAGGAAAGAGGACGGCGTCTAAAACATACAAATAAATAAATAACGCTGTCATTTCCTTTTATGCACAGCGGGACTGCACTTTCCGAAAGTCACACACCTCAGCAAAATCAGAGAGCATGTACTAGGCTAGTACACAATCCCGCTCTCTTCCAGAACCTCCAACTTCCGGAGTTGTGCCTTTAAATTCATGACCTCATTTAAAACGGGGCCAATACCAACGGAAGAAGTGCCCGGATGGTGTGGACAATGACGTCAGGTTAATACTGAACACAATAACCTACGTTCTGCGGAGGGAGACAATTGCAGGAAAAGCAGCCTACTACCAGGGGCTTGACGGTGTAAAGTGATTGCAAACACAACAGTGTCTCCGGAAGTGCGACATACTGGTATGGTCTGTCCATTCCTGGTGTACGACTCACATTTCCTGACTGTATGTACTGACTGTAAGCAGCATTGGGGAATAGATAAAAATGAATCAGTGTAGACGATACGAAAACGTTTGTTTCATCCAAATCACGTCACGCCAAATGATCGAGTTGTTTGTTTGTCTGTTGTTCGTGGGGTTGTTGTTGTATTTTTGTTTGTTTTTGTTAGTTTTGTTGTTGTTGTTGTTTGTTGTTGTTGTTGGGGTTTTTTTTTGTTTGGTTGGGTTTTGTTGTTGT
This sequence comes from Batillaria attramentaria, assembly GCA_018292915.2. NCBI lineage: Eukaryota > Metazoa > Mollusca > Gastropoda > Batillariidae > Batillaria > Batillaria attramentaria. Next base: position 636,454 of record JACVVK020000057.1, read on the forward strand.
TGTTTGGTTGGTTGGGTTTTTTGTTCTTGTTGTTGTTGTTGTGTTGTTGTAGTTTGTTTGTTTGTTTGTTTGTTTGTTTGTTTGTTGGGGGGGGGGGGTAGGGTTTAGTGTGTTTTTTTTTTTCCCCCACCACTTACGGATAATATCAGTCAAAGTCGAGGCAACGAGGAGAAAGCCAGCAAAACGTTTTGGGATTCGAACTCACGACCCGAGCATTGAAAGTCCAACGGTCTACCAACTCGTCTCCCCAAATAATGCACGACAATGTAGACGCTATCAGAGCATATTTTTAATCCAATCACGTCAAGCCAAATGACGTCTCAGAACTCTGGGATTCAGCTGGTCAACCAATCAGCTTCAAATCAGACACCTTAGGGATGTCAATGTCCGTCTGTACCACATTTGTAAACACTTAGTGTCCAGTTACAGTCAGTCAGTAGTAAGTAGGTCACGGCACAGTAACCTACAAAGACTGTTTCCAACTCACAGTTAGAACTGCCACAAGCCGAAACCACGGTACACAAACACAAACAGAAAAATTTACCTCTGGCAGTGCTAGAGCCTTTATTTATTTTTATCTTTTTTTTTTTTTTTTGTCTGCCAAAAGATTTACTGCAATTTACCTAAAGCTAGTCTCAAAGTTAGTCTCAAGTACATACCCGCAGGCAGTGGACTTGAGCAGTGCACGGACTCATTGTCTGGTCAGACAGTCAGTGGTCAGACAGTCAGTGGTCAGACAGTCAGTGGTCAGACAGTCAGTGGTCAGACCAAACTATCAGTCAATGCACTGCTCAAGTACATTGCCTGCGGGTATGTAAGACAATTTTCGCCTAAAGCTAGACTAGTTTGAAAACTTGTCTTAAATGACATACAGTCAACACGGATGGCCAAACCAGAACATACAGCAATCCGTTCAGTGCTCATGTACAGACTGTACCCAAAAGCTAGTCTCAAAGGTGGTCTCAAATTACAAAGTGTCAATACTGTTGTACCGTGTGTAGCGATCCTTCACAGCCCATGTACTTAGCCAGTGGCTGAGTCTGACAGGTTTTTTTTTCTTTTTTCGAAACGACTATACCCACATTTTAAATACATTCTTTGAAACCCTTCCTTCAGGTAGACGACTGCGCGCACAGGTGCCGCACAAAAAGATATCAGCTTCGTTTTATACCGTCAACTGTCAGCATCCTCAATTCTAATCCAAAATAGAAAATCCAAGAGTGCCATGCCTGCGGCTGTCAGCTGATCAGGTTGGTGTGTGTGTGTGTGTGTGTGTGTGTGTGTGTGTGTGTGTGTGTGTGTGTGTGTGTGTCATTTAAAGCTGTGATGGCATAACAATGATGTGATATTTAGGAATATTTTAAGGTGTGTATTTATTTGTTTGAGTGGTTTTAATGTACTATCTTATGTTTTTATGATCCCCACACCATAATTTCCCCTAAGGGGATAATAAAGATTGTACTGTATTGTATTGTATTGTCTCAAACCCATTTTCAAACTAAGCTAGTCTAAACTCTAGTCTCAAAACGTCCCTCCGATTACACAGTCAACCCTGTAAAATCAGTATCAGTTCACTGATCATGCACATACTCTGGGAGCCAGGATAGTCGAGTGGTAGAGCTTTGGACTCTCAAAGCTCGGGTCGTGAGTTCGAATCCTGGCTGGGGCCAAATATTTGTGCTGGCCTTTTTCTCGTTGCCCCGTCTTTGATATTACCCTTACGCAGTGGAAAAGGACGTTAAACTCCCAAACACCCACCCGCACACACTCTGTGACTGTATCCAACAGTTTTTGACAACATGTAGTCTCAAATCTAGTCTCACATTATACAGAGTCAATACTGTTAGCGCTGCCACAGCAGCAATCCGTTCCCTGCCTATGTACATATCCCTCGGCTGTATACTGACCACACACACACACAAACCTTCAATACTTGGGCAGCTTACAAAGAAGGGACAAGTAATAGCTACACTACCAGCTGATCAAGTGACCACAGATTGGGTTCAACAGACAGCGCTTGATCAAGGCGACAGAAAACGCATCCATTATTAACCAACATAAGCGGTGTGTTGATCTAACCTAATTGGACGAGGTCCACGCACATGGTACCGGCAAGTCATTGTCCCCATGGGGGAAGCGAGTCCCACCAACCCATTGTCCCCATAAGGGAAGTGAGTCCTACCAAAGACGGGTTCATTCCCCCGGGTGGGGGCCGTGGGGGGGGGGGGGGATGGAAGGTTATCCCCCTCGATCCTGCCTGTTTCCGTGAGCCGGATCTGGGACAGGAACGTCCATTCGTCAACTGACCTCCTATCCAGACAGTCCCATCGTCCTCTGTAAAGAGGGACTATAGTGCCGCGGAATCGACAGACGCCTAGCCCCTTTTTTAGGTGTGTGTGTGTGTGTGTGTGTGTGTGTGTGTGTGTGTGTGTGTGTGTGTGTGTGTGTGTGTGTGTGTGATAGTCTATATATGTAACGTATGAATACAGTATATCTCTTAGTGTCTATATGCGCCATTTGTCTGTGTATTGTATGTAAATATGTCTTGTATAAAATGTCAAAAACAAGAATACAAAAAAGTATATAAAAAGGGAAAAGTGTGTGCATTTAGTGATGAAAGCAAAACAACGAGCACGCATCTGCTGTTATGCTACAAGTGTCTGGAGTGCATGCTCCTCCAGAACTGTCAAAAAAAAAAGAAGAAAGAAATAGACTAAAATCTGTGCAATTTGGTGCATTTCGGTTCTAAGTGCTTCATAGAAGGAAACACATTTTGATAGGAAAACTCTTAGCATCAGACTGAAATATGTTGAGATTTAACGTAACTTTAACTGCTTTGGAGGAGGAAACATACATTTAGGGGGAGACAAATTGTTAGCAAAAGGTGGAAATCCGGAAAACGGTGGAAGATCTTAAGCCCTGCTCTTTACCATGCACGAAAACACACGAGCAAATCTCCAATGTGCCGAGATGGCCACGGTTGCTATATATACAATGTATAGCTACAATGCTTAGGATGTCTGTGTGCATGGAAATTATTTCATCACGGTTTCTTGTTGTTGTTGTTGTTGTTGTTGCTGTTGCTGCTGCTGCTGTTGTTGCTCTTATTTTTCGGTGATACCGAGCAAAAGAAAATTCACATCAAGCCATCTACTTCGCTCTGCCTGCGCACCCAACCATACCGCTACCAGAACAATAGCTCGCTCGCGGGAGAGATATTTTCAAAACCTTCACACAACAGCAAACTGCTGGCTTCCTTTGTTTATCTTCGTTCAGCTCCCTTGTCCCTGACCGTGAGATCAATACCTTCAGAAAGCTCGATTCTCCAGCCACAATTATCAAAACAATATTATTTTTGTGAAAGTCCACCTGAATAATGCATTAGACGAAAGGGTAGATACAGAAGGCTTTGTTCTCTGAACAATGAAACGCGATCTATATTCAGATTTCTGAAGAAGCGAAAAAAAAAAAAAAAAAAAAGGGAGAGTGGTATTTGCTGACAGCTTTGGTCGGAAACACAATATTGTCATTTCAGCTGAGCACACGTCTGTGACATAAGAATGTCAATGAATTCATGAGAAGAAGCGAAATGCGAATGTTACCTTTGAAGACACTGAGCATGAAAAGACCTTTTCTTTTATTCGCTCGAGTGAAGCTTTCCTGAACACTGCTGTTCTTCCCCCCCCCCCCCCCCCCCACTGGAAATGGTGGTTTTTGTAAGGAATCCTCTTCCTATATTGTGCCGGCAAAATTCTTTCAACAATTTTTGGTGTGACAGCCGCCAACATTCCTTTCTAAATCACGCAGAGACAATACTCCCCTACACCTCCTCATTATCCCCCCCCTCCTCCACCCCACTCCCCCCCCCCAAAAAAAAAAAATCATTCCAATATTTCCACTCAACACAGTATTGATCACGCCTTCTGCAAGGAGACTCCTTAGAGCTGAAGTTTTAGTAACAGCTGCTGCTGTTGTTGCTTTTCCTTTCCTTTCCTCCTTTTTTTTTTTTTTTTTTTTTTAGTTCCTGTCCTAGGTTTACTACTTTGATATCAGAACCCCACACCATTTCTGAGTCAATGTGTTTAAGTTTAACCAACGGGCTGAACTGCTGCTTTGCTGACAGTGGTTAGAATGCCCCATCCCCTCCGCACGCACGCACGCACGCACGCACGCACGCACACACACACACACACACACACACCATCACCAGGCCATATCAATCCATCACGAAACTGGGATCACAGCGAAACCTAAGACTGAACGAACCTAAACGAAAACAAGAAATGTGTTCACACCACAATCAACGTGGCTTTCCCCAGGGATCTCTTGTTTCGCCATAATTGTTCCCATTCTTCAAAAAAACCGATCTCACCCAAACTTCATTACGTTGACAATTACCTTCTAAGCTGAAGGTCAAACGAGAAAATGGAGTGTTAACAAAAAAAAAAAGGGGGGGACGAACGGGTTAAAGTGTGATAATGAAACGGGGGCGTTTGTTTCCTGTTTGCGTGGACGTAACGTGTAAGCGAGGGGTGGTGCAGGCACACAAACAGAACGAATCAGCTCACTGGCTACACCTATATACCCGTTCTAATGTTATTTTTCTTTAACTCCTCAAGGCCTATGCACATGTTGAGTGCTTGCCGCGAGGTCGCATTCTCGCCGAGTGGATTCTCTCTTCACACGCTGCCAGCGTGCACTGGACGGACTGCGCTGCCGGCCTGGCGCTGGACAATACACAAAGTGCGGTCAAGCAGCGACTGGCTGGCGTGGCGAGGAAAAAATAGCACCGTGTTCTATATTTACAGGCGTGGCGACAGCGTCGCTAGGCAGAGCCGCTGGCGAGCGGATTCAATTGCCTGGGAGTGCATTTAACCGCTGGCAGGCGTGAAAAACGTGTCACGTGTGACAGAGGTATAAGAGGCCGAGCCCGATACCCTCGACCCCCCCCCCCCCCTCCGCCCTGCCCGGCATCTGATAGTTAGTTATTTAGGGCTTAACGCCGCGCAAGCGACAAAGGCTAATTCGCGGCAAATGAAAGTCCCTTCCTGCCAGGTCTTTTAAAATTCCCCTGGTAAAACAAGATGTAAATAGAAATTAAAAATTTCTCAGGTCTAAATGATATTTTTCTTTCAAGACTTTAAAAAAAATAACATAGGTGGTCAATGACTGGTTAAAAAGAACAAGCCACTGCACACCATCAGGAGCCACTTCAAGCCACTATTACACAACGCGTGGGTCTTGTCGCTAGGCGCGAGACCCGCTGCCTGTTTAACACTGCCACTTCAAGCCACTATTACACAACGCGTGGGTCTTGTCGCTAGGCGCGAGACCCGCTGCCTGTTTAACCCTGAAAGCCCATGCAAAAATTGAATTCTTACTTCAGATCACTTGAAGCCACTATTGGGCAATCGACAGCGGTCTCGCATTCAGAGCTCTACCATGACAATGAACGACGACGTAGGAATGCGGGAGAGAATGGCGAACGGACCGGTCCCCGTAGTGTAGCGGTTAGCACTTCTGACCATGTACCGGGAGACCCGGGTTCGAATCCCAGCCGAGGCAAGCGGGATTTGTCCTACCTAGGTCGGCTCCTACCCTGAGCGGGTGTGCTATGGGCTCAGTGGGGAGGCTGTTGCCACACAGCCGAGATTCACACACTTCACGGGTGCGACTTTGGGGGTGCTTCCCTTGGTATGACACGTCTTATGATGTGGATGATTACACGGCCGGCACCGCAGGTGCCGTAGGTCCCGGGCCTGGTGAACGCCGGGATATTTATGACAGGAAGCGTGGAATGCGGCCCTGTCCCGCAGTCCCAAACTACACGGACCTCCATAGCATTATCTTACCATCATCCTCATCTCGATCCTCATGCATTATAAAAATTGCACCATCTTTTAAGCCCTCCGTGGATTCCACCCATGACCTGGGAGGAACACCACTGGAGCTGGCAAAAAGAGTTGGGGCAGCAAAAAAGAGAGAAAGAGAGAGAGAATAACGAACGGATGAGCGAGTGCATGTGTGTGTTCTTGTGTGTGTGCTTCTGCAAACTGGATCAAACCCTGTCCGCGGTTCTCCAGTCTGGTAACTAGCATGTTGTTCGTCATCTTCCTTTCCTGCATGGTGTGCGTGAGTGTGCGTAGATGGTTCGTCTGAATGCGTGGGTTGCTTTGCACCGCCACAACGGCCATACACTACATCCTGACAGTACCGACAATTAATAACATTGTAGTTCCCGGTGAGACGACTACATTAGTAACCATCTTGACACACAGATAGAGAGAGAGAGAGAGAGAGAGAGAGACGTACGCCCCACACACAAAGCGTACGCCGCAGGCAACAATCGAAAGCCTTCACTCGTGTGTGAGGTGTGTGATTTCAAGAGGTACATAAAGTCTCCGATATCAGGAACAATAACTGTTTTTCACGACGCCGAATCTCAGGCTGGTCGTAACTCTCGGCCAGCGGCAGCACCAGTGGGACGGGCGTGGGACAAGGCAGAACATAAGGGGCAGATAAACTACGTGTAAGGGCAGATAAGGCAGGACAGAAGGGCGGCAATGCACGGTTATCGTCCAGCTATTTAGCAGCCAGGATGCATCAGGTCTGTGAAACCGGAAGTCTTCCAAATCCGTTAGCTTCTTTTACTGTAAAAGAGTCTTCAGTTTTTGTCGAGTAAGTCTCGTGTGACTTAAAGGGATGGTATCTGATGGTCAATATTCTCAAAACACTGGGCAAAACAACAATGAGTAAACCAGCTTGAATACCGGCTTTCCTGCACCAGCAAAATTTAAAACACTTGTAGGCGCTGCACCGTGGCGACGCGCCTCAACCGGGAAAAGCAATTAAAATTTCTCGAAAAGGATAGGCTACAGGCAGGAGTGAAAAAAATCCGATTAAGCGAGCATTCTTCCGGTCGTGCATCCATCGGGCAGGACAACTTCTGAACAGCTTCCAAAGAAAACAGAACTGGCATTCAAGAATGTGCTCTCAACGTACCTCGGCGTAGCCTTGATTCCTCCTAAAGGTACCCCAGGACTTCACTCCGTCCCTACGTCTCCCCTCCCCCTCCCTTTTCCAACGCGACTTCAGTACTTTAAAGGCTTTAACTCTTAAGATTCTTAGACTCACAGAGCGTTGAGAGCCGTGTTGGTGGTGTCAAGGGTTTGGGTTTGGGGTTTTTTGGGGGTTTAACGTCCTTTTCCACCACATACAGGTGATATCAAAGACGGGGCAACGATGAAAAAGCCAGCACAAATATTTGGCCCCAGCCGGGATACGCACTCACGACTCGAGCATTGAGAGTCCAACGCTCTACCATTCGGCCCCCCCCCCCCCGGCTCCCCTGGTGGTGTGTAGCATCACACCACTACCACACATACACAGGTACATGCACAGACAGACTTGCGTGCAGCTGACTGACGCCAAAACTCAGTAGCCGGTGACAGCGTCGTACACGGCACTCGACCGTGCAGCTCCGGACGGCTGAGTTTTCCCGGTTTGCGCGGCCTCAGACGTCAGTGTGTTGCATTCAGACTTCTACTAGTCTCTAAGCTAAGACTGTTTTGAGCGCGCAGACACAGTCACAAGGGGAACAGTTCCAAACCAGAAGTCTCTCTTTTGAAAACCTGTAGTAATGATAGAAATAGCGCATTTAGGTCTGCATTGTACTTGAGACGGGACGGTCAAAAGAGGGTGTAACAATTTTCAATATACGCACCTGCCGTCGTCAGGCCGACAGGGACGTACAAGAACAACACGTTTGCTCTATCTGTCTCAGTCAACTTTCAATCGAAGAAACAACATGCAGGCCCTGCTTTATCATACATCTGTCGTGAAAGGCCGATTCTGACACATTCTGACGGTGAGAGGGTTTTCCGTACAGCAGCTGATGTGAGCTGTATTCACTCGTTAGAGCAAAATAATAATAATAATAATAATAATAATAATAATAATAATAATCGCATTAATATAGGCGCTTTATCGAAAAAAATTGGCTCAAAGCGCAGCGAGCTAAACCCAAAGCATAGCCGCTCACGTGAATCAAACGCATTCTCTCAGACACTGAACATGAACACGTAACAATCACGTGTTGCGAAGGGCCAGCTCAGCAATTCAAGTTTCGGAATGTGAAATAGCATTTTTTTTTTTAACTTTGTGGGATGAACATTTCCAAAGCAAAGGTGGAGGTAGTTAGGGCAACCCATGAGTGAACGGGGACGCCACATCCTCGATTAGAGGGGAAGCTCTGCCTAAGCTGGAGGAAGCCGGAGTACCCGGAGAGAACCCCCGGCGGTCGGCCCGAATGAACGGTGCCACATACGGGAAAGAAAAGCTCTTCGGCCCGAGTGAGACATCTCGCATTGGTAAACACTACATCACTGACCGCACCTTCGAAGCAAGGAGTGCCCGCGTTCCAGATTCTTTGTTCATGACAAAGTCAAAGAGCGCATGGACTTGGCAGAAACCATCTATACTACAACAGAATGATGTCACAGGGACACAGAGGGGGGGGGGGGGGAGAGAGAGAATGGGGTGGAGCGAGGGGGGTGTACAGCTAGCAAATACAATAAATCAAGCTAACCAGATTTCGATCAGTACAGCCGAGAGTAAGCAGGGAGACCACTCTAGACATTAGCCAAGTGCAAACTGAATTCCCTCCCGTCCTTTGAAAGCTTTCATCCAATTTGGATTCAAAGTCTGCGAATAAGGGAAGCATCGTTGCTTGACGATAATAGAATACTTTCATCATATCATGAAAGGGAATACAGGCAATACTCGCTACTCTAAACTTGTGTCTGCTTCTTCGGCCGTCATTACAATTAGCTGTTCTCTTTCGGCAATACTCGCTACTCTAAACTTGTGTCTGCTTCTTCGGCCGTCATTACAATTAGCTGTTCTCTTTCATTTGGGGAAGCTGATACATGCATGCCGTTACACCAATTAAACCTGTTAACATGCATTTTGCTGTCTGTCATTCTGTGGGGAGCCGGGGTGGCCGAATGGTCGAGCGTTGGACTTCTAATGCTCGGGTCTTGAGTTCGTATCCCGGCTGGGGCCAAATATTTGTACTGGCTTTTTCATCGTTGCCCCGTCTTTGATATCACCCGTGTGTGGTGGAAAAGGACGTTAAACCCCCAAACACCAACCCGCCCACCCACCCTCTGTCATTCTGTCAACCAACTCTTTCTGTCTCTCCATGATTCTCTCTCTCTCTCTCTCTCTCTCTCTCATTTCTTGTATTGCCTTTTCTGTTTTTAGTGGTCGGCATACCTGCAACAAGTATGGAAATATGGTTTAAAAAAGTCAACCATCTTTTCCCGTCATAAAATCTCTCTCTCTCCCCCTCCCCCCCGGAATCATACGTAGCCCGTCAAAGTCACTTAACTCAAACCAGACGGCATTATTCCCAATCCGCCATTTTTCAATTCTGCCATCTCCCCCCTCCCCCCACACCCCCTTTTCCACTCACCAACCAGCATACAATCTCCGTGAAATCTTTTTCCTCTCTTTTTAGCCTCCCATGATTCCCAATTCAATTCAAAGCCTTGTCAGACGATGCAAAGTAAATCACGCTGAACTATTTGATTTTTGCCTGAAATCAGCGGGACATCACATCCACATCACAGTCTTGGCCATTGATTTCCGCTGCAGCGTCCTCAACCCCCTCCCCCCCTTCCTCAACCCCGCCACCCCCACCCCCCCCCCCCCCCTCCCAAACTGGCGACATTAACAACCAGCGATGTCAGCCCAGCATTACCCCGGACATAAAACTCCGTGAAACTTTTCTCCTTCAAAGATTTCCTCCTTTTTTCTCTCTTTCTCTCTTTATGAACCATTTTTTTTCTTTTTACGAAGAAGACAGGCAGGTCAGGAAAATACGTAAATCAGATTTTAATGTTTGATATCATCGACAGAGAATTTTTTTGTTTGTTTTCATTTCCCCTGTACATTCCCATAAAGAAAGTGGCGGCATATGGAAAAACTGAGATACGATGTTGCTGTATGTGCAAGTCAGAATCTTCTGCAGATACGTAAAAAAAAAAAAAAAAAAAAAACGCATCTTAAAGTACGGCTTTATTGAAACGATTGCAAAACTCAAAACTAAATGTTGGGGAGACCTCTGAATCCGTATGAAGTTATTTACACATCAGAGGCAACAACAACAAAAAAAGGGAGAGAGAAAAAAAAAGCGAACAAAATCAATCAAACAAACAAAAAAAACCCAGCAACAACAACAACAACAAAAAGAAGAAGAAGACACTTCTGACCAATGGCACTGCCCCCAAATCGATATTTTGTTGAGCACTAGCAGAACAGACTTCCAGGACAGACTACGAGTAAATCAGTTCCAAGGAAAAAGATGCCTCATATGAAGGCACTTAGTTTTAACGTGACTGCTGACCGAGAGTTCGAATCCCGGCTGGAGCCAAATATTTGTGCTGACCTTTGTCTCGTTGCCCCGTCTGTTATCAAAGATATTACGTATATGTGTTGGAAAAAGACGTTAAACCCTCAAACACCCACCCACCCACCAGAAATCTGTACAGCGGAACTTGAACTGGTCATCCCAACCACCATGCCCCCAACCAAGAGCGCATCACTCCACAAGCCAAATAAACAGCCAAGGGACACTACCCCAAGACCCTAAAAAGCAAAACACAGAGAGGGGGGGAAAAGTTGATCGACCAGCGAGAGCTGACAGAGGCTCCTGATGTAAACGGCGCGGGGCTATTTGATTTTGCAAAATCAATCAGAAATCTGCAGGGGTCTATTGATTTGCTCTCGCGGGCGGCCGGGCGGCCAACCCATTAGCGTATCCCCGGTCTCCTTTTGTTCCTGGCGGAACGGAGGTGCTCACAGAGCTGCGTGCAAAATTAGATCACTACTATAGAGGTCATTTTTTTTATATCTGTGCGGTTTGAAGCGGCCTTACTGTAGGATGAGCAACTTCCAAACTTTCATTAACTCTCTCCATGCTGAGTTTTCACCCAGCAGAATACTAACATGCAAAATTAGATCACTACTATAGAGGTCATTTTTATATCTGTGCGGTTTGAAGCGGCCTTACTGTAGGATGAGCAACCTCCAAACTTTCATTAACTCTCTCCATGCTGAGTTTTCCCCCAGCAGAATACTAACAGATGGTACTATCTTTTGACCGGTAGAAACCCGTTTTACTAGCTCTGTATTTAATTCCGCACTTTTTGATGTCATGACTAAGAATAACAGTAGAAAGTTGGCTATCCCGTAAAATTAATCAGACCTCTGCAGCCAAGCCTTGTGGACGTGAGGATCCAAAATGGGGACATTAGCATACAGTTTTGTAGGTGCTTTGAACAGACGGACACTCAACAGTTGCGTCAGTGATAAGCCAAAAAAGACTGTCTTCTAATTCTGTTCTCGTTGTTCTTCCTTGTACGCTAATTGGTTGTCACGTGACAGGAATGTTATCATATGTCATACAACGCCCGATGTCCGATGGTATGACAAATCAGTACAGGCATATATTGCATGATATCTTCAGATCAGCAGTGTCACGTGACTGGAATGTGTTGTCTCAAAAAGCTCGGTTCATCGGTAATATTGTCGATTAATCGACGTAAATTTTGGTTCATATCTTTCATTCAGAAGGTCTAAATACGGCCCTGCCCCTTTCTTTAAATTCAAGACGCACGTACGCACGCATGCACGCACCCATCCACGCACGCACGCACGCGAGCGCGCGCACGAATACACGCGCACACACACACACACACACACACACACACACACACACACACACACACACACGAACCTGCCAACGGGAAAAAAAAAGAAGTACTACAATTTGGAAACACAAACAGGCAATTAAAACTTCTTTCCCCTTTCCTAGTTTTTCTTCCTCGAACTTCACGTCTGCAACGTGGACTCAACACTAGCAAGTTTCCCGCCACAAAAAAAAAAAAAAAAAAACAGTCGTGTTACATCCTCGCAAAGCGAGCATCTCACAGCAGACTATCTACACCCGCCCACTTGAAAATTCCAATGATCGACAACCGTCGTTCATTTTGCCCGCTTGGGGGCGCGAAATGGCCGGCCTATTTCGATTTAAAGTCCTTGAAAAGAACAGCCTTTGCAAAGCGGTGCTGACAAGCGCATTTACTTTGGAGAACTTCCCGCCCAAAGTCGTCAATTACCGTGGGTAGAGCGACGCTGCAGGTTAAAGGTCTGCAATCTAAACATAAAGTTACAGTGTGTGATAAAAAAAAAAAAATCCGACTGTGCAAAATGCACAGATAACTCTGGTACAGATGCAGAGTTTCCGGCGCTGAAGAGACCCCCAGAAACCCAGAGCGTGAGTTTGCGGTGCTGCACGAGAGGACTGGAATCTTTCTCGCTCAAAACGCAAACTGAACTCAGCCTCCGCTTGGCGACGCTGAAAAGTCTGTACTGAGCTGAGTTGACTGTGTATTTTGCACACTCGGATAGCTGTTCTCTCTCTCTCTCTCTCTCTGTCTTGTCGTTGTTGTTCTTGTTCTTCTTCTTGTTTTTAACACACTGTTTGTGTTTTGTCATTGTTTTTTGCTGAAATTGCAGACCTTTAAGCCTTTAAGTGGGGGTGGACTTTTGACACGGGGGAAAAAAAACAACAACCGCTGATTGGACGGCTGTTGCTTCAAAATGATGCCTCCCTAGAAAGCGGGGGTTAATCAAACTGGCGGAGTTTTTTCCTGCCGCTACTTCGATTCAAAGGTTTTGATGACGAGCGCATTCAGGGAAAGCTACGTGTTTGAAATATGAGCCTGCAATCGTGTTTACATTACAGTAACGTGTTTACAATTGTCGTAAATTCAAACGAAGTTGTCGCTTTCAGAATGGATAACACTGTGCTGTTTTTCACATCTGCCCAATCTGCATGGGTGCCCTAGAGGTCACGCATACATTAGTATGCTTTATCTGGGTGTTGTTATAGCGACAGCTCAAGGGACAAAACTCTTCAGGGCAAGTAACACCAAAAGCACACTCCGCCATTTTCACTAATGCCCGAGCGATGTTGATTGGGTCGAGGGTTGGCGTGGTGGGGAGGACTTTAGACACGGGGAAAAACAGCCGCTGGTACATAACGGCGCCTGCTGTAAAGAGATGCCTTCCTGGCATGCGATACTGGTGAGCTATGCATTCTGACAGCCAGGGAAAATTCTAAGCCTGAAAACGCTTGCCACTGCCTGGGATCTCTGTTTTTGTGTGTGTGTGTGTGCCGCGTGAAAACGTATCTTTGATTGGCCCCATGGCGTGACTGCGTTGCAAATGAGGTGCACGCGTTTTCCGAGTCAATTAAAATTGTTTTCGCTTTTTGTCTGGATGGAGTAAGAGTGCGGCGGGGCAGAGGGTGCAGGAAAGTAGGCTAGGCGGTGTGAGGAAGTGTGTGTGGTGTGTGTGTGTGTGTGTGTGTGTGTGTGTGTGTGTGTGTGTGTGTGTGTGTGTGTGCGTGCATGGTTGTGCGTGTGCGTGTGTGTGTGTGTGTGAGAGAGAGAGAGAGAGAGAGAGAGAGAGAGAGAGAGACACACACACACACACACACACACACACACACACACACAGAGAGGCAGATAGACGGATGGACGGACGGACAGGCAGACAGACAGACATGAAAGACGCACACAGACAGACAGGCAGAGAAACATGCACACAGACATACGTCAGACGGATAGGTGGACAGACAGACAGATGGAGAAACACACACACACACACACACACACACGGAGAGAGAGAGAGAGAGAGAGAGAGAGAGAGAGAGAGACAGACAGACAGACAGACAGACAGACAGACAGACAGACAAAAAGACAAAAAGACAGACAGACAGACTGACAAAAAATACTGACAGACATACGCTGAGACGAGTTTTCGCTTACAATGCAAGAACAAACTGCGGATCACCTACCTACAGGTACGTGCCAGCATCTGGAAAAGACGAGAACAAAAGGTTTATCACAATGTTCTTCACAGAATATAAATTATTCCACCCTTCCTGTTCATTCCTCCCAGCAGCCATTGTCCATTTCTCTCTCTTCATGTCGTAACTCCTATTGCTCAACCAGCTAACAACACGTCACCGATGACACCCTTAACGTCATGCACCGTGTGAGCTAAAACAGGACTACGAGGGTCAAGATCATTCAATTTTGTTTGTGCCCCACCCAACCTATCCCTGCGCCCCCTCACCGCTACAAAATGTATTCTGCACATTGTTTTTCTTACCTGGGTATTGGCAAAGATTCATACGATATTATCTGACTTAGCGCTAGCTGAGTATCTGTCAGTCAACCCTATACAACAACATAATTATAATTCAAAATACCAATAAACCCCACCACATAAATCTATTTTAATTATAAGGAAAATTACGTCAAACACAGAAGCATTTTCACAGTAACACAAATCAAGCGAGCCAAAGACGCAACAAGTATCCAAAGAGAGGAAAATACAAAAGAGATCCATTCTTAAATACACTTTCGTCACTTTCTTGCTTGTAAATTCAGTACGCAAGGGCAGAGGACATAGGGGAGCCGGGGTGACCGAATAGTAGAGCGTTGGACTTCCAATGCTCGGGTCTTGAGTTCGAATCCCGGCAGGGGCCAAATATTTGTGCTGGCTTTTTCATCGTTGCTACGTCTTTGATGTCCCCGTATGTGGTGGAAAATTTCCTCCTCCCAATAAAGTGGGGGAGCCAGGGTGGCCGAATGGTAGAGCGTTGGACTTCTAATGCTCGTGAGTTCGATCCCGGCTGCGGCCAAATATTTGTGCTGGCTTTTTCATCGTTGCCCCGTCTTTGATGTCCCCGTATGTGGTGGAAAAGGACGTTAAACTTCCAAACACCAACCCACCCGCAGAAGACACTAGAAAACGTTACACATGGTTGACTAATTATGGGAAAAGAAGAACGTGGAAGCAGAAGGGTGTATGTCTGTATTCAAACTCCACCAGTGAAAGCCAGGTTAAAAAAAAAAAGAAAAAAAAAAGAGCAGAGCAGAGCAGCGAAATTGACCGTCCCAGCGTGTGCGTGCACTAAGCATGTAAGCCCAGCTCCAGTTGCAAGTGATAAATGACTTGTTGTCGGAGGGGCCGAGGGAGGTTGGCGTGAAGTTAACAGACACACAAACAATGGGAGGAGCTAAGCAGGTAGAGGTGAGATTCGGGGTACACGGAGTGTAGCGAGGTGATTTGTTCAACATGTACCATGGCTTGTAAAACACAACCTCTGCGTGATTTGTAAAAATCAAAACAAATGAAATTAAAATAACAGATTTAAAAAAAACAAACAAATAAAAGTCTAGAAAATAAATGAAATTAAATTAAATAAAATAAAAATATAAACAAACACAGTTACTGTTGTTGTTGTTGTTTTAAAGGAAAATAAAAAAAATACATTTGTAGACAATGGCAGTTTCATATTTATCACAAAACGGACTAATTTTCCGTGCTGGTTAGACTGAAGGCCTGTATAAATGTTACGTCAGTGACAGGACTGCGCGAAAACTGCCTATTAGCCAACTGGAACAAAGCACGTGACCAATTTCCACCAATCGGTTAAAAACAAAAAATCGCACAACATGGTATAGTCGGCACAATGCATAATTATGTTCAAGCACGAGGGCAGAAATAATTAGAAACGGATTCTACACATATATAACAACAAACAAACAAACAAACAAACAAACAAAACACGAGCAAACAAATAAAACACGACTAAAAGAACAGCCAATGTACGAAGAAATTCCTTCTTATCACCCAGACCTATCATCCTTTTATCGCACCTGGTGGTACACTTTGAACGTACTCCGTCACTACATGAGGCAAACAAGAGCTAGGTGCGCGATTAGCAGAAACTAAGTGTAGGAACAGACACTGAGCAAACAAATAAACCTCCGGATAGAGGCCACCTTGAAGCCGGCAGCCAGCGAAAACACGGCGGTCAGTCGAGACGGCGGAATGCTAATTCGACTGCAAAGTTTTGAAGACAAGCTGCTGTCAGGTAAAACCAAATGGTTGTAATACTAGTCTCCATTCATCTGGCTCAGTAGGCCTAAGTCAGATTCCTACATTCACAAAGTCTGTTTGGAGCATTGTGGGGCGGGGAGGGAGGTGGGGGGGGGGGCATTTTGACCGTGTGTCGTTTGGGTGGCAACTTGGGTTGGAATCAAAGGCACGACAACATCCTACCGTGACACTGCAACCGTTAGAAATCCAGAACGAAATCGCTGTACGTTTTCTGTGTCGCCCGACAGGCCGGTCCGATCTCAGCTCTAGCCAAAACAATAACCTTCTTACCGGTAAACTAGCGCGTACCACGGCTTTTGAATCGCACTAGCACTCGAAACACTCCCGCCATTTTCACTACCCCCCGCGGCAAACCAGAGCAGGAAGTTGAGAAGCTGGCTGAAGTGTGTAGGATGCTGCGCTGTTAGAGTCATTAGGCCATGCCACTGATGCACGCATGCATTCTCTGACACAGAACACGCGCCAGCCTTTTGCTACGAACGTGTAGAGTTAAAAGTGCAGGTAAACGGGTACGCCAAGTGCAGAGCGGCAGGTGAGAAGACGTGTCGACGAACGCGGGGGAAAATTCTGGGATCGTTTTCTGGGATAATTGTCTATCATTTCCTCTCCCGAATATCGGGAAAATGTATCTATCGGCAGGAACCTTCCCACAACTGCCACACGTGTGCACAATGATTATTAATGGACTTATGAGCAGGGTGGGTGGGTGTTTTAGGGGTTTAACGTCCTTTTCCACCACATACGGGTGATATCAAAGACGGGGCAACGATGAAAAAGCCAGCACAAACATATGACCCCAGCCGGGATCGAACTTATGACCCCAGCATTAGAAGTCCAACGCTCTACCATTCGACCACCCCGGCTCCCCTGGACTTATGAGGAGAGGCAGGTGAGTTTAGGCACTCGAATGAGGCCAAAATAATCATGTACACCTTTTCCACACTTTTTTCAACTTCACAGTGGAGTTTCTGCAGTGCTGCGAGGACTAAAGAGCAATTATCAGTAGACTTCCGCAAAGTTTTCACAAAAGAGACAGACAGACAGGCATGGAGACAGACGAGAGAGAGAGAGAGAGAGAGAGAGAGAGAAGCAGACTCCTGTGTGCGTGTTTGCGCACGTGCGTGCGTGCCTACGTGTCGGCGCATGTGCCTCTGTGTGCGCGTGTGTTTAAACCCAACTGAAACCACTGGCACGAGTCAGTTCAAATGAATTGAGAAAGAGCATCACTGATATCATGCAATCACCTACAGCGTCTTACACCATAACTTTCATAGCCTGAAATGACTACTTCGACCAAAAACCTCTGAAACAAGTTTCTTCTGATACAACCAGACTCTTCCATACTCTCATACCCGTGCTTCCCTCCCCCTATAATTATTATCTCCCATTCCGCGTGCGGCGCGGCTCCAGATGATTTAAACCATTACCTGGCCGTGACCACGTGCGGGTGATATGCTAACCATGCGCCAGACACTTCACCTCACCCTCCACGATGACTTGAGCTGGAGTAATCCACGTCATGAAATATGGACGTCAAGAGCTGATTACAAGAGTTGTCAACCAGCGGACGAGGCGTCGTGTGGTGCACACGGTAGACAATCCTACGGATGGCACGCATCTTACGCCGTAGCGGGCGAGTCTCCATTTCCGTGTCGGGCATAAACTCACAGACCAATTCATTTTCGACATGTCCGGATTGCTTTGTTACCAAGGCGGGCATAATTATGTCCTATCGTTTTTGCGTCGTTTTCTTCTTATTCGGGAAAACTATCCTATATGTTTTCAGTCAGCTAGGACAGGTGTCCTGTAACAGTTGCCATGGATACAAAGCTCTGGCGGGGACAGTGACATTGCCGGTGTAACACTTCATATGAATTCCGAGGCAATTTCACCCTAAATCTGCACTGGCCCATGGCATAAAGCGCCCCGGGCCAATGTGGCGTATTATATATATCTAAGCTGGAAGTGCCCCGAAGTAGTTGGCTCTAGGGAAGTGATCTCGAGTGCAGCACCGGTGAATCTGGGTAAAAAAAAGACCAGCTCGTAGTGAGTGGCTGTGTGCTTGACCTACATATTCCGGCAACTCGACCATGCACGGGTTAGCCTGTCTTGTTAACTTTCACATCTTAACACAATACTTTACCCCAGTGACGTAGTCGTGCAAACGAGCACCTCCTCGTCATTATTCCAAGTTCACGCGGTTTGTGATGCCGCGTGTAAATCACACAACCCGGTTAGCAGTGTGTCAGGAGGGAAGACATATTGGCCTCTCTCATATCCTGGGTTAAAACCCGGCCATTGTGCATGCCAGTAAAAGCCGAGAAGAAAGGACTCGTATGATATGTAGGGGAGAGAGAGAGAGAGAGGCAGGCAGGCAGGCTGGGCCCCTATGTAAAACTCGAGGTAAATTTAACTCATGGCTACGGGCCGAACCCAGACTAGGACAAAAGAAACAAACAAAAAGATAAATAAAATTTAAAAAAAGGAAGCGAAGAAACAAAGGATTTTTATCCTTCTATAACGGAATTGGCTCCTTGCTGGAATGGACCCGCTTCCTGATTTAAAACAAAAAACAACAGAAAATTTAACCCTAGAGCTAGTTTAGTTCGAGGTTAGACTCTAACCCGGGGCTAAAATCCATAACTTCTACATGCGGAGCCAGGTGGATATAGAGAGAAAGAGAGAAAGACAGACAGACGGACAGACAGACAGACAGAAGAGAGAGAGAGAGAGGTAAAGGATCTGTACTAAAGCCTAGACAATCTACAACACTTCGAGAGAGTAAATAAACTACATTCTGGCGTATTCACATAAGAACATTACGTCACCGGTGACGCGTGGGTGAAAACTCTTTTCTTTTTCTTCAAAACTTTCTCAACAACATGTTCATCGTTCCTTCGAAAACGTTCATGCAATGTTGGAATCACATCCTCTTTGGCAAAGCTGCCCATCGCCAGGCAACGCACAAGCTAATTATTTGTCTCCATTTTCAGCTCCTGTGTCACATAAGACGAAACGCACTACACGCCAACATAAACCCTTACCGCCTTCAAAACGTCTCATGCAAGACACCTTTCATCGTCCTCAAAGAACCTACAGCTAGGTTAATAACGGCCAAAACATTACAGCTCCTTCTCAAGTTTTACAGGCTTTTTCTCTTTCTGGAAAAATTGCATGTCCAATATGACTCCATCCGCCTGCTTCTCTGTAAAGAGAGGCTAAAAATCGACCGGTGAGCCTTCCTTGTCGCAATTCTGCTGTTAGGCAATGTCGTCGAATGTCGGAATTGACGAGCCAACAAAAGAACTGAAAAGGCCATGAGGACAGTAAGTTACAATACGCAGTGTTCGTTCGGTGGATGCCAGCTCCGTGTGTCTGTCTTACTTGAACATATGGAAACACATCATATCGATTTATTGATGTGTTTTTCCATAATTTCATTTCACTTTTGAACGTACAGTAGGTACAGTTTCCTTCTTTCTTTGATTTCTCTCTCTCTTTTTTTATTTTTTATCTGCTTTCTTTCTCTTTTATCATTTTAGTGTCGCGACGGTTGCAAACAAGGGGCACACACACACACACACACACACACACACACACACACACACACACACACACACACACACACACACACATGTAATACTATGTACACTGGCCTGCACGCACACACGCGCACGAACTTTTTATCTCCCCCCCCCTCTTTTTTTTCCCCCGTCCGTTTTCATTTTTATAGATATGTATTTTCCCTTCTGTGTCCATTGTGCTTTTTCTTCTCCCCCCCTTCAGTCTGCAGTTTGTTTTCGTCGTTTGCTTTTCGTTGTGTGTGGCTTTGTGCTTACTGTATTCTCTTTTCTTCACAGGGGGTCCTTAATAAACTTCACAGGGGGTCCTTAATAAACTTCACAGGGGGTCCTTAATAAACTTCACAGGGGGTCCTTAATAAACTTCACAGGGGGTCCTTAATAAACTTCACAGGGGGTCCTTAATAAACTTGAACTTGACCAGGCAGTGTGGACTGTGTCCATGACTTTTATCGTTGTTAAACAAAAGAGTTGTCGTTGTCATTGTCAAGCATACAGCGTAAAAGAAAGTTGTCTGAAAAATAACGTCTAATTAGTTTTCTTGAATAATGAGGGTCGATGCCTTATGGAAGTGGCAGAGAACACACCAGCTGCCAGCTGAAGACGAGATCCGGAGAAGAAGATGGGGGTGGCTTGCTCACACACTTAGGAAGCCAGCGTCCAACACCACCAACATGGAACCCCCAGAGTAAGCGAAAGAGAGGACGGCCGAGGAACACCTGGCGACGCGATCTCGAGGCAGACACCAGGAAGATGGGATACACCTGGAGATAACTGGAGACAATGGCCCAGGGCAGAGGACTCTGGCGGACTGTTGTAGGCGGCCTATACCCTAGTAGGGGGTGACGGGCCTAAGTAAGTAAGGAATGCCTTATGCCGGGAACGGGATCGATGTCTGAATGGACGTCTGCTTCAATCTAAAACCCGTTTTGCATTTGTTAGTTACAGCACTTTCAACTTTCACAGCGCTAAATGTGGATTTAGGCGTTACCTAGTCACGCAAATTAACGCTAGCGGGAGACCAGAATACGTTCAAAGAACATGGCTACTAGAATGGTGAGTAGGTTGGTTGGGTCGCTGGCTTGTTGGTTGGCTGGTTGACTGCGTGGTTGGTTGGTCGGTCGGGTAGTTACTTGGATTGATAGCTGGAACTCACTGCCAGTCGAACTCCACCTTCAGCCCTCACTGCCCTGGTATAAATCCCATCTGAAGACCTTTCTCTTCCGTCAGGATTTTGGTGCTTAACTAGTGTCGATTCTATTTGTCTGTGCCTTGATCGTTTGAAGTTACCGTACCTGGCAAAGTTTTGTGATGAGAGTGGGCTCGAGTCAATTGTGTGTGTGTGTGTGTGTGTGTGTGTGTGTGTGTGTGTGTGTGTGTGTGTGTGTGTGTTTGTGACGTGGCTTTAAGCGCAACGAGTCCTTGTATACTTGGAGAGAGAGCAGAAACTGCGCTCTACAAAATCTATGTATGATTATTATTATTATTATTGATTGCTGATGGAAGTGTTGATGGTTCCTTGTTTGGTTTTGTTTGTTTATTATCGTGTTTGTTGTTGTTTGTTCGTTTGTTTCTTTCTTTCTTTCTTTTACACGAGTTGAGAGCGCCTTATGCCTCAACGAACCACAACTCTACTTTAAAACAACAACAACAATAACAACAACAACAACAACAACAACAACAACAACAAAAAAAAACCAGCAGTATATGCAGAAACACAACAGCTGGAAACACCAGAACGTTCCAGACTCTGTCATCTTATAGTCCTCTTGCAACAAGGACATAAAACTGGGCCTCGTAAAAGAGAAGCCGACATGTAAAAGCTATGCTTTAATCAAAAGGTCATTTTTCCTTCCACATCGCCATGTCACTAAAATCATACAAGTCATTACTTGGCAGAAATTGAAGATCGTGGAAAGGGCTGCTAGGTTCATCTTGAAATAAATGGAAAGGTAATGAAACTGGTTGGAGGAAAAAAATGATTTCCAGGCTATCGCGAGATGTGGAGCAGGTGTTGTCACGATAGCGCGTAGGTGGTGTGGTGCTTGTGGGTGAAATGGCACTGTGAAGCGAAAGCGTTTTAAAGCAAAGGAGGTAAAGGAGACGAAGGGTTATAGTGTACGCGTATGACGAGAACGAACTTAAGAATGAACTTTCAATCACCACAAGGGTGATGTATAAACGACAAAATAAAACAATAAAACAAAGATTTCTGCGGATTGCGTAGCAGACAGAACATTTACAGACAGACACCGAGAGAAACTGTAGAATACTGGCAATGCTCTGTGTGTGCGTGTGTGTGTGTGTGTGTGTGTGTGTGTGTGTGTGTGTGTGTGTGTGTGTGTGTGTGTGTGTGTGTGTTCACCGCAATGAGTTCCTGTATACTTGGAAAGCAGCCGCTGCGCTCTACAAAAGCTATGTATTATCATTACTGTCATGGCTGTCTGCTGATGGAAGTGTTAGTGGTTTCTTATTGGGTTTTGTTTGTTCATGTTGTTGCTGCTGCTGCTGCTGCTGTTGTTGTTCTTTCTTTCTTTCACACGATTAGACAGCGCCACATGCTTCAACAAACTACAACTCCGTTCAGACAAAAAGCGCAGCACTGTATGCAGAAAGACAACACCGCGCGCGCGTGTGTATGTGTGTGCGTTGGTGCTTTTGTGTCTGTGTGCGTGTGAGTATGCCTGCCTGCCTGCCTGCTTGCCAGTCTGTCTGTCTGTCTGGCTCTGTGTGTCTGTGCGCACGCACAACCATCCGTCTGCAAGCAATGACAAAGTAGCAGTTACTGCAAGTGAATCCAGCGTATCTCCCAGACAAGCCGCTAATCTGTCTCCACATCACATACCTGTAAACACAAGTAGCCCTCGGACCTTGTCCCGAGCCACAGTACAGTGGAACAGGATCAATAGAAAGTCTAGCATCGTGTTTATTCTGCTCACGATCCCACTTTTCCGCTCTCAGTACCGAGACAGGACGGACAACAATGGCCCGAGTTCGACTATGGTGTGGTGATAAATTGTGTGTGACAAACTCTCTCTCTCTCTGTTAATAAGTACGGACTGATTGTTTAGCGGTCTAAGCTTCTCCTACGAATGCAGCACAGGGCATCCACACACACACACACACACACACACACACACACACACAGTCACTAATCTTGAACACACGACCCGAACTTTTACCAACCAACATTCCACCAGCTCCAATAGCCCCACCACCCACCCCCCACCGCAACCCTACCTCCACCATCACCACTACCACGCCCGCCCCCCCCCCCCCCCCCTTCGCTCGGCAATCCCCACCCCATCCCCGAATCCCAACCCGTACATCAACAGTACGGAGTAAACATACTACACACCCTTGCGGTGCAACCTGTATCACTTTCACGTGTACCTGCACGTAGCTTGTTTCCCACGCGATCAAACTCTCGCTCCCCCCCCCCCTCTCTCCCCGCAATAAATTTACAGTTTATTGGTAAGACAATCCGGGAACAGCGCGGGTCAACAGACAATAAAGCGAGGACAGGTGATACCGGGCTGATTGTCATCGGAGTCAGGCGGGACAACCCTACGTGTGATGTCGTCCTGACACCTCTGTCACAAGGGTGAACTCCCCATCGTGCACACCATACGTTGGTTCGCTTTTTCTTTTCGTGTGTGTGTGTGTGTGTGTGTGTGTGTGCGCGTGCTTGTTTACCTTCACCCTCTCTTGAACGTTTCGATTTAATTTTAATCGCAAAGTTATGTGGGCGTTGTTAAACTGAATGCAAAGCCAAGGCGAAGGGACGGACGTGTATCTCTTGTGGATGAAGTTGACATTACTTACTTTATCAAATGTACATGGCTGAGTGATTTACACAGTCGGGCACTCTGCTTTCTTCCGGAAGACTTTCTCTCTGTGTGTGTTCTGTTGAGGTGGGCAGGTACAAAGACACTTGTTCGAAGATGGACGTCAGTTACGGATGCTTCTCAGTATCCAAATTAATATTTTGCCTTTACCAAACTAACTGCCCAAACAAAGTACGCCTTTCTCTATGCATCAGTGATGTTGCCAGGATTATTTTTTTCTTCGGCGATTTAGCCGAAACAGCCATGAAAGTTTCGGCTTTTTACAGAAAGTTTCGGCTCTCTCTGCCGAAGCAGTTTCACAAGTTTTTCGACTAGATTCCTTACTGTTACGTGCTCCCGCCACCTCCATGAATTGAAGATGTTCTGTAGATACGTATCCTCATTGGAAGGTGCGTTTTCTTGGAAATTAGTCCAGCCGGCACAGGAATCTCGCAGAAACTTGACATAATCGAGGCGATTCACTCGTTAAAACTTCGGCTCGGCCAGCCGACATGACAGACAGATTATCGGCTTTTTCAAAACAAAATCGGCTTTTAGCCGAGATTCGACCCAAAACGACATCCCTGATGCATATTATACGAAGGATTCCGCTTCGGGTTTCGCCGCGTAAAGCAGAAATTGCGTTACTGCATACCGAGAAACATGCGTTGCTGACCGTCCAGTTTTAAACAAGCATTTTGCAACTGCCCTTCATCCATATTTAATGGACATGCGCTCACGGTGCAATGTCATCGCACTTAATAACTGCTGAAAATATGACCTGCGTGTGTGGGACGGATCGATTTGTCAGACTGATTTTCCACTACGGAGCGTTCAGTTTTGGATTGATTACATCATAATTATACACAACAAGCAAAGCCATTTTAACACCCGTCGTTTGACCTACCTCTAGGTTCTCAAATCGTTCGGAAGTGGCTGATCACGCCAAGCTAGCATTATACCGTTTAGAAACAGGCACAGTTACACAGCCTTACACAGGTTGGTATTGACCAAACAGAAGCCGACACGCACAGCGTCTGCCATAGTCTTGTTACAGGGGGGGGGGGGGGGGGGAGCCGGGGTGGCCGAATGGTAGAGCGTTGGACTTCTAATGCTCGGGTCGTGAGTTCGTATCCCGGCTGGGGCCAAATAATTATTTGTGATGGCTTTTTCATCGTTGCCCCGTCTTTGATATCACCCATATGTGGTGGAAAAGGACGTTAAACCCCCAAACACCCACCCCACCCCTTGTTACAGGGCTGACTAGGAAAACCTCCGGCCGTTGAAGGTCTCCTCGTTCGCACAGCTTTCAGACTGCAGGGTATTGCATTCTGAGCTCTACGTAAAATTAAGAGAGGCTATTTCGAATGCACAGACGCACTCACAACTTTCCTCAAACAAAAAGTGTCTTCAATGAAGCCTACAGATGTTGAAATATGCGCCTTTAACACAACAACACCCCGTTCGGAAGTGTCACTGTTCCATCCAGCAATGCGCCCCGGAACAGACTTCCCACTTGAGCACCACCCACTTCAGGCAGTATCTCATGTTCCCCTGACCGTCGGCCGGTACTCCAGGCGAAATTTGGGCGATAATTTATAAAGCCAGGCCCTTCTCGAGCATCATTATGACGACCGGGCCCGGTAATGTGGATAGTTATGAGGGCCCCTGACCCTGAACAATATGACGACAATCTCCTAAGAGAACGCTTGCGTCAATACGACGGCCCCGCTTATCTTCGCCGCTGGGGGCTCGCCGTGTGTATACAGGTCACGAATGAAATATTAAATGTGAAACATTGTGTTTGCGTATGCGTGCTGATACATACAATGTGTACATTGTATGCACGGCTGTTGTTGGGCGGAAGAGTCAAGCACACGGAGACGTGAAGAGTTTTCTGAACACTTTCTTTCATCGAAGAAACTCGGGAGTTGGCCGACGTATTCCGTGGGTTCAAAAGATCGGATTTCCGGTTCGTCTGATTTGATGTAAGTTTCCAAATGAGAACGGCAGTTCCAAGATGCATCAATATTGATTGATTGATTGATTGATTGATTGATTGATTGATTGACGGAATGAGTGAGTGGGTGGTATACCAACAGGCTTACTGACTTACTGATTGGTTACTTGATTTAACCGAGTTGTCTTAGCGTCGCACAAACTTCGAAATGGCCTTGAAAAGGGGAGGGAGAGAGAGAGAGAGAGAGAGCTCAGTCCGCGCACCCGCTTTACCCCA
Source organism: Batillaria attramentaria (assembly GCA_018292915.2). Lineage (NCBI taxonomy): Eukaryota > Metazoa > Mollusca > Gastropoda > Batillariidae > Batillaria > Batillaria attramentaria. Next base: position 662,142 of record JACVVK020000057.1, read on the forward strand.
GTACAAGGGAACCAATAAGACAGGCGCGGATTATCCGCTAATCCTATTTATCTTGTAGTAAAGGCCAACCCCCGGTATGGACCTGCAGGGGGTGTCACTCAATGTCTCTCACAGCTGGCAAGATAATAGAATTTGCCACACCAATCATCTACGACGGTCAAAACCTAGCGACAGATCGTACACGCTGGGGGGAAGGGCGGATAGCACGTGCAATACTATGCGCTTTACCCGGGGGAGAAATCCGAGCTTTAATGGGGATTTAAAAAACCAAAATACTCCCCCCCCCCCAAAAAAAAAAAAAAAAAATAAATAAATAAAAAAATAAAAAATAAAAAACACCTCTGAAAATCGCTATATTGTCATCTACTGCCAGTCTTTTCTGCAGGAAAGTGGTGTTTTCTGCGGAATATTCAGTTTTCTGCAGGAAACAACATGTTATTTTGTCATTTTCGTTTTTTGTCAAATTTTCTCTAGAAAAACTTTTTTTTCTGTGTAGATGTGCTCTTCTGCAGAAAAAAAATTCCGTAGAGAAAAAAAATTATTGTCGATTTTTCTGTAGAAAAACTGCTATTCTGTGAGATTTCAGCAGCCATCTATACTTTGGCTCATCGTAAACCGCCGTCTCATCGGACACCTTCAAGCCACAAAGTTACACCCCGTGACTACCACAGTACACGGGGCGCTTCCAGCTTACAAAAGAATGAAGCCTTATTGACCCAGGACGTTTTGGGTGTACGCATCATGCGCCCCGGACCAACCCAGCTTCAGTCTATTAGTGCCCCGGGGTCATCTGTGCCGGCGAGTTCATTCGCATGAGCAACAAATCGGCAACATTCATCACCGAGTCTAATTAATTCATGAAGAATGAAAGTAACACCCCGGCTTCCCCCGTACATGCTGCGGAACTCTGACTCCGTCCTCCCCAACCACGTTCCCTCCCTCCTCATTCTATTAGCCATTCCTGTGGCCAGCGGTCAAGTCCGAAAACCATAGGTGTCTGTAAGCACTTAAATTATGTAAATTAGCTTACGCGTCCACAAGGGACGTCACCCCTTGGACTAGAGGCGTCGTCGCGAGAATGGAGTAACGAGTTTAGTGTGACGGTCTCTACACTGTAAGTGAATTAGTCAGGTCACAAGACTGATCTCCCTCATGAGGCGTTTGCTGACAGTCTCCCTGTGGAGACAAACAGCTCTGTTGATGAGGCAAATGCATAATGACTAAAATTATGCCGAACGGCGAGCTGACCACGAATCTTCCCATCTCTCCCCGAATCACCATGTTCTCGGTATGTGTATGTAGTTGCGCCTATACGCCCTGACGACATGACACAGTAAATTTTTGGATATATATATTCCTTTTCACTTATTATCTTATTTATAAGCGCTTAGAACTATCGTTTATAAATAGGTTACAGCGCTATATAAGTAATATAATTCTTCTTCTTATTGTTATTTTTTATTATCCCGGCTGGGGCCAAATATTTGTGCTGGCCTTTTTCTCGTTGCCCTGTCTTTGATATCACCCTTACGTGGTAGAAAAGGACGTTAAATTCCTAAACACCCACCCACCCCACCCTTCTTCTTCTTATTATTATCCCTCACACACACACACACACACACACACACACACACACACACACACACACACAGAAAGGTCCCCTCAATTTTCCGATAAACACCACTACGTATAAAGATCAGCTAGAACCTCCAGATGAAGTTCACACTTAGCACTGCCTTTAGTCATCGAACCAGAGAGACAACGCTGCTTCCGTCCTTTCCCGTATGGCAATACTGTCGAAGTGATGTTTTCCATCGTAGTCATGTTTTGTTGTAGATGTCCAGGCACTGAGAATGAACTAAGTGCCAATTCCATCTCTTTGTTTGTTTGTTCGTTTGTTGCTTGGGCAGTTTTTAGTTGTTTTGTTTTGTTTTTAGTTGTTTTGTTTTGTTTTATTTTTTTTTTTTTTTGGGGGGGGATGGGGGGATGCTTTTGGTTCTTTTCCTGTTTTTTTTTTTTTTTTGGGGGGGGGGTTGTTTGTTTGTTTGTTTTGTTTGTTGTTGTTTTTTTTTGTTTGTTTTTTGTTGTTGTGTTTTTTTGTTTGTTTGTTGTTGTTGTTGTTTTTTGGGGGATGAAGTGAAGATGGGGTGTAGGGGAATGTGGAAGGCTGGGTACGACGTGGAAGGGGGGGGGGGGGGGGGGGTTGGGTGTGTAAAGACGTTGAGACAAGACCGTTTGCAGAGACAAGCGTCTACTCTCCTGACCCTCCGGACGGTCCAGATCGGCAAACAATTAGCATTGTGTGAAAGTCTTGTAGTGAAGCCCGGTATAACAGTGGAGACTGTTGGCGGAACAGTTTAGTGGCGCGCCCTGGGAGTCAGCTACCGATTACTCTGCACCAGATGGGAACTCTCCAGTCGAGTGAGGAACGTAAGGCATCAAATCTACCACAGCCGGTCAGTCCCTGAAGACGTGGACGAGCGTCATCGAGAACACTGCTGAAGGGATCAGTGTTGGACATTCTCCAGTCTACGGACCAGCCGCTACTGCTACCTCACGAATGAGGCGGTCTGCAAGTCATTTGTAGCCCCGGCCAGCACTGGTTTGCACAGCTGAACGAAGGAAGCTGTGCCGGTCAGACTTTCTTCCCATCTAATTTGCTTCTCGGCTGAAATCAGGATCGCTCCCGACTTTAATGTCTCTGTGTCCGCGATCAGTGAGTTCGGAGGGGAAACCTGCCGCTTACAAAGCTTTACGGTTGTTTGCCAAATGAAGAGATGTTCCTTTTGGTCACTGCGACCATTTTCGCTTCCAATCCTAGAGAAATATGACTTTCTTTGGCCTGACGCTTCTACTAAGATACCTGTACTACACGTCGATACGGCCAAGTCAATGAAGGTAGCCTCCAATCAGCGCTTCAATCAGCCAATCAGGTCTTCAGTTTGCAACCAAATAATGTCGTCTGCTCAGTACGAGGTATGCTTCTACGTAGGTATAACAACAAACACGCCAACCAACACTGCCCCCCCCCCCCTTCCCACCCACCCGGCCACACACACACACACACATAATAATAATAATAATAATAACACATAGCTTTTATAGGGCGCTGTTCTCCAACTTCCAAGGGCTCGCTGCGCTTAAAACACACACACACACACACACACACACACACACACACACACACACACACACACACACACACACACACACACACACACACGCGCGCTATTTTACATCCCCTCGGCTTACATACAATCTGGCAGTGCAAGGAACTCACGATGCACACAGACTTAACAGGGGTTCAACTATCAAAGGCCTGGCGGAAGAGAAAGGTCTTCAGATGCGATTTAAACAGAGGCAGTGAGGTCTGAAGGCGGAGTTCGATTGGCCAGGAGTTCCAGACAGTCGGGGCAAAGAAGCTGAAAGAGGACATACACGCAAACACCGCCCTACACACACACATCCACACACACACACACACACACACACACACACACACACACACACACACGCGCGCGCGCGCGCGCGCGCGCAAAAGAGAGAGCACAACAACAGACACAAAGAAACGAAGGGGAAATCTCAAACAACTTGACCAGGAAGTGATAAAACAAATCAGTCAGAAAACAAATCCTTAGTATACACGCTTAATACAAATCCTCTCCTGTCTTTCAAAACATTTCATTCATCCTACATGTATTTCAGATTGTCTGCCACCCTCACATCACCAGCGGAATGACAAACGACACACCTGACACAAAACGTCGCGCACGACAAGCCTCTCCCGTTTCCAACTGACGGGCTGTTTGACACATCAATATCACGCCAGGCATTCAAAGGACTTCTATAACGCGCTCTGCTTGTATGATTTTTATCCACAAAGATCAGAGAAATTCGCCGACACTCGCGGCAAAAATGCAACCAGCCGAAGACGGCTGTTTAAACAGCTTCAGGGAAATCCGCCAACGGTCTGCAAACACGTGAAAGTGGAGGTCTCAACTTGGAACAGTTACGTTACTGTTTAGTGGATGTGGGAAAAAATCAAAGTTTTACAACGTGAATAATATGATATCGATTGATAGGTTAATTGTTTGATTTAGGTGATTAATTATGTGACTGGATCTTGTCTAGAATAATTGGCTGGCTGACTGACTGGTTGGGTGGTCGGTGAACTCCATTCTGCAACGCTGATTCTATCGCAGAGTCTGCGGGTGGGTAGGGGGGGGGGGGCATCTTTTTGCCATAAATCTTACAGCTACGAAATCTCAGACCTCTATCCTAACCATAACCCATTACCAGTGAATCTGCCAGCTCCTAAGTCTGCGGACAGAGCCCCCTAGTGGTACGAAGCAGTCCTACGCTGAGGGAGAAGACTGAAGGTCCTTTCACAACCATCGGCGGTTCTATTGACTTTTTCCGCTTTTTTCTCTTTTCGGTTATTCGATCATTAGGCCCATGCGTTTGTGTTCAGGGCCTAACGCTTTCTAACGGCCACGGCCCGTGATAGATCGATACGGTGACTAGAGGAGACAGCAAGCAGACTGGGGTGAGGGAGAGGGGAGGGTGGGGGTGTGAGAAGGAGGGATAGAGAGGGGAGAGGTAGGGGGGAGAGGGGTAGGGGGAGAGGGGCAGGGGGAGAGGGGCAGGGGGAGAGGGGCAGGGGAATTTGGGAGAAACGGAAGAAGAGAAGGCCTACAGATACTGTCAGTAACGGCAGAAGCTCGGAATTGAATGTGCCTTTCGATTATGAACCGTGCCACTGGGAAACGTTTCTTGCACAAACGTCCTTGTACTCTACAACACAATGCCCCCCCCCCTCCCCCTCCCCGTATTCCCTCCCACACTGAAAAAAATACGTTTGCAGCAAGATTTTATAAATCAACAGACATGCCAATCCACGTGCAGTTCATGACCTGAAAATAAAACCCCCACAAAATTATATGTTGATTTGATTATGATGACGATGACTACTACTACGACGATGACGACGACGACGACGACTACGATGATGATGATGATGATGATGATGATGTCTTGATTCAGTTGATGAATGGAAAATAAAACGCCATATATATTTCAAATTGACGATGATGATGATGATGACGACGACGACGACGATGACGATGACGAAGGAGATCTGATACAGCACATGGCTCCACCCCTTCTATCTTGTCGCCACCCCATCCTCCTCCTTCTTTCGTAAACCACCAAGCCCCCCAGCGGATGAAATTATCTTGTACTTTGGATGTTCCCGTGCGACCAAGAAACAGCACTGGGGCTTTTTTTTTTCAGTTCTAACCCAGCATGCTTCCTTTCAGCTCGCTGTCAGAACGGGGGAATTACACATTTTCTGCTCATCAGAGCCGCGATCAGGCGTGTGGTGCGCTCAATAGTGTCATTTGGGAACTGGCTTTACCGTATTGTTTGGTGAGACAGCGTACGGTGTCGCTAGCAAGCAACTGCAGGGCTGGACAATAGGAACAGTCGCCGTGCCGGGCTGACGTTTGGACTGACAATGCTAGGGTTGTGAGTTCGATTCCCGGCCCGTAGCTGGAATTACTTGGATTTGTTGTTGTTGTTGTTGTTTTATTTACCCCCCTCCCCCTTTCCTCCGTTTTGGGTGTAAAGAAGCGAAAACAAGTCCTCTGCCAGACGGTAATGTACGCAACGTTTTCAGTAAAGTCCTCTGCCAGACGGTAATGTACGCAACGTTTTCAGTAAAGTCCTCTGCCAGACGGTAATGTACGCAACGTTTTCAGTAAAGTCCTCTGCCAGACGGTAATGTACGCAACGTTTTCAGTAAAGTCCTCTGCCAGACGGTAATGTACGCAACGTTTTCAGTAAAGTCCTCTGCCAGACGGTAATGTACGCAACGTTTTCAGTAAAGTCCTCTGCCAGACGGTAATGTACGCAACGTTTTTAGTAAAGGTTTGTAAGCATTACAGCCGATTGCACAAAATCTTCACTCTGTGTACATCATAATTCTGATACAACAATACCCTTCGTCTGTTGCCATTTCGTGTTGCCTGAAATCACTATGGCAATATTAACTGTTCGTTTGAAGGACACAAAGGGGGTGGGGGGGGTACCGGGCGGGGGGGGGGGGGGGAGTGAGTGAGTGAGTGGCTCATTGGTTGATTTATTTATTGATTGATTCATCAGACAGACAGACGTAAAGCGAGAACGTACCCCAGCGCACTATTTTCGCGATCCCGTTCTATTCTTGACAAGAAACGAAACTCAATCTGGCGTGCAGTTTGTTTGATCGCTTGATTCGCTAGTGACGACAATATGGCCTCAGCTCCACACACCACCTGCTGCACTGGCGTAATCACTGCCAAGGTACTGTCTGCACTTTCCACAGGACAAAAATGTCAATGCAAATACCTTTTTTTTTTTTAAAAGTCTCGATGGTCGTAATAAATTGTGAGGGGAAAACCTGCCGCTTACAAAGCTTCAAGCCCGTTTGCCACATGAATAGATGTTCCTTTTGGCCACTGTGACCATTTTCGTGACTTTGCGGCTTCTAATAGCGGAGAACTATGACGTTCTATGACGTTCTATGACGTTCTACAGCCTAACGCTTCCATACCTGCACTACATGTGGATATGAACAAGTCGCTAAAAACTAAAAGCCACCGATCAGCTGTCTGGTTAGTGGTCAGTCCGCAACCACGGGGAGCACACCACTGACACCACGGGGAACCACATCATGGTTCAAAATGCTATCATGTGTCCACAGTGATTGATTCTCAGGCACGGATTAAACGCATTCAACGAAGAGCTTTCCACAGCTGTGCTGTATGACGCACATATTGAGAGTTTAAAGTGTGTGGGGGGGGGGGGGGGGGGGGGGGAGGGGGGTTGAAGAAAGGGAGTGATACGCTGTGGTAACAACCTGACAGTCAGCATTTTAGGTTCGTCCGTTTGAGGAGTGACTGGACAGAGAAACTGTCAGCGTTCTGCCAAAAAGGAAAAGGCTGTCATTGTCTTGAATTGAAAAGGGTTAGAAAATTGGAAGAAGCAAAACACATAGAGGACAAGACAGAACAAATGTAATTCCAACATTTCGAGTGAACAGCTTTCTAGAGAAGCGCTCTTTGTATGTTTAGTAATTTTGTGTTTTTGTCCTGTGAAGAGGGTTATTAAGCCGAAATTTGGCAATTATCTACTCTTGTCCTCTCAACGCGATTTGAGTTTTAGTTTTCTTATCAATTTACACGCGCGCACACACACACACACACACACACACACACACACACACACACACACACACACACACACACACACACACACACCATCTTTTCCCGGAAGGATATACGTTTTTCCTCGTCGAATGAAAATAACGATTGCAAAATCTGGTTCATTTCGCAATAAGCAATCGAAACGCTTCCTGAAACCATAGACATGCTCCCGGAGACAGCTGTCAAATTCTAACCTTGTTCGAGTGCACGCTGATAAGCAGAGAATGAAAATAAATAATGAAATAACTAATGAATAATTATGACACATTTTCTGCGTAATTCGAGGGGGTGTGTGGGTGTGTGTGGGGTTAACGTCCTTTTCCACCACATACGGGTGATATCAAAGACGGGGCAACGATGAAAAAGCCAGCACAAATATTTTGCCCCAGCCGGGATACGAACTTACGACCCGCGTATTACAAGTCCAACGCTCTACCATTCGGCCACCCCGGCTCCCCGCGTAATACGAAACTACAGTAGAACTAGTTTTGGTTACCATTTTCCCGCTTTCCTCTAACAAGAAGAGAAACTAGAAAATTTATTGCAGAGATATAAGTGTACCACGAACACAGCTGAGAAATATCTGTAAGCATACAATCGTAGCATTAACCCCTTTAAGTGTTAACAACCGTACAGTGTACGTTGCCAGTCGTGTCGCCAAAACTCGTCCGCGCTGTACTTGGTCGCGAACGACCCAGTACGTACGTGTCAAAACCACTTACGAGACTGAACAACACTGAGTGGGTGGGTGTATGGGAGTTTAACGTCCTTTTCCACCACGTAAGGGTGATATCAAAGACGGGGCAACGAGAAAAAGGCTAGCACAAATATCTGGTCCCCGCCGGAGTTCGAACTCACGACCCGAGCACTGAGAGTCCAAAGCTATACCATTCGACTACCCCGGCTCCCTTAACCGTACTGAAAATGGTATTGCTACCCGTTTCGCGGAATAATGAGGAAGGGTGGGTATTTGTTTGTTTGTTTGCTTGCTTGCGGCAGGGTACGTCGCATGTTCCCCCTGCGTCAGAGTACAAGAATGCGATGCACTCTTTTAAAAAAGAAACTGCATATGCGACAATACAAAAGACTGAGTGTTTCAGCCAAAGTAAGGTTAGCGAGTGTAGGAACCTTCAACACGTCTGTTGTTCTTCTCCCGACATGCACAGCGGCGTAGTGACCGTGATCAGAGTGTGAAGGTGTTTAACGACCAGATAAACCTGTCCCCTGAACCCGTCACTCGCTGTGTGGTGCTGTACACTCCGACCCCGCGAGTTCAGAAGTGCAGATTTGGGGACCTACTGACAACAGTACATCTTCGCGTCAAGTATGTGCATCTTTCACAAATTGCATCATGTTTTCCTTGGGGGAGAAAAAAAAATCCAATATCCTAAATTCCCTTTCTTTCATCAAAGCCCCCACCCCACACTACGCATACCATTCTACCATAATCCAGCCTACTCTTCTTTGGAAGGTGGACGTGGGAGTCTAACGTCCTTTTCCACCATGTATGGGTGATATCAAAGACGGAGCAACGAGGAAAAGGCCAGCAGAAATATTTGGCCCCCAGCTACGATTCGAACTCACGACCTTAGCATCGAAGGTCCAACGCTCTACCATTCGGGTACACGAGTCAAAGAAACGTGATCGAACATACATTTCCCATCACCTGCTTATACCTTTCCTCTGCACAGCTAATAAAGAGACTACGGACTGCCGGTAAGTACCTTCCGTTACCCAAGACATCGCCAGCTGTTCCCCTCGTAAGCCCCTGCTGCCTCTAGTTACATACATGTCCTTGAGTATTGATGATCTATGTAGCATACAGCGCCTACAATGTCAGCGAGGAAAATCGAAATGTTCAAGTCTGCGTTCGGCCGAGGCACGTTGACACGCGTGTAATTTTATGCGAATGGTGGCTTTGTGCCGTTGTACTGCGCTAAGTGTCCAGGTGGAAATAGGTAAGGTTAGGCAAACGATTTATTCAGGGTCACGGCGACATGGTGTGTCTTTTAAACACATGAAGACATTGAGGAGGAGAACCTGATGATGATGATGATAAATCGTTCATTTTAGGGGGAAAATGCACAGAAATTCTCTCTCTCTCTCTCTCTGACCAATCTCGGTGCCCGATACAACCTGTAACTGGCTAACTGCGTTTCCCGTTTCAGTCCCCTTCCCATCCCCTATCACGGTCACCCACCAGTAACGGGAAAGGGGGAAAGGGGAGGGGGAAGGGGGGGGTCTTGATGTGTACATGGCCAGAGGGCACAGCCATCGATTGCCATCTGACAAAGACGAATAGTGCCGACTCGGTGACCTCCTGATCACCATGTCGTCAGTTACACCGTCTCTCTCTCTCTCTCTCTCTCTCTCTCTCTACACTCGCGCTTCAAACTTTTGCCTCACTCGCTCAGCAAACTAGACTAGTCAACCGGACCACTCTACACAGAGGATGTGTTGGTTGAGGAACGGGACAGACTTACAGACAGATTGACTGGATGGTTGTTTTAGGGTTTAACCTCAAGTGTGCATGAAAAAAAAAAAAATCCCACGCTCATCTTTCGAAGAAGAGTAGGCTGTGGCCGGTGGCGTGGTAAACAGAAATACTGTCACACACACACCAGAGCGAAGGTTTGCACATGAAAGTAGCGCTTAGCGGCGGCAGCAGGCTTTCACTGCTTCGTCCCCAACCACGCGGCGCCGTAAGCATTTCAGTAGAGATGGATATGTGTGCCGAGGAGAAGTCTACCATACCATACCATACCATACCATACCATACCATACCATACCATACCATACCATAAGTCATAACGTCCTTTTTCCACCACATCCGGGTGATATCAAAGACAGGGAAACGAGAGAAAAAAAATCCAGCACAATTTTTTGGTCCCCGCCGGGATTTGAACTCATGACCCGAGCATTCAAAGTCTAACGTTCTGCCAGCTCAGCTATCGCGGTGTAACATGCGGGATGTACCCCCCCCCCCCAGCTGCATACACTCCGGGGCACTTCCCGCGTTAACGCTGCATGTACCCCCTCTGGTCTAAACCAGACATACTCCACCCCCCACACGCCAGATTTACTCCCAAGCTGCAAACACTCCACTAGTGAAGCA